>OY735210.1:22670358-22772858 GCA_963457665.1 Thysanoteuthis rhombus | reverse complement strand
GAGAGAAGGGCAGGAGACATGAGGAGACTTGCTGTCACTCAATCTCCAGCGATAACCATCAGGCAACTGGTGTGAGATTGCAAATAATAATAGTAATAATAATAATTATAGTAGTAGTAGTAGTAGTAGTAGTAGTAGTAGTAGTAGTAATAATAATAATGATAATGATAATAATAATAATAATAATAATAATAATAATAATAATAATAATAATAATAATAATAATAATAATAATAATAATAATAATTAGGGTACATAACTCAGAATATGCTTGTAGGTAAATGCACTTGTGTGTGTATGAGCGTAAATTTCAATTCACCAGTCTCTCTGACGGTTGTTTTTAGGTTTCAGAAGTATACATTTGTCTATTGAAGCAGGGTGGAATTTTCCTTGCGAATCAAAACAGGGTGAGACAACAAAGTTTACAAATAATCCGAGTATAAGACGAGAGAGAGAGAGAGAGAGAGAGAGAGAGAGAGAGAGAGAGAGAGAAAGAGAGAGAAAGTGTGTGTGCGTGTGTGTGTGTATAAGTTAAATACTTATATAAACAACTGTGCACACGTACGCACTACATGTGTACTGTGAGGTACACCTCTAGGGTTACACAAGCACTAAGAAAAAGAGACGGTCGGATTTGCATTATATACAAGCGGTCGTTTTCTGGCTTCCGGTCATTCGTGGTCCGAAGCCAACAATTAACTGCTGTTTTGAGACCAGGGATCTGATCAACACACAGCACCTCCCCATCTCAATTAGACATGGAAGAACAGGGACACAACTAAATGTCTCCGGCAAGGGAACCAACCGTGCAATTTATTGACCCTGGCCTACCATAAAATACGACCTTGAGCCCGTGTACTGCAGACACTAAAAATTGACCACGCGTCACATATTGCTTCTGTTAGGCCGACCAACATTCACGCGTTCTAATACAGTGTTGTCAAATCATCGCGTAATACAAGCACTTACTAAGTCGTAACTTTTCCGACAGAGTCCGGTAGTCGGATACAACCCGGTAGCCGGATACTCTCTGATTAACCTTGCATTTATTTTCCTCTGCTTAACTACTTTTTCTATTTCGTCTTGGTATAAACGCTTGAACAGGCAAATCGAATTTCAACATTTCGGGTCCACCTATTTTTTTTTTTTTTTAAGTTTTAAACACTTAATTTTTTATCGTCAGGTGAGTAACGAAATTCGACGTGTTTCTAAATCAACATCTCCTATCACGAGAAAATATGAATATGCAGCTATTGGACCGTAAAAAAGAAAAAAAAAAAAAGGAAAGAGTATCTGAAAGGACAAATGGATAATTTTACGGCATTTACACTGTTTTTTACCCCCAGAATAAGTCTCTAAAAATTACCCTACGTCTTACTAACCGGAGGTTACTTTAATTTCATGTTTACCCCCCACCCAGTCACTTTAAAAAAAAAATATCATGCTGATCAAAATCGGGGCGCATCCATGAGGCCGGAGCATTCTCCGCGCTGTGAAATATGGTAATCTCAGTAAAATCTCCGGAAACGGTAAACACTTAAGGTTTTGCATGCACATTCGTATATTCTTATGCAAAAGAGCTCCATAGGTGTATGGGAACGCTTTCAATAAGAAAAGGGGAGGGGGCTTGATTTGCCCCGGCTTCCCCCGAATTAAACTGATTTGATCCTTTACCTTCTAGTTCATTCGCATACGTACAATCATATTTACTACGATGTGATCGTTCACGAACAACCGTCGTCATCTCTCTCTTTCTACGGATCCAAATGACAATACAGGTATACCTTGATTAGTACGGTTAATTCGTTCCAAAATGTCCCTTATGGTTCAAAATAGAATTGTTCAAGGTCTAATTATAATTTAAAGTGCTTTTCCCTCAGGTTACACTCAGGGACAGCGCCAGCGTTTTGTGTCAGCCTTGGGCAAGAAAAACTATGAAGACGGGCCAAGTTTATATATAAGTAATAATCGTGTAAGAATGAAATTCTGTGAGTAAGATGGTAGGGAGCCCGGGCAATGCCGGAACTTGCCCCGGTCTAGCGCAGCCAATGCTTCACTTATTCACAGTTACTTCAATTTCAACAGCAATAACTTCAACCAAAACCTGCACTTTTTAACGTATTGTTGTATAACATTAAGACTCGCAGAAAGATGTTTATTTCTATCCATTTTTTAGAACCCAGAACATCTGGGAGAGAGAGAGAGAGGGCGGGGGGGGGGCATCCCATTTTAAAATCCTAGTCAGTACATGGTATACCTTCAGTTAATTCGTTCCGGATTTTTCCGTACTGTTCAAGGTCTTATTACAATCTGATCCCTGTTTTTTTCCGGCTAATATCTACTTAGTAACATAAATTTGTACAGTAATATCTTAACCGTACTACATAAAAACTCGCACTAATCAAAACCGCACTATTCAAGGTATTGCAGTCAATGTTTATAACAATTATCTTCACCGTCACCTGTTATATCATCACTAACTACTTTGACAAGCAGGCATTCCGTCTACTACGGAACGAGTACCCATTCATTCATTCGCCTATTGTAAAAATCGTCGCTTAGAGGTTGTGGCTCATTGCGTAAAGACGTTGATCCAGTGATTCATGTTGTTGGCATGAGTGAACTTGAAAGTCATTGAATCAAGGGTCGGCGAATTGAATTTACAAGTGCCGAGCTGATGAGATCCGTTGACACAAATCATCAGAATGAAGAGTAAAAGGAAGAAAGAGAGTGAGAGAGAGAGAGAGAGAGAGGGGGGGGGTAATAAAAAGCGATGGCCCTGCGGTTAGGTTACAAAATCGTATTTTTCACCATTAATTGCACACTGAAATTTACAAACACACACACACACACACACACACACACACACACACACACACAATAATAATAATAATAATAATAATAATAATTGATATGTTCTTTAAAGTGAAAAAGAGGTAACAAAAAGCCAGTCTTGATTTTTACAGTTGACTTAATTTCGAGACAAACTGGTTTTAAGTAGATATTACCCATATATTTCATACCGTTTTTTTTAACCCAAGCATTTCGATGTAGTTCAATAAAATAATCAGCCATATATATATATATATATATATATATATATATATATATATATATATATATATATATATATATATATTGGAAGAAAAAGAAGCATCTTCCTTGAAACATTTTTGTAAAAATGTTTTATCCCATGTTTCCAATGTAAATCTGTAGTAGATAAGTGTGCATGTATGCGGTGTGCGCGTGTGTGCGTGTGGTAAAGCCAGCCACTGGCCCGGGGGTCGAATCTTGTTCGATCGCAAAGTCTTAGGTCTGTAGGCAAGTCATTTTACCTTCTGTACCCAGTACGATCAGTCTAACACTGGAAAAGTCCGTGTGTCAGTGGTATAAACAGTAATATCTACCTACTTAACGTACGTAACTACTCTCTTTCGGAATATGTGGACTACGATAGAAGACAGAGGATTTGCAAAGAAAGCACCCAGGTACTAACCGCATCTACCATGGATACAATGAAAGAAAAAAGAAAAGAAAAGAAAAAAGAAACAAAAAAGTTCCTAAATATTACTCCAGGTATACCTTGATTAGTGCGGTCAATTCGTTCGACAATTTTCCGCACTCTTCAGAACTGCACTGTTCAAGGTCTTATAATCTAATGTATTTTTTCCAGCTTATACTTAGTTACATTAATATTGTACAGAATATACCTTAGCCGTCCGTACTACATCGAAACTCGTACTAATCAGAACCGTACTATGCACGGTATTCCCGTATTTTCATAATAGCCGATATAGATAATTTTTAGAACAAGTAATATTCCTCATCTTCAACAACACATTTTTTTTACCACCACCAAACATTAAACACACATTAAGGAAAGGTGGAATCACATACATAACTCGTGTGAACATATTCACGTGTGTACGTAGTGTGTAAAATGGACAACGGATAAAATGATTCTTCGTTTTTAAGACTAACTTATGATTATTTGAGTGTTTTTTATCTATGACCTTTATTTGTCAAGATATTTAAAAACAACAAAAAAAATAGTTTTAAAATAATGCTTTACTCGATCGGTGGGTGGGGGCTCCGACCCCCACCCCCAATCTGGATCTGCGCCTAAATATGCACGCGGTTCCAAGCACAGAAATATGTTGCGTACAGTCAATCTTTTGATTCGAAAGAGACAAAAAGGACTCTTTGGGAAGAAAGAAGAAATGCTTTTACTGTGTACAGTAGGCATGGCATAATATTCACATTCTAGGGGAAATTTGCTAAATATTTTACAACCATACACCGAGATCTACGTTTTACATACATATATACATACATATATACATACCTATAAAAATGAAGCCTTCTCTAATCTCTATTAAGCGAAATATTTACCACAATTATTCTCAAAACATATGCGCACCTAACTCGAAGAATCCAGAGTCTGGCATTTCTATTGTTATGACCGTGTTCAACTCCGAACACAAAAACGCTGTGGCTATTCCAGTGCCGGGCAGAGCTGTTAATAGGCCCAAGCCAGACGGGAAATGAGAGCTAGGCTATATTTCAAATTGTCTATAAGTATTTTTTGTGGTATGCGTATACACAGGTAATGTATATGATGTACTTACAAGTAACATAAGATAACTAAAACTATTTACATGAAAAAATCTATGTTCAGCCCTCACCTATCACCACGAGAAATGAACATTTGTCATTTCGATTTTGATTATTACAGAGCAAGCCGGCTATTGTGATCACTTTTTGACAGGATCTATATGATAACAATAACGGGCTGATAGCATTAAGCAAAGTATATAATAATTGGAACAGTTTACATTCGTTGTTACAAATTCATTATGTTATGTTACTAAATTCATTGTTAAAAATAATTTTGCATTATTGAAAATTTGTATGAATATTATTTTTATAATTTTCAATTCATTTTGAAAAAAAAATTGGGAACCGACTAAATTTGATAATAATAACTTTTTGATTACATTATCCGTGTTTATAATAAACGGACTATCCTAATTTGATTGTATATTAAAAAAAAACAAAAAAAACTGCTGCAGTCAATAGAACGCCATCTATTGTATACACGCACATGTTGATACATAGCAGCTTTGTTGTTGTTGTTGTTGTTGTGGTTTTTGTTTATTTATTTATTTACTTATTTATTTTTTACCTAATCTCGTATTCCGGGAAACAAAAGCATTGCTTTTAAAATAAAAAAAAGAAGAAAAGAAAAGAAAAGGATTTTCTGTTTCTTTTTTAATCAAAGCAAAATTTAATCTTCGAAAGTTTCAATCAAATCGAATCATTCCTTCTCCGAGCAATGCCTACCCGCGGGACCGGCCCTAGGTACCGGCAACAAGGGCGCCAAACACTAGGGGGCGCCTGTCATGTGTTTGAGACAGAATGACTTTCCAATTTCAAATAGAAAAAATGGGAAAATTAATAAATTTAACAGAATGAAACATGCAATATGAAAAAAAAATTCCTTTACGTGAAATCAGATTTTTCTGGAAAACCTGAGAATCAATAACTTCCTAACGTGGAGAAACTAAGAGAAACAAATGGTTAAGTAAATTCTCTCTTTAAAGGACCCCGAATCTCAGCTTGCCCGTGGCGCCAGGAACCTTAAGATTGGCCCTGCCTGCCCCAACCCCTTGGATGACGACGATGAAAGGACATCAAGTGCTTTTCTTTAGTTCATCATCATCACTCTCTCCTCCGTGAAGAAAAAAAAATCACTCCATGCGATTTTCATTATCATTTTCACGCTTAGTTTTTGTTTTTACCATAAAATCCTGAATTAAAAAAGTTGTTACCAACAATCTTGAAAAAAAAAAAAGGACTACGAGTTAATTTCACGAAAACCTTGAAAGTTGAACAGAAACGATGTCTTCTCAAATTCAGCAATTGATATCATTACATTCAAGTGTATGATTGCATTCGTATGAATTAACACATACACACGTACACGTACACACGTACACACACACACACACACACACACACACACACAAGTTAAGGATTAAAGAAACTGAAGCCCTGGATAGAACTTCTCAAAAGAGGGATCGGAAGACTTTGGAGGGGATGGGGAGATTAAGATAGGGGTGGGGGCAAATAAATTGAAAATCTTTTTTAAAGAATAATTATGTAACCAGTGTTATTTCTTATTATCTCTACAAGAATGCTCTCCTTCCGCTGCCTGTTGTGTAAAATGGCTCTATGCTATTATTCAATCATTTAAAAACATCGTTCACGTTACATTTCAGTAATTTATTTAGAAAAGAATTATTCATTTTGTCTCGTAATGAACAGCGTAAAACTTGATATAAATCATAAAAACGTTGCATTTTTAGTTGTTCTTTTCTTCATTTGTGTCTGATTTTTATCGTTACAAATGGAATAAAACCGATGGTAATTTTTTTCATTTTTTTTTTTCGGTAGGGGTGGAGTGACGGCCCAGACCCCCGTTAGATTACGGGGGCCCTGGGCTGCATCTCGCCTGCCTAGTCTACATAAATCCGGCACAGATTTACTAATAAAATTAATTGAATGAAAGCAGAATTGTCACAAAAAATGAAAACGAATCAACGTTTTTGTTATGTTTTGGAAAATACAACGATACCTTAAATAGTGCGGTTTTGATGTAGTACGGTTACGGAATTGCTGTATAAATCAATGTAACAACTTTTAAGCAAAGAAAAAAATATACATATATATATCAAATTGTAAGACGTTGAAGAGTGCAGTCTTGAAGAGAACTGAATTTCAGGGGATGAATTTACAGTACTAATCAAGGTGTTTACCTGAACTTGGTTTTATTAAAAATTAAGATTTTCACCGTCCCCACCCACCAATTGTTTTCTTGATCATTTATGTTGGTTTGTTTTTTGTTTCCCAAACTAAGGGTCTCGCTTCAATTGAATCAATTTTACAAAAAAAAAAAAACCCCCAAAAAAACAAAAGACCAAAACAAAAAACAAAAACAAAAAAGAACAAGAGACGAAGAAATAAAAAAAAGCTGAAAATTTGTTCGCTTTAAGAAAAATCATTTCTCGGAGACCAAAACATCAGTACCCACGGAATTCTTTAACCCTTTTTCAACCCAAGAATCTCAATCTCTCTCTGTCTCTGTCTCTCTCTGTCTCTGTCTCTCTCACTTTCTGTCTGTTCCCGCTATCTGGTTCTTTCGGTAGGAAGCTGGTCGTGACGTGAAATCGTAAATATTCTTGGAACTGGCATGAAATATAGATACCATGTATATTTCTCCAACTCCTAGTCGGTTATTGAAGGGAGAAGATAGGCTTCGAAAATAGTCATACATTTTTAATTTTTTTCTCTCGACCATTGCTTCCTGTCCGTATTTCTAATGAAGTGAGCAGCTCACCAGACTTGATTTTCTCCGGTCCTTTTTTTGTCCATTCCAACCCGAGCAAAAAATATCAGAAAAAAACCCCAAAAAACGAACATATTATTTAGGAAAAAATATATTTGCAATGTAATTATGTATGTATGTGTGTGTGTGTGTGTGTGTGTGTGTGTGTGTGTGTGTGTGTGTGTGTGCGCGCGCGTATGTGTGTCTAAGAAAGCAAAAACGAAAAAAAATTTTAAAATTTTTTTGTAATCTACGCGTGTGTGTGTGTGTGTGTGTGTGTATGTAAGTAACAAAATTAACGAAAGGGTTTCTTTTTTGTAAGTGTGTGAGTCAATTCAGATATGTTTATGCATGTGTGTGTGTGTGTGTGCTGTTATTTTTCTATGTGTGTGAGTGCTGTTATTTTTTGGCTCTAAATTCGAAGAATCGAAGATGAGGTGGGATGCGATCTTTTTTTTTTTGTATCAGTGAGCGCTGCATTCCAGGTACTTCATTATTGGTACTCTACTTCTGTACTCTCTCGTACTTTTCTGTGTCAAAGAAGAAGGCGGTGATATCATCGGACTCAGGGGAAGGAAAAAAAAAAACTAGCCCGACCACACACACAAATAAACAAACAAACAGGTCCGGTTAGTCACTCAATAGATGCCCTCACGTGACCGATGACTTTTGGCAACATGCCTCGTTGGGAGTGATCAATTAAAAGAATTGGGAAAAAAAAAGGAGTGATCAATGAATGAGTAACTTCTCTCGCCTTTTGTTGGGCAGTGACCATCAAGAAAAAGTCCGACTTGAAAAAAAAGTAAAGCAAAATAAGTATGAGCACTGCTAGGTACAGACTGAGGGGCCAATTTAGCATGAATTTACATATATAATGAGCGGGAATTGAAAAAAAAAACGAAATTTTTTTTTCAACTCAAAATAAGGAGTGAATTTTTGAATTTTCAGCCCTCTAGTTTCATTGGTTTGGCCTCTACGTACAAAACACATAGATAGATAGATAGATAGATAGATAGATAGATAGATAGATAGATAGATATAGCCAGCAAGGATCACTTCAAAACTAAAGAAACCTAGGTTGACAATTTTGGTTCACAGTTTCCAACGTAAGGTTGAGATGACCGACAATCCAAAAAGAGAAAAAATCACTTTCGAATCAAATTCACTTGCTTCTTCTGTGTTTTTTTTCCTTGAGATTCCTCTGCATTCACTGGATTTTAAATCTGAGTTGAGCAAAGGCGTAGCTGGGGGCGTGGGGTGAAAAAACGCCAAGCCCCCAGGCAACCCCCCCTGAATCTCCACCTAATCTATGTTCTGGTGACAGGACGCATAAAAAGTACTCTATCTAGAGCTACACACACACACACATATATACATACATATATATCGAACGAATCAATTTCTGATCACTGCAATTATATTGTACAAGTATTAACACATACGTCTTTTACTGGTTATATTTACTTTTTTTTTTATAGAATGCTGCTTCTTGGCGTTAAAGTCCGAGATATGTTAAATACATATTGAAAAGATTCCACTATTCTAATAATTAATACTGATACAAAATATATATTAAAAAAACTGTGGTACACGTGTCCTGTATGAGTGTGTTTGGGCGTCACAGTGTTTATCTTATTTATATATTTTTTTCACAATATATATTAAAAACTTACCATATGCACATATAAGAAAAATAAACAATACATTTTCAAATTAAACAATTTATTGTTACTATGTAGACTTGGAGTCATTCAAACCATAACAAATTTAAACTAAGTCACGTTTTTTTTTCTCAGCATGCATTCAAGGCACTCGCCATAGCAGATTTTTTTTTTAAAGCAGATATTTTTTATATATATATTCAAGCACATTGATTTTATTATTGGTTTTGTGATCGAGGTAGATGAAAAATCTATGTGTACTGACACACATAGATATGCACATAAAAAAGGCATATATTCCACACACACACACACACACACACATCTATCTTCGCGAGTAAGTATTTAATCTCTCCAAACGACTTGATTTTCAAAGATGAGTCATTTTGATGATTCTCTGAGAGTCCCGTTCTTGCATTCATATAAGATTGTATCGAAGCAAGGACAACGTGCCACATTTACAAGCAAACAGAAGTAATATAATAACTGTGTGCGTGTGAGTAGGGACGAACGGGGGGGGTCTGATTTTTATTTATTTTTGATGTTGTTGGAGAAGTGGGGGGGGCGGAGATATGGGGGGTTAAAAAGTCACATCATCCGTAGCTAAGACGGACCGTAAAGCCAAGGAAAAAAAAAAGAAAAGAAAAAAAAAAGAATTCGAAATTTTAGAAATAAACAACAACAAGAATTGCACACCTTTCCAAAACCCCAAGTAAAAAAAAAAAAAAATGCGATTTTTTTTTCTCTCTCTCTCTCAAACCAACTACATACACCTGGCAATATCAGATCATATTTCAAAATATGCCTCAATAACAATTTTAGTCTGTTTTTTAGATCTTATCCAAATACACACTCGCACGCGTGCGCGCGCGCTCTACGAAAGAATTTTCGTTAAGAAGAAAGAAAGTAAAAAAAAGAAGAAAGAAAAAAAAAGAAAGAAAAATCTGAAAACTCGGTTAACGACAGGCGCAGTGCTGACGATTTTTCTACCGTAGAAAGAAATACCACGGGTGGAAGGGGAAACGAAGGAAGTGCTCTCGGTCACGTGACCCCCCCAACCCCCCCACCCCTAGCCTTTAGACGTACTTGGGACAAGCAAGAAGCTGAGAATATTAGTGCCGGACGATTTCCGAAGTTTTTTTTTTTTTTTTTTTTAATTTTATTTTCATTTGCTTTCTAAAAAAATCCTAACTTATATTGTTTTTTTTTGTTCCCCCTCTTTAAAAAAACAAAAACAAAACAAATTTCAATTAATTATTTACAATAGCTACCGAAACAATGCCTTTGTTGATGCTGTCAAAAATATCCCAAAAGAAATATTCTAAATATCATGTATGATTGTATAAAAAAATAAAAAAAAGTAGAAGAAACAAGTTATATGTGATAATTTGTAACATAAGTCGGAAAGATGAAGAAAAAAAAAAAAGAAAAGAGAGAAATTACACACTAACAGACGAGCACTAACACACGCACAAATATAAGTGTGTTACTTGGGGATTCAAGTGCGTGTGATGTGCATAAGAGCTTCTTCTTCATTTCACTATGTGTGTGCTCCCATGCACGTTAACATATAACTGTATGTATGTATGTATGTATGTATGTATGTATGTATGTATGTACGTATGTACATACAGTGAAAACAAAAACATTGCTCACTTATCAATTATTTCATAATGCAGACTCTTGAAGATTTCGTTAAATCATTTACTATCTATCTATCTATCTATCTATCTATCTTTCTATCTATCCATCTATCTATCTATCTATTTGATACTTAACAGACGAAATGCGAAACGCATTTTGACAACCGTTAAAAATTCGTGTTAAATTTCCTCACCCACAAGTACATACATATTTTGTTCAATTTTACTGTGTGTATAGTACATGTATATATATATATATATATATATATATATATATATATATATATATATATATATATATATATATATATATATATATATATATATGAAGTAAGTTTTAAATGCGAGTCTCATTTGTCGAAATTTTGATGACTTCCAATCAAGCTTAAAACAAAATTCCGTACCTCACCATGTATAATTTTCTACCATAGAAAAGTCGCACCCCACCCCATTGAGCTTCGATTTCGAATGAAAAAAATGCATTATCAAATGTATACTTTACAATTATACAAATATTCTGTATATAATGTACACCTGGATTTTCAGATCAAAACTCTCGGGAAAGAGCGCGTTATACACGGTGAAATACGGTATTTGCTGTGAATTCCTTTAGTGTCTTATTCGTGTTGAAATTTATCAAAAAATCAAATGATTATGTTGACAAAACAAAAAAACCCAAACTTTTAGATTCACACACACACACACACACACACACACACACACAAAACAGAGACACACCTATATATATATATATATATATATATATATATATATATATATATATATATATATATATATATATAAACTACGTATAGTGAGTGCACAAGAACTAAAATGCATGTGTGAGTATATATACAGCAGAGCGCTTAAAGTATGTATGTGTGCATATTATATATATATATGTATATATATATATATATATATATATGTATGTATATATATATATATATATGTATATATATATATATATATGTATATATATATATAAATATATTTATATATATATATGTATATATATATATGTGTGTGTCTGTGTTTACATACATACATATGCATCTCTCTATTCATGTGTCTATATACACATTTCTTAATTAGTATATATAAATATATAAATATATGCATATACATATGTATATATATATGCATATAAGATATATATATATATAGATAGATAGAGAGAGAGAGAGAGGAGACATACATCTGATTTTTGTGAGAACTTTCTGTTAGAATGTTCCAAGTCTTATGCGTGTGATATCAGTCACACGCAGATCTATGCATGTGTATATGCACGCATACGTAATTATGACCCAGTGTATGCCTACTGTATGTGGGGATGGGTGGGGGGTTGTGATACGGTAAGTCCTGGAGTGGCCTTAAGGTAAATGTTGTTATTTTTGCACAGGTGTGTAATGCCGTCTTTCTTTTTTTTTTCTTTTCCCTTTCTTTTTCTCTATCTAACCTTGGTGTGTTTGTTGTGAGTGGGTACAATCTACCCGGAATCTTGAATGACAATGACATCTCAAAACCTCTCCGCTTGCCAAACCGTTGTTGCAACCACTTACCCAACTCCGTAAAGTGTTCTATACAAATGAATGAAGTATATGCAGGTGTACGTAATGACACGAAAGAAAGGGTTCCCCAACAAGAGACGACATCTTCAGGGACGTAGCTGGAGATGCTGAGGCCTGGGAGGGTAGGGTGTGGTGTAGGCTACTTCACCCCCCCCCCCCTACAGCATTCAGTCAGTACAGTGGTTCCCAACCTTGAGGACCTGGGGGCGACGTAGGCAACACAACCTACCTTAGCGACGCCCTTGGACATCTTACTCTCTGTCTGTCTGTCCGTCTCATCGTCATTAGCAGGATATCATAGATAGATAGATAGATAGATAGATAGATAGATAGATAGATAAAGAAGCCTGTCTCACAGTTGAAATATTCGCATATTTTCCTCGGGAGCATGGGGTATTTTCCCAAGCCCAGGTAAAAATCAGTTTTGAATGGTGATTTTTGGAACTTGGAATATCGGACAACACGATCTTGCTGTCATTATTTCCCATGATTTGACCCCGAACAATATTTAAACTGACAGACAGACAGACAGATAGATAGATAGATAGATAGATAGATAGATAGATAGATAGATAGATAGATAGATAGATAGATACATGAATGGCTGCACAAAGTCCATCATGGGGTACAATACACAAAAATACCAAGTCCTCTCAATGTCTCAAGTTTATATGTGTATGTATGTATGTATGTATGTATGTATGTATGTATGTATGTATGTATGTATGTAGGCGTACAACTGTATACGCAAGTATCGATGGGTGTACGTATGTCTATGTACGGTTAATATGTAAGGACAGGAAGTAAAAAAAGTTGGGCCAAAAAAAGTTCATCGAATTTGAGTTAATTCAGTTTACAACCAATTACCACGGGACGTCATCACTGTGATGATGATAATGATGATGATGATGATGATGACGACGACGATTATTATTATCATTATTATTGTTGTTATGTTGCTGTTGTTGTCATTGTTATTGTTGTTATTGTTGTTATTGTTGTTGTTGTTGTTGTTAACTTAAACTATCCATGTCTCAATTTGCAGCCAGTGTATTTCTTTCAGTATCAAGTAAGTAAACTATATAACCTCGTTTCTTGAAAGTTTTTTTTTTCTCTTACTTGTGTGTGCGCGCGCGCGTGCATGCGCGCACGTGTGAAATTTATATCCCACCGGATAACTCGATGTGAGAAACAAAAAGAATTATTATTTACCACAACAACATACTTTCGTTTGTTCTTCAAGTCGTATTAGTATCAATTGCAGTAGTTTAGGTAGCATAAACCTTGTAGCTTCATTTACTCGGTTACTTTACCTATAAAATTTTGGAGAGAGTACTTCGTATGTTATGTGATTGTAACGAAATTCTCAAACCATTAGCGTTTTTTTTCCCATACAAAAAAATAACCTTTTTTTTTCATATTATATTTTATATTATATTTCTACATTTTTTATTCAATATTCATATGATATTTTTCTTATTCATTGTAAGTGAGAATCCTTCGAATATTATGTGATTGCGATGAAATTCCGAAACCCTTGTTTTTTGTGGTCTTTTTTTTTTAAAACAAAACTGTCACATTCTTTTTATTCTCATTTCCTGAAATTTTTTTGTAAACGTTTTTTTTCTTCTGATCATTATGATATTTTCTCACGCTTAAACGTCAAGTATTTACTTGAAATATGAACACAATGTAGGCAAGAAGGTGATACCGATTGTGAAGTCTCACACCCTCGCTCTTGTCGCACACTCAATGTTTAATACGGCGCACAATTAATTCAAAAAAGGGGAGAATTCATGAAAAAGAAAAATAGAAGTATATACTTTATATACAAATGATATTGTTATTGCTTTGAATAGATGAAATCGTCAGATTGTGTTTTTTTTTAATTATGTGCGCAATTTTCAACATTGAGTGTGTAAGGGTGTGAAACTTCACGATCAGGACCACCTTCCCTTATCTTATACTGTATTATACACATTATTACAGACATGATTTTTTTCTCATTCTCAAGTCTTCTCTCATTTTTTAACTTCTTGTCAGTGCGCTGCCCGTCACTTCGCATTTGAATGACACACCCGCACAACATAGGAATTTGAAAACATGGAATATGTGTATGTGTGTGTGTATGTGCGCGCGCGTGTGTGTGTGTGTGTGTGTGTGCATGTGTGTGTTTCAGTATCTTTAATTTACAAAAAAAAAAAAAAAAAATTCCAAAGGACGCACACAAGGAATATTGATAAGTTCGTCGTTTAAATAAAAAAAATACAAACAAAAAAATAACAATCATCCACAAATGTTATTTTACACTTTCATTTCATCCAGTTTATTAAAAACTGAATTTACCTGGCAAGCTGAAACGAGTGTTTATTTACACACGCACATACACACACTCACACACAAAAACAAAACAAAACAACATCGCTTATTATTTACATATGTATTATTTTCCTATTCTAAGACAAAAAAAGGTCTGGTGTTGGCTTTTCAACGCACCGACGAGAGAGAGAGCCTGAAAAAATTTCAAATCAAAATTCGATGCATGGACAACTATAATTAAATCTCGCCAATTTTTTTAGAAGACATATGGATATTATATAACATCTATATTGGTTATAGATAGATAGATAGATAGATAGATAGATAGATAGATAGATAGATAGATAGATAGATAGATAGATAGATAGATAGATAGATATGAACAGACTGTGATAGATGAATAAACAGATATGAATAGATAGAAAGATTGAGAGATACGATCAGACCGTGATCGATGAATAGATATGAATAGATCGACTGATAAATAGCTAAATATGAATGGATAGATAGATAGATAGATAGATAGACAGATAGATAGATAGATAGATATGAACGGCGATTGATAGGAACAGAGATAGATATGAACAGATAGACATAGAGCTGAACTGACTGAAAGATTTTAACTGATAGATATAAACTTACTGAGATAGATAGATAGATAGATAGATAGATCAATTCTTGATACACGCACGCACACACATACACAATAAACAAGGGAGTCTCCTTCCACGAAGACGTTTTTTTTTTTTACACGTGGACCCTTTACTCATCTTCACGTTCACATATTCACAGACTTATTTTCATTTTTTTTCCTTTTACATCGCAGTTACAATCGACTAGTAGCGTAAGAAGACTACAAAATCGGCACGTTCCTTTGACTTTTTACTTTTTACCTACTACGTACAGCTTGTATATCAGTTGTACTTACTACTGAAGAAGATAACGGTTGTGGGGTGGAGGATTCACACATACTTATCGATTTTGATAAATTGTAACACATATAATAAAAGACGTGAGAAGAAGCAAGAAAACCCTGCTGATGCTAACTAATAATGGTACAGTACACAATTATAAGTCTAGAAGCTGGCCTCTTCTTCCAAGAAGCATAGAACCTGTGTTGCCAAGAATGGTTGGTTATTTATAGCTAAAATTGTATTTTAAAAATGGCTAAAATCGGTTGAATATCAATATTCCCTGCCGACTTATAGCTGAAAAATGTTACAAGTATATTTGTCAAATAAATACACTAAGACTCCAGAACAAATTATCAATAAAAATTGAACATTTAATTTCATTGATCTTATCAATATTTCTTTTCAAATGGAGAGATTTTCGGCTTTCGAATATTTTAATCGGCTAAATTTGGAATAAACTAGCCAGATTTAGCCAGAAAGTGGCCAATTCGGCAACCCTGGATACTCCCCCCTCGGGATTTTTTTTTTTTCAGAGCTGATTCCATAACAAGCTGGCAAAAATATTCTCACTCACTCGCTCACTCACTCACTCTCTCTGCACAAACTTACACACACACATTCACTCACTCACTATCTGTACACACACACACGCGCTCACTCACTATCTGCACACACAGACAAATATACACTCACACACACATTCACTCACTCACTAACTGTACACACACATACACACGCACACACTCACACACACATACACACACACACACACATACACTCACATACACACACACACTCACTAACTGAGAGTTTCTATTTCAAAGGTTGCGAACAGACTTCAATCTGTCAAAATTCATTTACAACGATATTTTACTTATTGAGTGTTTTGTAATGGTAAGTAAGTATTAAGTAAGTAGAAATGTAGGTAAGTAGGTAGAAGATAGTGAAGGAGGTAGGTGAATAGGGTAAGTGAGTGCGAGCGTGTACTTGTAAAGAAGCCTGTGTGTAGCCAAAAAGCCTACGACTGAATCAATGAAATAAAATGGATGTGTGCATCAAAAAAACGTGCGTGCCCCAATAACATTGGCAAAAAAGCTTTCATATATATATATATATATATATATATATATATATATATATATATATATATATATATGAAAGAGGTTGCAAAATATACACGTATTACTTACTTCAAGTTGGGAATTACCAGTTCGGCTGGGTAGGGGGAGATTTTAGCGGATTATTTTATTTGCTTCTTATTATTGATATTTTTAATAATGTAAGTAAATAATAAGTAAAATGTACTACTTCGTATTTATTGATTTTCATTCTCTATGTTATTTTTTTTGTTTCTGAATTCAGAGCCATCGAGACGTCAGTCTCACGTCACTTTCCCTTCAAACACGCATCTGATTTTGTTGTTTTATTTCTCTATTATTTGAAAATAGAAAACAGAAACCTTTAAGTTATTTCTTTAAAAAATCATAACCAAAGAGGGTTTATAGAAGAAAAAAAATATGCCAACATTGGACAAGAAAGGTGAAATACACAGGAACTCCGCGATTAGCGTAGTTTCATTCAACGTCATCGAGAAAAATATACCATAAAATATTGTCGGTGGAATGGCAAATTAAATGATTTTTTTTCTTTTGCAAGACATAAGTTAATCATGAAATTCCTCCACTATAATAAATTAAATAAACCCTGATTGTGTCTACGTTAAAGTTTGTTTCACTTAACGTTGTTTCAGACAAAGTCGTGGTTTTCAGGAAAACCTAACCACGACATTAATCGGGGACTTCATGTATTGTCAAACAGATGTTAAGTTGTAAAAGCGAAAAAGCAGGCTTTAGACTGGGTTGTAAACAGAGATAGTGAGAGAGAAAGGAAAAAAAGGCCGATCCATATTGTGGGGCTTAACTGTTATGTTGGGCAGTACGAAATACGACAAAATTATTCAATTGTTTCAGATTTTCAGTACAATATAGCCGAGGTGGCCCCGATTGTGAAGTTTCACACTCTTGCACGCTTGATTTTGAAAACAACGTACAAATAATAACAATAAAAAAAAACGATTTAATAATCTAACTTGTTTACAGCAATAACGAGATTGTTCATGTTTTCAATCTTGTTTTATTCCATTATTTTCCCTTTTTCTTCTCATTTTTTAGATGTTTTTTGAACATCGAGTTTGCTAAACTTTAAAAACGGGACCACCTTCCCTAACCCTACTTTGAGCCGGGATTTTGTTTTCAAGATAAATTTTAAGAAAATTCTATGGAGAACTCTCATTCATGTACTTGAAGATATATGTACATTTGTTTTTCTTGAAAAATGAAAATGAAATTTAGGAATGATTAGAGCAAAACAAATCCCCAAACATGTGGTCAGTTTAAGAATTGTTACTCTATGAATAAAAACCGAAAAAAAAAAAAAAGCCAGCTATATGTATTCATACAATTTTTCAAATTCATGTTTGAATAAAGCATGACTTAATCCATTTCTCATATAGCATAAAGAAGTGGATATCAATGATGTTATCTAATATTTGGGTAAAAAAAAGTCTACTAAATCAAATGTGGTATTGTAGAAGAAAAGAAAGAAAAATATAGTATTATCGTATGAGTAAAAAAAGGATATCTTATCCGTTATTTAGATAGATAGATGGATAGATAGATAGATAGATAGATAGATAGATAGATAGAAAGATAGATAGATAAATAGATTAAATGTTTTGATTTTGATCGTTAAAGGCATTAAAACCTATTTCAATGCAAACAAATACGATTCTTTCAACTATTTAAGAGCAACAAGGGGAAGTTGAATTCCGTTTTCGAAATAATTTTACATTAAACATGTGCTCTTCTTGAAAATGAAAACAAGTTGAATTTGTTTTGGTGAAAATCTAATCCCCCAACAACCTCCCTACGTCCCTTGTCCCCGCCCCCTAATCGATATTGTATTTATTTTTTTAAGGATTTTTTTTTCTCTCGGAAGTGAAATTAAAGTCAACTTTCGGGATTTTATCGTCTTAAAAAAAAACCCCCAAAAAACAATGGAATGTTGTACCGATTGGATCATTTGAGAAACGGAGACTTGGATTGGATCAGAAAATCAGTTTCACAACAAACAGAAATAACACCCCAAAACTCAAGATCTTTGTTATGACATGGAGAGAATATAATAAAGCCAGCCAATATATATATATATATATATATATATATATATATATATATATATATATATATATATATATATATATATATATATATATATATATATATATATATATATATAAATCAGTGTGTGTTTGTGTGTGCGTGTAAAATGTTTGAACATAAACAAACAAACGATAACAGCAAAAAAAGTAAATAATACACTCTTACCTGTTTACTCTTAATTAGTAACAATTGAATACACCTTGTTTTGGGGAGGGGGTACGTATGATTTTTTTTTTCATGTGGGTATCTGTCATCAGTTTATGTATATGTATGTATGTATGTATGTATGTATGTTCGTATTATTCACTTATGAGTATGTATGCAATGTTCATTATGTACGTATGTCGGTACGTGCTAATTAATTTTTACACACACACAAGCCAATATCACCAGGGACACACACACTCATATGTATGATACACACATGGATATTGTTTTCTTGTTTGTGTTTGTTGGTGTTGTTGTTGTTGTTGTTGTTGTTGTTTTCCGTCTAAACTACACACGGACAAGATAGATATAGGTAGGTAATATCTTTCAGGAGAGTTTGTTATGTAAGGTATTTAATGTAGGACGTAGATGTATGGAGAAATATCATTTTAAAAGTCCATGTGTGACATATGATTACGGGTTTAGATCAGTAGTATTAGTATTAATAGTTGAAATATCTATAGTAGTAGTATTAACGGTGATGTAGTAGTAGTGGTAATAGTAATAAGGCACTGACTGCTGCTGGTGCTGCAAGATTCTGACACCTAATCCCTGCTCGTTGTGATGATGATGATAGTTATGATAATGAAATTGATCAAGATGATGACGATGATGCCTGTGGTGATGATGTTCTGCTCCCAGCTGCTGCTGATATTCGAAACATATAAGCAAAACAGAAACGAAGTAAGTAAGAAAAAGTAGCTACAATAGTTCCCCCCCCTCGTACTCCTAGCTCAAGTAGCACTCCCCTCCCGTAAATCGATAGTAAAACTCTACTATCACTAACTGTTACTTACTTACCACTACAGCAAGACGAACGGTAGATTATCGTGGAGGTTATAGGTACAAGACTTGATTTTAAAGCATGGGACGAAGAAATATTGTGCGCGCACACACGCACATATAAGACATATTTTTTTTTTCCGCGTAAGTTGGGCCAATTTCTCAAAGAAAAAACAAAAACATCTTTATCAACTGAGCCACGACGTCTGTTCCGATTGTACAACGGATTTTCTTGATTACTAGACTGACCGCTCGGAAGAAGGATCTTTTTGCTTTGATTTGAAATCAGAGTTCAGTTCACCTGTATCCATCTCCGTTATTTCGAATATTAACCTACCTACCTGATCTGATAGCTGCCCCCGATAAGCGCACCATGAAAGTGATTAAGGTATATACTTTGATTAGTGCGGTTAATTTGTTCTATTTTTTTCCCGTACTGTTCCAAACCGCACTATTCAAGTATTCAAGGTCTTATAATTGTTTCTTTTTTTTTTTTTTTTTTTCAGATTCTTAGCTACATTTTTTTACCAACCGTACTACATCAAAATCTACACTAATCAAACCCGGACTATTCAAGGTATTCGTGTCATTCGTTAGTTCAATGGTTAGATATCCCATTTGAAATGGCATACAAGACCCTCTCATACTAAGAAAACAGAAAAAAAAAGAAGAAAAAAAGAAGCAAAACAAAATTGTATTTCCAGGAATTATTAATTTCATGTACTCACATCATCAGACTGTGTTTCCTCTCTTCTCGAAGTCCTGGTCAGTGCACGACTGGACAACGAAGGTTACGCTCACTTCAGTAATTTTTTAGGGGAAAAAAAGGTGGGGTAGGGGTGGGTGTTGGGATAAGGTGCTATGTGCTGTCAAGTGACGTCAGTAGTGTCCCGTGCCTTCAGTAGTTTAATTCAGGACAGTGGCGTAGCTAGGGTTCTCAGTGCCCGGGGATCAAAGACGGTGTTTGAGGGAAAAGTCAACACCGACGAGGGAAATATTATCAATTAATTGGCAGGCATTACAGACCATAGGAAATTTTGTGCCCAAGGGCGAATGCCTCCCTCTTTCGCTCCCTCTACCTACGCCTCTAATTCAGGGTCTCCGCGGGAAATTTTTTTGATATTTCGTAAAGTTCTCCCTGTCCCATCCCCACTGCACAAACACCCTCATCCTTTGGCCATCCCGTTTTTCATAACCATCGTAGCACGTCATTGAGTCAACCTATTTTATAAACACACAAGTAGTATCGACTTGGGAGTTTCGATACATAACTCTAGTCAAGAAACTCTGCCTTGCACCCCGTCTTCCATTAACCCCCTGGGCTCCTGTGTAATGCACTGGCTGCATCCCCTTCTTTAATTTCTAAGAGCCCGATTTAATTTCAACAAGAGCGAGCAAAAGAATCAACTTGAAACCGTTTTTTTTTCTCTTCAAGTTCTATCTCTCAAAAAAAAAAACAAAAACAAACAACAAAACACCTTGATGTTCAATGCCAAGTTTTTAACGTACATTTTTTTTATTTAATCACCGACCTCTGACTTGAAACTAACAGACCTAAAATTGGAAGATAATCGAACACGGCATGATCCGCCAACCTATCTTGAAAACCAGTCGTCGACAGGGATAGATATTGGAGATGGGGTACTCGAGGGTACGGCGTATACCTACTTCCCAATTTCCAGGTGCTTCCTATGTTCACTGTTTATGTACTTATGTAGACATAACTCTATATTCTATTTCCAAAAACCAAGCCTAATCGTTCAAAAGCACCTTCGTGTACCTCGTTCCCAAACTAATTTCAATCACTGGTCATCGGAGAACGAATTGGACCCTTACTTTGATTCGTACAGCGACTGTGGAGGCAATTATCAACCACTGAGCAGTTTCTTAAATGATATTAGATAACCTTAGCTCAGTCTGATTCAAGGCCTTTCGTATTCGGTGAGAATCAATAATCAAAATAATACTTATAGATTTTTTTCTTTTCATTTTTTTTTTTTGCGAACTGACCCACTAACCAACGTAATAGGATTGTGCACTTTATTTGTCTCATTGCTTTTTTATTTACTTTTTTCAATTTTTTATTCACCCATCAAGGTTATCAGGTGCTTTTTTTCTTTTCTTTTCCTTTCTTTAGTTACTTTTGTGAGGTTAGGGGAGTGGGTAGGTGAGGGCTACTTTTATGATCCTCTGTATCAGCTCATTGTTTGGGACGTAACCTAAAACTACGAGCTGGTCGCTGACAGAATTTTGTTCATCGCACCAGAGAGATCGAACACTGTAAAACACACGACTTACAGAATAAGTTCTCTCTTGTTCTGTGGCGTCAGACAATAAATCAATAATAAAATAAGAGGAGTAGCTATGGGAGGGGGATATTTGAATACGATCCGGGGGCTCCCGATGGGGGGCAGGGGCTCTCCGAGAGGAGCAGACCCTCAAAAGCTTTATATATTGTAGATCACCTACTGCATTTATCCCGACGTTATACAAAATCAAATTTCACTGAATATTTGAGGGGGCCCTCAACGAGACCCAAACGGAGCTCCCAAAATTATAGCTACGCCCCCCTCATAAAAGGATTTTATTTTTCAAGCAATGAATGCCTGAGCAACTGTGTGCACCCCCACCTCTCGGCCACCAGGGAGCCAATAAGAGCGAAGTGGGTAGCCCTGAGATGCAGTGGGGGCCCAAATCAAATTCTGTTCAGGGCCTCATGAAGGCTTAAGCCGGCCCTCCCAGTAAAACTGAAATACTCAACAGCCGCTGACTGATGCTAATAATCAAGTCCATTTTTTTGGAACAGCTGTAATAGTTGTGGTAATTTACTGCATGTCTTATATAAACTCTGATTAACTCAGACTAGTGTCCTCATCTGTTGGTAACCTTCGAGGAATTTCGAACCAAACCCTTGATTCAATTCTGGGTTGGATTGTTGTTCTTATTCAGCTGTCCAAGCCAGAGAGGATATCACGTATCAGATGATTTTTTTTTACTTAACAAGTTCTTGCGACTATAACAAACAAGATGAGGTCCCTTGTTCAAGTAAATCAGTGTATTATCACGACTATCCTTCATTTAAAAAATTATGGCTAACGAGTGGAATTTGATTTGTCCGATTTTTGTTAAGAAGAGGATCATCATAAAGTAAAGTATTTTTTTCGGACTGTTGAACTCATCTTGGATCGTATCAATCATGTGGCACTGGACCCAGGTCCCCAAATTCTAAGGGGGTCAAGGGCCAATAGTCTATAAAAAAACGAGTCTTATGGTAAATGTTGATAAATTTAGTTCTTTTTGGTACTTGTTTATATATATATATATATATATATATATATATATATATATATATATATATATATATATATATATATATATATATAGGGGGGAGAGAGAAAGAGAGAGAAAGGACTTTTATGCCCTCAACTTGACTGGTGACTCGGGCCACCATTAAGTTTAATTCGACCCTGTGCTTATCGGCTGTGGGTTCCAGAACAAGTTTGAATATTGGGAAGAGTAGAGAAGCTTTCTTACTTATCTTCCAAGAAATGAAAATCCCTTTCCTTTTCGTTGTAGGGATCAGTTGGTAACGAGGTTCACCAACTCAGTTCGGCCTCTACAGCCCATTTGATTATTCACAACTGGTGATATAAATGCATCCTTCAGCAAATTTGTCCTTTCTAACTGCGAAGGGGACTATTTAGACCCAAACACTGTTGGAAATTGTGGGATGGGTACGGTGTAAACCTGCTTCTCAATTCCTATGTATGTTATATCGTCTCAAAACGGACCCAAAATAGGCCGTATTCTTTTCAAAATTGCTCACAAGGGTTTGCATTGCCCCGAAACCTCCCGCAGCCCGGGTTCGCTTCGAACATGGGCCCCTCTGTTATCCCCGAGCATAAATCCTAGATACAGCCTTACCGTATTCCTAGCTCCTCGAATCTATTCCCATTCCTGTATCCAAGACTGTATTGATAGATCACTCAGTGAGAAATTAACTCATAGTGAACGGCTTGAGAACATAATTTAGGCACCCATGGGCGTTCGCTGCCAATTTGTCCAAGGAGGTAGGGGCAAAAAAGATATATATGGAATATATCTTAGCAACAACCCTGTTACCAGCGAATAATATTACCATCTTTCTTCTAGGTACATCAAGTTGGGGTTGTATCGAACAATTATGCGACACCATTATCCTTTATTGACTATGAAGTTCCAACAAAGGCTCCGTTGGCCCTTTCAAGTGAATGCCAATTTGGGTACTTGATTCGAAAACTTTTAAAATCTTACAGAAGGCATCTAATATTAAATGAAGAAAATTTCGGTCTCAAATTTTGCTTCACTTTTTAATTCATTCAAAACCCCTTTGTGGCCTGTTTTGTGGTTGGAAAAGTTGCGTATTTGACACAACTGTCCATCTTATTCCGGGTAAAAGCCTGGGGTAAAAGTTGTATGATTTGTTACCTAAAAACAGGTGTGGTCCCTCATACAGAGCTGGTAGCATTGCTTTATTTTCACATCTCATACTCCAATGATCGTGGACCTGAATTACAATCCAAGTGTACCCTCATTCGGAACATAACCGGTAAATTAAGTAAAATAATGAATTGGTGGTGTTAAGGGATATTTCTTTCTTTCTTCCTCTTTCTCTCTCTCTTTCTCTCTCTATCGATCAATCTATCTAGCCATCTACACACACATACACACACACACACACATATCTATCTATCTATCTATATATATATGTGTGTGTGTGTGCGTGCACGCGCACACACGATAATGAAACTAGACCCTAAGTAAAAAAAAAAATAAATAAAAAATGTACCTGTCTCCGAACTCGAAACCGTACTTGACGATTGCAGAGCCACCGTCTCCACCAGACGAGCCACGGCGTACTATACTACTACTAGAAACAGTTGTTATATAGTAGAACTAGTAGTACCAAGTGGTTATAGCTGTTGTCTTGGTTACGCTAGGGAAGCCCCGATGAAATACATCACTTCAATTTAACAAACACGTCTTATATATATATATATATGTATACATCGTTAAAACGTACAAAAAAGATTTGGATTAATCCATTGTTAGCGGTCAGTACGGAAGGTTCCATCATTTGAGCTTGGTTTTATAGACACTTTTTACGCGCCGATTATTAAAAATCACTTGAATTTAGCCGAAGACAGTCCTTTTCTTTCGACACGTAGCACCCAGGAAAATACTTATAAATTTCGAGATACCTTTGTTCCGTTAAATGAGTCAAGTAATCCTCATGTGACCGATTAAATTGTTACGTTATTGTTTAAGGCTCGATCCACCAACTATACAGTTACTATTGGTATTATTACTACCGCTGTAACACGGGTACTTACCGTTCTTGCTAAAGCGTTGAAGTGCCCGATATGTGTGAGGTACCATTTCGCGTGGCGGGTTGGTGAAGCTGATTACTATTCAAAAAATATTTGAAGGTAAGCCTTGATTTCTAATCTCGTATTTTGCGTCCCTCCCAAGTTATTATGGTGTTCTCTGAGGGCACTCGATTAGTTACAACACAAATAACTATCGAATCTAAAAGAAAATTCAGTTCCCTCTAAGCTGTGCGCGCGCACGCGCGCACACGTTTTGCAACCAGCACACAAAGGGAATAAATGGGGGCACAAAAGGCTTCAAAGTCTGTTGATAGCTTGCCGAGTTTTTATCGAAAATGCGTTGATTGTCTACATTGAATTCGGAAGTGTGTTCATACTTTTATCACCGGAAGAAGAAATCGCAGAAAATAAGATTTTATGCGTCCAATGCCCACAGAACATTACAGAAAACATAGCTTTTCTGCAGTCTCGGGTGGACTGCCTAGGGCCTCATAATCTATGAGGGGCTTGACCTCAAACCAAAGTTGACTATTAATTTCATTTCATTTGTGACGGTGAAAATCGTGGTGGTATATCAAGTTTGACGGTGTTTTTATTACGAGAAAAATAAATCATTTCAAGAAAAAATAAATTGCTAAAATGTTACAAAAAATGAACTATTGTTTTCTTAAATCATTGAATAGGATTGGGTCATTTTCGCAATAAGGGCCAGGAGAGCACATTTTTGTATAGAAATGATAAATTATAACCACAGATACATAATTATTTGGAAAAAAAAAGATTATCATATATTCTTGTGACCCCCAATAAAGTGCTTTGAAAAGCCGTCTTAGCCCAGAGCACCCAATGCTTTTCAAGACCATTTTTTTACATGATCAAAATTCTTTACTGTCATTTGGATATTTATTCATACAATCTAACCCCAACTCAAAACAAAAACAGTACAACACGTATCACCTTTCAAACTTTAAAGAATTAATGTTCTCGCGACTGTATGGTCACAAGTTTTTGCTAAATACACCTTGGATTTATTTTTATTTTACGAGGATCTACTTTAATTCTAATTTTTGATTCTTATACATCCTTTTTCTTTGGATCAGATATCTACTTTTAGTATTTTGTTGTAACTGAGTGAGTGCCCTCAAAACAAGCATGATAATTTGGGACGCTAAAATACGAGATGGCAGAGGACCCCATCAAGGGCGTAACTAGAGATTTAGGAGCCAAGGTGGTTTGGTTCATCGCCCCATCCTCTTCAGACAATTAGAGCAGTGGTTTCAAATCTCGGAATCGCCACCGTCTGAGGGTCCACAAAGGTATTGCTGGGGGTTCGTGGACTCACCTTTCAAAAGCCTGTGTTTCATTTTTGAATTCATTTAAATAAACGGAGTCCTTGGAAATGAAAAAAGGTTGGAAACCCTTGACTCAGTGAGATATGATGCAACAGGTGAACTGCTATTCAAAAAGGTTTTGAGGACCTCCTTTATTTCGAGCCCTGGGGCGATTTTCAAATCGCCCTCACCTCACGGCTACTTCCCTGGACCCTTAAAGTGCATAACGTAGAACTTGTAAGTCAATTACGAATAGCAACAACTACGTCAACCGCTATTCAATTCGGTCACGCCTATTGGTCACTTACTTATTAAAAGTGCAGTTATACTTACAACTGCATGACATCGCCTGGGGTGCGGCTAAAGGCTCATCATATAACAACGCCCTTCCGAAGCCGTAATTGAGCGTGACAGATGGATGTCCAATCGTTCAGGAAGATATTGCTCTTTCTGGAACTTCTAAAATCTACGATATATATCCAGATGTTATGAATACCGTCTGATTTAATTGGAATAATATTTTGATGTTAATAAATTTGATGTCGAGGGCTTATCTTTAATGAACAGCATGGGCCTACGAGTCAGGGGTTGGGTGGGTCATCTGCCCTCCCAATTTCGGGCAAAGCAGTGGAAAATTTTCGGGTAAATCAGTGTAAAATCACGGCAAAATCAAGCGCTCGACTTCCCAATCATAAGAGTCCTCGAACGTCCACTGAGGAATATTGTGAAATGTTTCTGTGTTTCATTGTCTACAGCTACAGCCCACAGATAATACATTTTGATCTTTGGCAGAGGACCGGAGAATAACAGTTTGTTTCTGGTCAGAGCGTAATGAAATTCTGATCCTTGGAAATCATACCGACATTTATGACGGGGTTAGTGCTAGTTATTAAATGAACATCTTTGTTTATTGAACAGCTGGTTTGGGCTCGAGCCAGGGAAGGGGTTATATATTAGAATCTCATTTTGTACTTTCTTCACCAGGGACCTACAAATGACTTGAGTGCGAAAGGGGATGTGGCAAGATTTCAGGATTGTAATTGAGAGAACGTGTTCAATCTCTTTCCTTCGCTTCAAGTTTTAAGTATTATTATTATTATTATTATTATTATTATTATTATTATTATTATAATCTATGCTATTGATACGCTTGTCACGATCTCCTTATGTTACGCTGTGATTGATCAAATTGTCAAAAACCGACCAATCATAAGAGAGAGAATTTCTCGGGTTTCTTTTTGCAAGGCACCTTGGGACTGTCTTGAGTTTGCCGATAGTGACGGGCACAACTCTTACTTTTATGTTATTTTATATTTCATCTTATCATTCAAATTGTGTTAACTCAGTTTCCACGCACACAAGAATCGGCGGCTTTCACTGAAGATCACCTGTCAGCATATCTGCTCAGTATTTCAATTGATTTTAGTAATGCTATCATTCTGATTGATCAAATCGTCAGAAAACCTACCAATCTAAAAAAATGAATTTGGAACGCGGAGATTTGAATGAAAGAAACAACAGAGTGACCGAGGAGTTTATTTCTTTATTACTACCCAGAGTAACGAGTTTGCATAAAATCTATGCTGATATTCAATTCACTAAACCAAACTGTTGAATGAATGACCAGACCTATTATTTGAATTATCACGCCGTTGATATCTGGCAGCTCTTGCTGGGATGAATTATCAGTTGAAAATCTGCTTAAATTTCCATTTATCTCCTGAATAGTCTTGCTGGTTTCAATATTGCTGTGGTCTGAATAATTATAATTCCTAATCTTCTTTTCTTCAGGTTTCCGATTGATCCTGTTTCCTATTTGGGACTATTCTGAACACTCCGGTAATGATGGGTCCAATTGTCAACTGCCTCTATATTCCACAATTTTGATCTCCGGCTAGGACAAGACATTCTTCGTCTGTTAATTTTATACTAGTTTACCAGTGCTGTCAAAAATGTCAGCATTTATTAAATATATGGATACATACATCGCATATTATATGTGTGGATAATAGAGATTTGCGTTGCTGTCAGCTCGGAGAATAGCGTTCTGTTGGCCAAGAACGGATTTTTATTAGTTTTTTGTTCTTGTTTTTATTACTTTTTATTGTTCTTTAAATTCAGTATTTTTATGACGTCATCAGACCATAAAATTCCATTTTATTACGTTTGTAACGTCCCTTAGCGGGGCAGAGTACAAACGCACTTTGCTAATTATTATATGTATGCTTTTGTATTGATTGTGTTTTCACTCCAGAAGTAACTGGTGTTTTTCAATGGAGATCAGTTGACGGTTAGTTTCCACAGTATTCTCGCTGATTTCAATAATGATGTCGTACGGATAGCTCCGATCTTTCACGGATTTCGATTTTCCCCCATACTTTTTGCGAGGCATTTCGGGACTGTTCCAAGCTTACCAATAGTGACGGGAACAACTCTTACTTTAATGACCTTTTTTTTTTATTCCATGTTATTATCAAGTTCGTGCTAATTCAGTTTCCACGCACATGGGGACTGTTGGCTTTTACTGGTAATCACCTGTCAGCAAATGTGCTCAGTATTTTAACTGATTTTAGTAATGGAGTTATCTGAATGTTTCGAGTGCTTCTCCGGATTTCCAGTTTTTCCAACCACTTTGCAAAGCTCCAAGCCCCGAATAGCCTCTTCAGGACTTTTCTGAGTGTGCTCCTACTGTGAAGCAGCCACGTAGAGAGGATGGAAGTTTATCGTCTTCCGAAGAGAACTTATTGGACAAAAGGGGTTTCACAGAGGAGATAAAAATACCCTTTAAAAAGATCCTTATCTTCAGTGGAATCAACTACCCTCTATGGGAAACAGGTACGGCCAACAGGGAGACATGGTGAGACAAGGCCTATTAAGCAAACCAAGCACCACCCAGCCAACCACACCGAAGCAAACCGCAGTACAAGTGCAGAATAAATGAGGCAGTACCGTAAGGCGGTAATTTCGTCCTGCAGCCAGACTTTCTCTTGCAGCTGTCGTGGAGATACCTGCCGCTCCTACATAGGCCTCGTTGGTCACCTGAGGACCTGTAACAGACGTGAAAAACGTACCAAAATATGCGTTCACGAAGCCAAGCCACAATGAACCATAATGGTTTCAGGTGCCATCTTCATGTTCCATCTTTTCTCATCTAGCTTTTTATTTCCGTTCAGTTTTACTCAATGACTTGCTACAACGACAGCATCCACCATATGATATATTATTTCTCCTCGTTTACTTGAATTAGATATGGTTTTCTGGCTTGGATTGGGTGATCCTTTTGAATTTAAATCAGAAAATACTAGATATTTTTTATCCTTATTCCTTAAGTTATAATCAGGTTTGGGCATATACAATTGATTTGCATTGTAAAAGCCCAATCAATTACTCAGTTCTTAACGGATTATATTTACTACACAGCTATGTTCATTTTTGTATCCCCGAATTAAATTTCTGCCTCCGAGTATTATATAATTGACTGGTTCATATTTATCTCCGCATAGTTCTCTATTAGTATTTAGGACCTTAATATAATTTCATCTGATAGAATTTTACTGAGCCGCCTTTGATATGGATTTAGTTTCTCTCTTCAAATTTCCTCTTCGCAACCATACCATTTTACCGGCAATTTCCGTTGTATCTTGGAATGTCCGTGCAGATTTAGAAAAAAAAATCCGTCCCAGGCTTCTCGTTTCTATTTATTCATCCTCCATACTAGGGCACTATCCTGGGTCTCTGAGAGGGGAGTACAACCGGTGCATCGGACAGAGGCCTGGAGGACCAAAGAGAGTTTAAGAGTTTCTTTAGGAGAGCTGCATATTGAAACTTAATCATTGATTGATACGATATATGCATTTATAAAATAGGTTGACTTAATCGTTAACCGTCTTGTAAATCTAGTATGGTGCACTGAAAGGGTTATAACAGATAAAAACAGGATGGCTAAAGAAAGAGTGTGTTTATGCATTGTGCTGGGGGCCCCTAAACAGTTTTGCATCGCTTCATGAAATTCCTCCCAGAGCTTCTGATACTGCTCGAGTTTAATTGCCTATGGAGCAGCACTTGGATCAGAATGTCTGTACAATATACCTAGGATGGAAGTGTCACTGCACGTTCCCCTTCATAGGATCAGAGTGTAGTATATGTGCCGCCTGCCTTGGATTAAAGAGTCGCTCCCCAGCCCTTGTGCCTAGGATCAGAGTCTAGTATCTGTGTGCTGATTGAAAAGAGTTGCATACACAACAGATGTTTTTTGGATTCTTTAATTGCTGTTGCCGTGCGACGATTTACGTCATGTTAATTGCCCAGCAATGTCTGACGTCATAAAGTCATTGCTTTATACAGACACACGCAATATATATATATATATATATATATATATATATATATATATATATATATATATATATAAACACACACACACTTACACACATATATATTGAAACCATATTTATGATAGACATTAACAGCTGTAGTCTTGTTTGTATAGATTTATGTCAAATATATATATATCCGCTCTAATAAATTAAAATATGTACACATTAGTTGGATTTCACTTTAAAACAGCCCCTAGTGACTTTTTGGTCCTCAGTACTATTGGATTATTGGATTTACTTTGAAGAAAGAGAAGAAGAAGAAGAAGAAGAAGAAGAAGAATTTTATAGTCTTGATCGACATCGTAATGATAACTGTATTTATATCATCATCATCATCATCACCAAGATCACCACCATCATTATCAGTATCACCTCAACCATCACCATCATCACCACCACCGTCCTGTTGAATAGTAGTGATGATGATAGTACATTAAACATGATTATCGGACAGTTTCCTTCTGTGGTTATCATAATTTCCATTTGTCATCGTGATTATTAATCTGTCCATCATCATCATCATCATCATCATCATTGTGTCTTTTATCACCATCACCATCGTCGTTATTCCCTTCGTCTGTTGTTTCCGCCATTTGGTGGGGGGAGGGAGCCTTTGAAAAGATTGATCGCCGATATTCCTGTGTTCGTGTGTTCGCGTTTGTCACAAAATATGTGGGAGAGTTCGCTGCATTTCTGCACCGGACAGCGGGTCTCCGTTGCAGGCTCATTCCGTAAACACGCTGCTCTCTGAACTAAACCATCTGGATTATTAATTCAAGACAAACACACGTCCAGGATCATTCTTAAATCAGGGATGATATTCGGAGGGAGTATGCAGTGCCAAGGCGTATACATACTTCTCTATTTCCAGTTTGTTTTGCATGGTCAGTATCTATAAATGGATACATTACCGTATACCTGATTCTTAAAACTCAATCTTACCCTAATCCCAGAAATCAAGTATTACCGTATACCTATTTCCCGAAACCAAGACTTACCATGTACCTAATTCTCCAAGACCAAATCCTAGAATATACTTATTTCCCCTAAATCAAGTCATACTGTATACCTAGTTCCTGGAACCAAGTTTGGTCGTGTACGTAGTTCCTAGAACCAAGTTTCATCGTATATCTAGATCCCATTTCCATCACAGCCTCAAATATTTCATCATTCATTCCTGCTATGGATGGTCTTCAACAATTTTAGAATTAAAGGTAATTCTTGGGGCTCAAGTTCTAACTTGGTATAAGTTGATACCTTTTTATCACATAAATCTTTTTATCAGTTCGAACCTATGCACGACTATCAAGACTTTCTCAGGCTTGTTGAGCCGACATAAAATATGAAACCGCTAGACACACACACACATACACATCTATATATCTACAAAAATATCAGATATACACTCCACACGTGTTTCGAGGTTTACACATTTTTCAAGAACTTACGTAGGTAAGCTTTGCGTTTGAAAAGAAAAATGATGTTTAATATAAAATAGCATCCATGGGCAATATATTTGCCACGGCCTAAAAAACAACAAAATAAAGCTATGTATCAAAATCACAGCTTAAGAGGAGGTAGTGATGGATCTGCACTGCTAGGGAGCCGTGTTGATTTATCTGTTTTGTTTTGAAATCCCCGAAACGGTTACATGGTAAACACCTGATGATATCAACAATGAATATTAACTTACTATACCATAATATCAATTTTATGTAAAAGATTGAAAATCATTGAAATATTACATAAATTACAATGACAGAAAACAATTAACTGAAATGACATAAAATCTTTTTTTATATATATATTTAGCGTCCAAAGCTGTAAAGCTTTCTCTATATATATATGCGTGGGTGTATGTGTGTGTGTGTGGATATCGAGTCTATAGCCACATTCAACAAAACAGCTGTCTGTGGATGACATTATCAATTATATATATATATATATATATATATATATATATATATGTATATGTACTCTCGCTGAGGTACTTCAAATTTTGAAATACTGGAAAACAAATGATATTTTAAAGAGATTTCATAAAATCAGGGTTGGAGGGATGCGTCCCCGTCACCGGTCAGACTAGCAAACCCACTGAAAAAGAGAAATTCACATCTGCAGTTACCTATGACGAATGGAAAGTAAAGCATTATAGCCAAAACAAGAGGCGTATCAAGAGGAATGCGAGAGAGTGCAGTTACCTTCGAGCGCAGGTGTGAAGGGTCGGCAAATCTTCTCTTGCCTGTCAATCAATAATCATGCCTCCTCTTAGAATATCGTGAAACTCCCCCCCCCCCGGGCATTGTCTTTGCCCCACGAGCACTGAGATTCCTTAAAACACCACTGAGTTGCAATGTAAAAAGAACCCACGCTTTTAATGTAAATGTTTGATTTCTCAAAACTGACAAATTTCTAGAGGGTTTGAAGTTGTTTGAGATTGAAAGCACAAATTAAAAGACAATTTGAACTCGATCTGCCGATTGCATTTATTTCGTTTCTGAACTTTTGATATATTGTTGCTTTTTCTGATTTTTTCTTCACCCCGTATGCTGGCCTCATCGATCTAAAACGCATGGTGCATGAAAATTGAGACCTACTGATTTCGAATATGTCTTTGTTTTCCCTCTGTCACGAGTAGTTCTCAACTTGCACGAGTACGAACACACTCGCACACGTCCTTGATTTTTTTTGATAAAAAAAATTCTTATAGGAAGTTTCTTTTCACCTACTTTATATATATATATATATATATATATATATATATATATATATATATATATATATATATATATATATAATTTAAATGATAATATTTGCAGATTTGAAGCACAAATGTTAACGAGTTTAATTTAATTAACTTTTCAATTAAACTAGTTCAGGCTTGCTTCCGGCCAAATAAGGCTAGTTAGCAACGCCGACAGCACAGTGACAGTCTTTACCAGCCGTACAACGGTGTTTTTTTTTCGTTTGTTTGTCTGTTGTTGTTTTTATTTAATTAAACAGGTTTATATGGTACGAAAATGTAAGTAAAAAAACAAACTCGTCTTTGAACAGTATGCTGGGTCTTGTTTCGAGTCTGGTAGCGGGCATTTACATGGAAATGGTGATGGCAGTGGCGTCAGGCTGGGGTACAGCGTATACCAACTTCCCAGTTTCCAGGTTTTTAGTACAATTGATGTCTTCTGAGATAGAGACCTTACTGTATACCTAGTTACAAAGAACAGAAAACAAAAAACAACTTTACCGTATACTTATTTCCCCAAATCGTGTTCCATCACCAGGTCTACACCTGGGACGAAGGCTTTTGAAATTTGCATCCTCTACTGCCATCGTTAAGTAATTGTAAAATCGGTGTCATTCATTCATTTCTGTTTGCTCGCAGCCAGGCCAGTCTGAGGGTGTTTTTTTGGTGTATGTGGGGTTGTGGGCTTGCGTTTTTGAGCGTAATGTAGAACTCAGTCTCCTTCTATGGAGGATTGACGGGATCGCCTCCGGAACCTCTCAACGAGATCCCTAGATGCTTACGACACCTGGAATATCCAGACGGTCACCCATTTAGGCACTGACCAGAGTCTTGGTTGCTTAACTTTGCTGATCGTACGAGAACCGGCGTATCCAACGCGATTTGATCGTAACACTATTTGTCGTTTTACTGCGCGTGCGCGCGTGTTTGTGCATACGTGTGTGTGAGCGTGTGTGTGAGCATGTGTGCGTGCACACATGTTTGCATGTGTGTGTGTATGTGTGTATAGAATTGATACAAACCACTCCTATTTCTATTCCGACTGAAGATGATTATTGCAACGTTTGTATTGTATACATGATAAATAAATTCATATATATATATATATATATATATATATATACATATATATATATATATATATATATATATATATATATATATATATATATATATAAGATTTGTCGGTTGGGCTAAGTTGGGGAGAGATCCATCAATCAATCATTGAGTCGTGATTTCAAATCGCAGTCGGGGAATGTGTTAATTTTACGTGTATAGCTTTGGTTTAACGCAGCAAGATAGACGAACAGAGAAGGGTTCACTCCCCTTAATTTGTCGAGGATTGTTCTTGTTGTTCTTGTTATGAAGAAAACAAAGTCAACTCCAACTTGAACTGGAGTTTAACATGAAAAAAGAGACGATTGATTGTGGCGATGTTGTGTGTTCGATGATTCCGTTTCTGAATAACCGTTTATGGCTAGGATCGTCTGTCCGTGTGTTCGCGGGCAGCAGCGAGAAGCAGAACTTAGTCGGAATTTCGATATTTACTAAGTTTACCTTAGTTACGACATGAGTCCAAATGGACGGAGATCAGAAAGAAAGATTGTGTCGAGCCACTAATCCAGTGAAAGAGGACCTGCCTACCTTGGAAATTATCACTGGAGATATTTACCTTTACGTGGGATCGAACACCGACCACTAACGCTGGTGTCAGATTCGCACCTCACCGAGCGAGTATTAAACATGGCACTAGTGTGGAGCTCTCAAAAAGGACCGAATTTCTCAACAGTAGTTTAGTTTACGAGTCTAACTAGCTAACCATTGCGCCACTGCAAGGCAAGTGATTAGTTCATTGGGAAAATACGTTATGAAAACAGCAGAAATATGTATTTATTTTGAATCAAATTATTGATCCTTTTTTTGTTTTTGTTTTATTCCTGCAACTTTTTTCAAAACTTTTCTTGTTTCTAGATAATAAGTGTTTTTTGCTGATCGATTGTGTTCTCAAAGCTTAGAAAATATTAATCATTCACAACAGAATTATTTCTATGACCAGGAGAGAGATAATTTGAAATCTGCCTATTTTCTATTGGACAACGTGTAAGTATTTTCAATCATATGAAGTAAGTATATCACCATCCTAGCCGCAACAGCAAATTTTGAAATGAAAAATTTTCTGTACTTTTTACGCATGAGCAATAAAAAAAACACACCCTACCTAGAAACAATAAATGAGTTGCACGATGAAATTTTACTGTCTTTGTTATTTTTGTTATATAAATTGATCTAATCCTTACTATGATTTGAGAAATTTCGACCTGTGTGTGTGTGTGTGCGCGCGCGCGTGCACACCGATATAACTCGACAACTGGCCAATGTACACCAGATGCGTTTGTCCTTGCACCAGACATACTGATGTCACGTTTGAAGTCATTTGATTGTATGTTTCTCGAGATACTGAAATGAACACATATTTTGTGACTGTAAAAAATGACAGGGTAACAATGCAATTTGTGTCTCTAATCATTCGGATGTTATGTGTTTTCGGAATAGAGAGAGAGAGAGAGAGAGAGAGAGAGAGAAAGAGGGGGGGGAGAGAATTTTTTTACGAGAGAGTGGAAGAAAAAGAATGTTTATCTTTTTACGAAAGAGTGGAAGAAAGAGAATGTTTATCTTTTTACGAGAGTGTGAAAGAGAGAGAAGGGATATTTAAAGAAATAGGGAGAGAGATCGGATGTTTCTTTTTACAATAGAGAGGGGTAGGGAGAGGATTTTTTTATGTTAGAGAGGGAGATAGATATATAATGTTATCCAGCTTATTTCCAATCAAACAGATATTTTTTCCAGACACTTCCGAGAGACTAATTCTTTTTTTGACACAATCTATAAATTTTAGCTGAAAAGTTATTTCAGCTTTAAATCCAAATTCAAATTTAACAAAACTTTGCCGGAATAGATTTAAAACAAACACTCAACTGCAAGGTGTATGCATCAATTTAACTTGAGCCCCTAGTCCCTTTTCAACATCAGCCTCTTACTTTTCGGACATAAGTATCAAATTACTTATTGAAAACAAATCATTTTAAACACAGCATGGTTCACACACATACACACACACACACACACACACATATATATATATATATATATATATATATATATATATAAACATTATTTTACATGACTATGGCAAGCTGATCCATACACCATGGAGTCCGGCCGTTTCCAAAAAACAAGTGCCTTTCAGTGATTTAGTATTAATCAATATAACATGGTTTAGGATCTGAAAGTAGAACGTCTCATGAAAACTTTCCGTAAGTCGAAATGGTGTAAGGCAAACAAACTATTACCTTGAATTTATCTGTGAAAGACTTTTGAGTGTTCTCTGAACCCAAACATAGTACATTAGACTGGGTCACCGGAGACTTGGGTGTAGGAGAAGGAGAATAAAGGGTGCACACTGCTTTGATAACGGTTAACAGCAAAAAAAAACCCCAAAAACAAAAAACAAACAAACTATGAAAGCTGAAAGCAAACGTGAATTGAAGTTCCAAAAAGCAGGGTGGGGGTAAAATTTAAATAAATTATTTTTTCAGTTACGCCCAAGATCTTTCCTCAATTGCAAAAATTAAACAATCTGTAAAAATAAATACAAATTTCTCCAAACCCGATATGTTATTGATCATATTTCGGGTCAGTTGATTTATATTTAATTCCAAGACTTATTTAAGTTTCTGGGGGCACAGAATCTAAACTATGTAGACTCAGGGTCGGACTGTACGTGTACTAACAGCTTCCCGTCACTTAACGGACGAGTCCCAATGGTATATGGTTACGCAGTCCCGGTTTCTGGTGCAAGTACTCAAGTGTAGTCGGATTCCTACAATTTTTCATGCAAGTCCATCGAAGAAATACCCTCCCCTAGTTGTACTCAACTGAGCGAATACAAGGAGTTTTTCACATTTCTGTTCATTTCAGGAATCGAACCCAAGACCTCTTGCAAGTGAAATGAATGTGCTAACCATTACGCTGACCGAGCGGACTCAGCAGTGCTAGTGCTGCTAAAAAAACTTTTTTTTTCTTATATCATTTCAAAATTTACGTGGTCACTTCGGTTATTCGACAGTCGAGTGTTATCATGGAATATTTTGTAAGCTGAAATGGCGTGAAGCGAAGAAGCAATAACCAATAATTTGTTTGAAAAAGATTTTGAGCGTTCTCAGACCCGAAAAATAATCTTTTTGTATGTCTGCCAGTTTTACGCTAAGCTCATCATCTCACTGAAATCTCCCAGGTTTTTCCTAACAGATGTAGAAAATAAATCGAAATAAAGCACTGATACTCACAGATACAACCGGAAGTTATAGCACCTTGTGGTCTTCATTAAAAGGTAATTGGCATGAAGCAAATTTTCGTAAAAAGGGGGATACCTGTACCCCATTCCTATCGATGGTAAACCTCTTTGACAAATCTTGAGATGACGTTTGTGGGTTGTGTACAGGGCTGACCCTAGGTAATGGTAACACTGACAGCTGCCGGGGGCTCCAAAGGTTAGGAGGGCACCTGTCATGCGTTTGAGACAGAGGGACCTTCCAGATATATTTGGGAAAATATGAAAATGAATAGAATAAGCATGAAAACTCACCATCACAGTCCATTAATGATCAATCGCTGAGTCAAAATTTGAAGTTATATAAAAAAAATTCCATTGAAGAATAAATATGGTCAGGATGGATTTTTTTGATGGCATCACAGGCATTTTCTACAGGAAAACATCTAGAATAGAGTAAAGAAAAAAAAAATTCTGAAGCATGTTATCAAACCCGTCTGAATGATGCCCCCAAAAGTAAAATTACCATTTTTTTCCTCTGAAAATCAAAGAACAATTTTTGGAACGGGGTTAATGGAGTACTGAAGCCAATTTTCAAGTCTGTTGACAAAATGGTACGGCCAGGAGCACTGGACCCCACAAAAACATACAAATAAAAAGGATAGAATCTTTCAGTTGTTCGAGAGTCAAGATGCAAGTATTCCCCGATGTTATGTCAGATTTTTCATGACTTACACAATAAAATGCTTTCTGATGTGGTGCAACTCAGAGAAACAACTGACAAAAGAAAAATCCCGATGACCGACAGCAAGTTCAGCCTGACTCATGTGCCGTCGGTCAAGGGGATATCTTTGGTGCTCTCAATAATTGGGGCCTGGCAACAGGACTGGCCTTAGGGGCATTCTTCCCGGAAACATTCTTTGCCGGGTCCCTGGCTAACAGCCAAAGTTTTTAGAATGTTAGAAAGAGAAATAAACTGTATACCTTTATGATACTATGGAAAGCAATCAAAATGTGCGACTGAAAATTTCACAGAAATATTTTTACACTCTTCTGTAATTGATTAAAAATATTTAATTCAAGCACTATGAAATTCCAACTACAAACAGTGTAAACAAAAATTGTTGAATCTTAAAGAATTCAGAAGAAAATTAGTATTGTTGCTCTACTTTGTAAATCAACATGATCATCTACCAAGAGGTGTTTTGTATATTTGACAAGTCGAATATACCCAAGTGGGGGGCCCCTTTAGGCACAGAGCACAATCGGGAGCAATTGGTCCAATCGACTTAAAGTCGACCCTGCCAACAAGAAAACTTGACGATATAACATTTTTCAAGAAGTTTTATGAGTAGGTTTATTTTTATTTCTTCACTTAATAATTCTTATTTCTTTTGTGATCAATAAATATTATGTTCCCATGCCAGATATGTAAGAGGTGAGGTGAGTTTAGTGTCCACAGTTGCACAAAAGTTAATAAGCTCGTCTCGTAGACTTGTTTTTTAGTGTAGTGAGCTTGATGCTCACCGTGCTCTACTGCGTAGTCGTGTACTAAAAGGTGTGCTTATTCTGCTGTTTAAAAAGTATCCAGTCATTTTGAATATTCAAAGAACCACGTGCCAGGCCTTGATTAACGTAGCAGCCAATCAAAGGGATCCTTACTTTGGATGTGTGGACAGACACTATCCCATCAAACGGGTGTGTCAGTCGCTCTATAGTCCAGATTTTGTTCCCCACAACTTCTGGCTTTTCCAAAAGCAATTTCAGGCCGTGGACGGAATTAAGCAGATAACGATGCAGTAGCTGATAGTGATCCCGAAAGAAGACTTCGCAGACTGTTTTAAAAAATTGGAAGGGACGCCGAGAATTTGTATGAGGTCGCAAAGCGAGTACTCTAAATGGGACTAAAGTGCTATTGGCCATTTTTTTCACGGAAAGGACTCGTCTTTCAGATCCATACGGCTTACTTATCGGTTGTACGATGAAAAAACGACCTGAGGTTAGAAGAAAAAGAAAAGATGAAAAATAGCCAAAAAATTGAAATAATTGACCATTCTATAAAAATTGGTACGTTAAAAAAACCCCAAAAGCTTAATACGCTTAGGAAGGGATCGTCATTTCTTTTTCAACTGGCAGTCGCATTGAAAAACGTTGGTGTACCAATGATTCTGATGATATTTTCAGACAGAATATTATATCTATACTGGTGAACACCGTTCAATCCCTTTTTTTTCTATTCCAGGATGTCATTTGCTAATCTGTCATTTTAAAAAAGTGTAGAAAATGTCAATAATTCCTTACAAATTTTACTTTTGCAACCAAGACAGTGATAATCTGTAAATCATTTATTTCTAATGGGACTATGGGCAAATTCGCTCATTTCCAATCCCATCGAGTAAGAAAGCGTTTACAAATTAATATCAATATCCTGGCCACAACAGCAAAATTTTAAAGGAATGTTTAACATTTTGGATTCTTTTTATACATAAGCAACCAGAAAATATTCACTACCCAAGAACAAAAATTGCCATGCACCTTGTCATAGCACTGAAGTCGTCATACCAAATGCAAATTGTTCTTATTCGTCTGTTCGTTAATGGACTCACTGCAACGTTACAGGTGCGCTTTTGGAGACAGGGCCGGTCTTGAGTACCGGCAACATGGGCTGTCGCCCAGGTGCCAAGTTCTATGTGGGTACCTGTCCGAGACAGATAGATGGATAAATTTAACTGTATAAAAGCAGCCAGTTAAATACTCTGTAAGGTAGGGCACCAGGAACCCCAAGGAAGGCCTTGTTCAGAGACATTGGGTAACTCCTGGTGATTCCATCAACTTCTAGACATTGTACTGGTGGTTGCAAATACTGCTGTCTTCTTTATTTTTTGTCGGTTCCCAGGACAACTGTCCCCCAGATAACTGCAATCTGAAAATAGCATAGCAACTGTAAAGCCAAAGTTAAAGTTAGTGGAAATGATTTAGAGTTAAATACGTGAATAATCACGCCTATGGGGAAATTGTTCAGGGTGCAATCATCAAGAGTCAATTCATCTGAGGGGCAGTTATCCAGGGAACAGTTGTCTTATGGGGCCATTGTTCTTGGGTAGTTGTCCTGATACCCGTCTGTCAACGTTTTCTTCTTTCCTTGATCTTTTTTAATGGCTTACTATTTCATCTTTTCTCTTTCTCTCTTTCAATTGTTGTCCGTCTTTTTTTTTTTTCAAGTTCCTTCTCCTCCTCTTTCTTCTTCTCCGTTCTATTCGTTCTCAACGTTTCTTCCCACCCTTCCTTCGTTTTACTCTCCCATCTTTGTTTGCCCCTTTTCGTTTTCTAAGTCTGCCATCTTTTGTCTTTTATTACTGTTGGAGATTTTTGGAGATTTTTGATTGACTTTCTGCGACAGACCGGGAAAGTAGGCGTATTATGGCTTCTAATTTAAAAAAGAACACCTCGGCGAATCTCAGATCATAAAAATGAAAATAAACAGACGAACGATAACAAAAGCAGAAGAGAGAACTGATCATCGTTCGCCCATAAAGCATGAAAACTATCACGAACGACAAAAGCCATAAAACTCTAAATACATATCTATATAGTCCGACCAGATTCTGGAAAAACGACCTCTCCGTCCGGCCAAATAGATGTGAAGAACAACGCATCTCTCTATATGAAGTTGTTCGTAGTAAATAAGTACTCTAGAATCGCGTAAGCAAGACAAAAAATAAAACTTTAATCGAATTCAGCACGTCCCAATCTGCGTTCAGCACGCGTTTTTAGGTCGATTTTTGAAAGAGGTATTTTTATTAGATCTTTCTCACCTTTTGTTTAGGCCTATAAATTATCCAACCGATAGCCTGTTACCAGCAGTCAGTCAATGTTTCAAATGACCTTCTTTCCCCCCTGGGGTTGAGGAGGTGGCCATGTACAAGTAGTATCCTGCCAATAGCTGTGACTACACTCCGCCTGAAGAGGGATGGAACCTTCCACAGGAACTAGCTGCGAACTGCCCGATAGGAAAGATTTCCTGCTCGTTTTAAATAAACACATCTCTCTTCGTACTATTCGGCCGTTTGAATGACTCGTGAACCGGTTGCATGGCCTTGAAGTAACTTGGCTATCTATCAGATGTGATTTCACAGCGCATGCACGATCAGAACCTCTTCCGCGGGAAACTCGGTCACAATGTAACAACATTGAGTGAGCTTGTGCAACGTGTGACTTTTACATTCACAATTACCAAGCAGGTCATTTTTCACTTTTCCAACTGTTATTTCGTGTCAAAATATAGCATCACCCAAGTCTGTCACACACCAATCTGGATTTGGCTTCCTGTGACTTCTGACTTTTTCCAAAAGAGAATTTAGAGCAGAGACGGGAGTAAGGGGAATGCGACGAGGCAGCTGATGGTGATCCTGAAATAGGACTTTGTATATCATTTTGTTAAGTGTGTATGGTCCCAAGGGTGGGGTACTTTGAAGAGCAATAAGGAACCCCAGCCCAAGGTAGTCTACATTGAATAACTGGTTACTTTCTGGGAATACTTCGTACAGTAGATTCCGATTAATTGAGAAGAATAAAAAAAATTGTGTTGCACCAATCTCCTGGGAAGTGATGGATATTTTCCTGTTAGAAAAAAAAATCAATATTCGGATATTGCCTTGACTTGGAGTTTGATCATTGATTGCAATGCACATCATCATGCAACTGCTCATAAAACTGGCCTCGAGATAGGTATTCATACAAATGGGGTAGTGCAGAAATCAGCATTTGAATCCAAGGCTTTTACTTGGGGTTTAACAAAAATTCAAATAAAATGAAAATGTGGCTAATTTGGTCACAGCTCAATACAAGCAACCCTGTTATAACATGGTTCGTTAAAGTGCGGTTCATATTATAACGCAGGTGGTTGGTCGACCCTGAAATATTACTCTTGCTCCAAAATAGCCAAATCTTGCTCCAAAATGAACAAGTTTTTATCGTGGCTTGGTTATAACGTGGTTGGCTTTCTCAGACCACAACACATACGTTATAACTGGGAAAGCCTGTAGTAGCATCTGTTTAACTAATGTTAATAAAATAAAGAGAATTTTTGGTCCGTTACGGCCGACCTACTCACCGATAAGTTAGCCTCACTTACCCTCAGGTGCTTTTTGTCGTGTATCCTTTTAGAGTATAGGTACTATTGTATGCGCCATTTAGTTAATGTAGAATTTCCCAACCCCTAAACATAGGATGTGACTTGCCACAAAGTAATGAAATACGTTTATGGATTACAAAGTTATTTTATGCAAGAAAGTAATGAAGATAGTACGCTATCTTTTCTAGAAACTTGAACAGTCACCTAACAAATGACAACAGCGTATACTCAATTAATTCTCCAAGTCTAAATAAACATTAATGATTACAGTTGCTCGATATATTATTAAATCTTTGATATCGGAAAATGATTATGAGTTTTTTCTATAAAATGTTTCTGAATTTACTTTAGTTTTTATTCAATATGCTGTAAGTAAGTGCCCTTACGCTGGCTACGGCATCAGTCGTCTCCCCGGGTTTCTTTGTCTCTGCTAGCTCTTAGAGTTTTGCAAAATGACTTTAGGGATGAAAAGCACCTGAAATTCCGTCACTCTCTTCACCATATGCTATTATACCTATAGCTGGGGATAGAGGGGAAGGATTTAAGTCTGGGAGTTGAGGGCAAGGATTAATGCCCTTCCCTTGCGCAAACGCCAGTCTCTATCAGAATTTGAACTCAGCCCACCCAGTACATTTTCTGCGTTGCCAATCGATTGGTCACTGGTAATAGTAATAGTAATAGTAAGATTTTATTCTTTCACCGATCACACGGGAAAATTGTTTGTGTCCATCGCTGTGTAGGAAAACTGAAAATGCATGAATTTAAATTGTTAAGTAGTGCTTCTTCGCTTAATAAGGTCACCCAGTCGACAAATGCAAGTATAAACTACTGCTGATTCATAGTTGCAAAGTGGGCAGCACCCAATGAGGTTCGAACTCAGGTAATAATGATCTGCTCTGGAGCCCCCAAAGAGTTGTTTATATCTGTAATCTCTCCCACCACTCCCTTGAGCGTGTTCTCCCCGCAGATCTATAAAATGTCCGTCCATGTCATTCTTTAAATCTCCATGTGTGTTCATATTTTCTTGCTTGTGCCAATCAATGCATTCTTGTAAAATCGACGATGCCCGCGTACACAGTTTTATTGGGTTAGGTTGGCCCCCCAAACTTTTTTTTTGCAGTTAGATGGCCTCAAGAACGCTCAGTTTTGGTCAACCAACAATTGAGATAGCTGTCCTATGAGCACGCATTTAAAAAGAAAAAATTAATCGTCAATAATGCCGTATTTCTATTTATTGATTTTATCATTGAATTATACCGGATTTTACTCAGTACTCTTGGAGGGAAAAACGTGATTCCCTAGAAGACTGCAAAAGGCACCTAGAATAGAATAAGGAAAGTTTCAGGAGGGCGATGGATGATAATTGAACAAGACGGTAAACCCAATTCGGACCTCCTTTCAAATCTGTGCGTAAACTGGCTAAATAGCAACAATAAATTCAGTTCATTTTTTTTTTTTTGGTTAATTTTTCTGTGCGCACATTGATTTCCTTTGTGCGCTGGTTGCAAAACGTGATTGCACGTGCACAGGCACTGTATGGCTACTTTGGTCGCTAGTTGTCCTGTGCCTCAGGCCCCTTTTAAGCCTTATCCGGCCCTGATGGCAACAACAGCAAAAATAGTAATGGCGGAACTTATAACAATTACTTGCTAAACCCATTGATAAATACTAAACAGGTTTCCTTGTCGTCATTGATAGTGTGTTTTATGTGCAATAGTGCAAACCAGCAAAACCACAATTACTACAACTGCAACTACTTCCGTATTTGTACTATTAATACTACGACTGCAACTACTGAAGCATTTCACTTTTTTTTCTCTCAGTGTTTACCTGGGTTGCCCGGTGGCAATAGTATCAGCGAGTGAAGCCGTCACAATGGCTTTGATTTCGCTGGTCTGCCAAAATAGTAAATTCGTGCTTAATCACTGACTCCACCCCACTCACTTACTGCCGTGTCGTGCGATACATTAGGCAATGGTTTTGTCTTCATTTAAAAATAAAATATCCATCGAGACCCAATCATTGTTTATAACATGTCTAGGTTTTACAAGGCCCAGGGTGCTAGCCCGATGCCCAAGGTAGACTGCCTTGTAGGTCTAAACGGCTACAATTGCCATGCTATTTACCTATTTACTTCTCTTCAGTGTTGCCAATTTAGATAATTCTAAAGAGCAGAAGTCAAAGGAGGTAATTTATAGAGACTGTGAAGAGAGATCCATAATTTTTTATCTTGTATTCATTTCTATTAGATTTCTCAACCACCACTGACCCAAACAACTTCAAACTCGACACTGCATTGCATTGTATGCTGAATAATGTAATAACTTCGTAAGTGGTCATTTTCTGGGTAATTGTATATACAGTGCAACGTATTCATTTTGTTCCTAGGTAGTTATTGTTACTTTCTGATAGTTTGTATGTAAAACACATAGAAAGTGGACATTATCCTCTTCGAATTTGCCCAAGATAGCGATATACGTATATAATCGTTTTTTTTTCTTGCCTTAAGTGATTAAAAATTAGCAAAGTCGGCCGTTGTCCAAATTGAATAAGTAGATTTCAAATTTTCACAGTCCTGGTCGCTAAAGCGAAGTTTGAAGAGAATGATTGACACTTTCTATGCCTTTTAGACATGATGAATCAGAAAATAACAATTATTACCCAAAAACAAAAAAAAAAGTCTAAAAAGTTGTACCGTGTAATAGATGGCAGAAATTCCGTTCCAAGGACATAGTTTATGTTACAATAACATACATGTTAATTGGATCCGTGGAAATTCCTCTGTTGTTGACAACCAAGATGATCCATCATCTTAAGCTTCTGCTCTTCACTCATTCTATGTCGGTATCTTCACATTCTGTCCCTTATCCTTTCCAATCACCGTTGCCCGTCCATCAATTTATCTGAATGCAAACGTGGATTCGTTTCAAAAGTGAAAATTTTCCGCCCCACTCAGTAAGCTACCTAACCTCTTACCACCCCCAAATAAACTAACTTTTTAATACCCTCTCTTCCTACTCCCTTATCAAACAACCTAACTCCCTTCCCCCCTCTCTCTTCGCACCCCTTCCGTAAACTATCTAGTTCTTACCCTTTCTTTCTAAATAAAATCAGGAATATTTTAATTTTTCAATTTATTGTAATAAAATGAATAATATTTTTTAAAAATATGATATCTAAATTTATATAATTCATATCCATGAAGCAATCTTTTCAATGAGTATTTTTATTTATTTATCTAATCCATAGTAGAATGATAAGTAACACATTTTCATAAATTATGACAGTTTGCTAAACCAAATCTCAACCTAAATTTCTTTACAAACTTATAATTCTGTAATTTAAAAAGAAATGAACAAAGAAAATCTGTGTCACAGTCTTGTCATATAGCCTTTTTCAATCAAATTTCTCTGTTGCCGAATCCTCATAATTAGATTTTGACCAATTAGAGCGGAACGCTTGTATGTCGTGACAAGCAGAATTATAGCATATATATATATATATATATATATATATATATATATATATATATATATATATATATATATATATATATATTATCTGATGTATATATATTATCTGATGTATATCAGTGTAATTAACATTTCAGATCTCTTTAGCCTTTCCCACTATCTCTTTCCCTACTTTCTATCCATCTTTCACTGTGAATACTCGTTGCGTTTGTATGTGTCCGTGTGTGTGTGTATGTATGTGCGTGTGCATGTGCGTGAGCGTGTTTGTACGTACCCTTTGTGGATGAATCCAGAAAAAATCCACTTTTTATAAAGAGATGGACAACAAAAAAAGCAAAAAGAAAAAAAACGAAAACAACCCGCGAACTCACCTGAATGTTGATAAGTACATAGCCTAACCGATACGGTGTGAACGTTCTCATTTGGCCTCGTCCCAGTTATTCAATGCATACATTCATTCATAATCAGTGAAATACACTTGATTCAATTATTACACCCGGATACATACATACAGACACACCCACCCACCCACGCTCGCTTTCTCTTTCTCTCTTTCTTTCTGACACACACACACACTCACTCACACACACACACACACACACACACACACATACAAGCAGATGCATTCGTTCATTAATATACAGGAATACCTTGCATGATGCAGTTATGATTTGTGCGGGTTTCGATGTTGTACAGCTAAGGTATTGCTGTGCAAATTTATGCAACTCAGAATTAGCTGAAAAAAGAAGCACATTGAATTATAATGAAACCATGAAAATTAAGGTTTTAAGATGTACGAAAACTTTTTGAACGAATAAACCGCACTAATCAAGGTATACAGTGTATATTTGTAAACTTCGTTGGTAAATTCTCGTTGTCAATTCAGCTGAATGCAACGAATCATTTTTTTTTTATTGACAATCTTCATTGTGTTTGAAGATTCACATAGTCTGACATAAGGACACAATAGTGGGAAGACAATAAGGATATGACTCACTTAACAGTCTTAACAGTCCGCTTCATTTGCCGACGGCTTGGTGACCTTCCCTTTATCTTATGGATGTTTAGGAAGTTTATAATAGTTTGACATAAAGACACAAATGTGAGGCACCCAATAAGAGACTCAATAACGATTCATAAATTTCCAAAATTTTCGAAAATTATTCAACCATTGTTTGAATTTATTTGATGAGATGATTAATTGCAAATGAATAGGAGAAAACTGTTGATTCATTAATGTAAATACTTCAATTTATCAATTTTTATAAAATCACCAGTTAATTGCTCAACTTTGAATGGTAATTTTTACATGTTCCCAAGATACAATTTCCACGAGAGACCAATACTGCTTCCCATTCTTGAAATAACAAGAAAGAACAGGCTCAAAACCTTTGACGCTGTTTACACAATTATTGACAGAATTTAGCAACATTAGTCAATACTCGTTTCTGTAATAAAGCTGTTTGTTTCCATTTGATTGAAAAAAATCCTGTTGAGGTTCTTACAATATGAGATATGTTCAAATAATGTCTTTGCTTTTTAAATTGCGAACGCATTCTTGCGTCACATTTTTTTGAGAATTCAGTTTAAAAAAATGATGTAGTGTGACGTAAAAAAAGACAAAAAATATTCCCCTTTCTTTACACACTCTCTTCCGCCCTTTTCTTATGAACCCTTTCAACATTTTTCAATTTCGTCTGAAAGGACGTAATTTCGGGATTCATAGTACCTGTGGACGCCCGTTGCAGGTAAAAGGAATATTCTCGGGATAACTCGTAAACACGTCTCAATTGAGAAATTCTAAAACTTAAAAATTATGTAGAACAATGCTTTGCTTAGCAGATTCTTAGTTTTATTTGTTTTATACTTTAGAAATGAGAGGTATTATGTGACACACGCCCAAATTTACACACCAAGATGTACAATATTTCCCACATTTAATATAACTATTATTTTTGTTAATCATGTAATTCATATATGTACAATATGTCCATGTTAATAATGACAATAGAAATGTTGTGGCTGAACTACTATTTATGATGCTTTTTTAAGGTTGGGGCTCAATTTGGACCCAACGCCTTTTCAAATAGCCCCCCCCCCCATTTACGTCTTTTTACCTTAGCATCTATCAAAGTGACTTTGTGTTTTCGCTTTATTTTCAGTGGTAATCTAACAAAATATCCTAATCAATTTTATGTGTATCATAGTTTATATGTTATACCCTCATCAAAGGTGTCGAAGGGTTAAGTACGAACGGGCAGTTGTAAGTAAGACCCGATTCCGGCTTGCCAGACCCGTCAAGACTTCGTTCTGCTCACTGCACCTGGTGTTCCCCAATGGTTATCCATCGAGCTACTGACCGGGCTCAACCTTGCTGATCTTACTTGAACCGGTGTATCCAATGTTATTTTGTCGTAACCTCTTAGCTTCGGGAAGAGGTTCCTCAATCGTTCACTTTGTGCCGAGAGCTAAGCGGAGAGGCATTCGGTACCGTTTTTAAAAATCTATGGTGGGACTTAGCAGAGGATAAAACGAAGGCATACCAAACCGAAGGCGAGCACTTTACCGCTAGGCCACGGTGATCCGTCCTGAGTAATCAAAAATGTAAAATATCAATTCTCTCAATCCAAGGTCAACAGCAAGCGGCCTGCAAATATTTCGACTCGAGTCGCACACGGCAATGAAAGGGATTATCAGGTTCGATAATTGATTTTGAGGCGAGCGAAAGGTGGACTCGACAAAATTCCTCACGGCTGATTGGATATGTTACACTGTACGTATACAATTTTTTGCTCACCTAGGAGTGAGATGAAGATATGATGATAGTGAGAGAGGGGCAAGGATGGAGAGGTAGTGAGAGGGAGAGAGAGAGAGAGAGAGGGTAACTGTCGTCTGCTATTCTCAATTGGTTTCCGCATTTATAATCTTATAAAAATCTATCTTGATAGATAGAGAGTGAAGGGGAGAGACAGACAGACAGTTTACTAACATATGAAGGTGAGCAAGATTGTCTTATTGACCAATTAGCAAGTATGGCGAATGATTATCTAATTCTACTAAGTCTTTGTGCCATACACACACACACACACACACATATATATATATATATATATATATATATATATATATATATATATATATATATATATATATATATATATATATATAATCAGCTATCACAAGTCCACTACTACCTTTCCCATTTCCTTCCATGACAACATTGATCGAGCTACCCTCTGCCATGTCTTACAGGAAAACCTTACAGTCTCATTCCTCCTCCTGTTTTTTTCTTTCTGCACTCATTGTCCCAGGAGTATCAATTGGTTAAAATTTTACCCCATCCGTTGTCCGTTCTTATTGCTAAGCGTCCAGCTCATCTCCCTTTTTGTAGCTTAATTATTTTTATGATATCTTCCATCCCGGTCAGCCTTCAGATCCATGTTGATCCTTTTTTACCTCTTAGAATTATTCCCCTTTGCGTTGATCTCTGCGCTACTCTGAGTTTGCGATTGATTTTGTTAGTGTTGAGTTCTCGAATCCGTACGTCATAACTAGTATTATGTATTCATTGTACACTTTATGTTATAAGAATATTGGCTATTTGCTTCTCACTATGTCTCTATTGATACCAGATGTTTTCCAAACAATCGTTTTATTCTGTTTCCGTGGTATATTTCTAACTTTATCGCCTGATCTACATAAATGTAATCCTTAACCTATTCCAGTTCTTTAACCTCTATTCTCGTGGTCTCTTTTTGGATTTTGTTATTGAGCATTACTTTTGTCTTTGTTCCGTTCATCTTCGATCCCATTTCTTTAACTTCAATCAATGCTTCATAAATGAATGATATTATCTCTCTTGTATTGTGCAAATAGTTTCGTCAATCCTTTGTGGAAAACTTCTTCTGCATCTTCTAAAAGATCTTTCATTATGCTACTCGACTTTCATAATTCGTCGTGCAATCAGTACAATATATATATATATATATATATATATATATATATATATATATATATATATATATATATATATATATATATCGAACATGCAACTGAAAAGGTAGCCGCTCCAACATAGCGTCGCTCTTGACCATTGAGCAAAACAGCCCGAGGGAAAGGCGTAGGACCAAATGAAGAAAATAGGAACAAAGCAGTTATTTGGGCCGACATATAAGGAAGAGAGAGAGACACACACACACAAACAGAAAGAGAGAGAGAGAGAAAGGGAGAGAGAGAGAGTGTGTGTGTGTGTGTGAGAGAGAGAGAGAGAGAAAAGAGATGATCGTCCAACAGTGTTTCAGCAAACCATTTTATTTTCAAATTATATGGTTTCTGACGCACCGTTAGGTCTTACAAGCAAGTGTCAAGTTAAATGCACACATATCCTCCCAAATGACCCATTTATTCTTTTATTTTCCCCCAACTCTCAGTTCTCATTTCTTCCTACTCAATACCCACACCCCAACTATGTCACCCCACCCACCAGAACCACTGGACCATAATCTATCCTTTCAATATATATATATATATATATATATATATATATATATATATATATATATATATATATATATATATATATATATATATATATATACATATATATATATATATATATATCCGTGTATATTTCTTTTTTTTTTATGGTTCAACACCTATTCCTCTTTATTCCCCGAGCAAATGATTTCTCGCTTCCATTCATGGTTTTTTCTTTCTTCCATTCTTTCTTCCTTCCCTCCTTTCTTTCTCACTTCCTTGTTTTCTTCCCCGTCTCCTTCTTTCCTTCTTTCCCTTTTTCCGTTCTTCATTTCTTTTTTTCTTCCTTGTTTTTTTCCTTTCTGTCTTCCCTTTTTATCTCATCTCCTTCCTTCTCGTTCTTTCTTTTGTTCTTTTCCCCCCGTTCGTCTGTCTTTCTTCCTTCCCTCCTTTCTATTTCGTTTTCATACTTCCTTTTTCCTTCCTTTTTTCCAATATTTTCTTTCATTCTTTCCTTTTTTTCTTTCTCGTTTCCTTTCTTTCTTCCCATTCATTCTTTCTCTCTCATTTCTTCCTTTCCTTCCAGCAGTCCATTCATTCTATCTTTTCTTTTGTCCAGTTTTCCCCCTCTTTTCTTTTGCTTCAGTCTTACTCCCTTCCATATTTTCTTACCGTCTCTTTTTCTTTCACTCTTCCTTTCACTCTTTCTTTCTCTTTTTCTCTCTTCATTCCGTTTGTTTCTCACTTTCCTTTCTATCTCACTCGCTTTCTCCCTTTATGGCTTCCTCCCTATCTTCCTCCCCCCCTTTCTTTCTCCTTTTCTTTCTCTCCGTTCATCAGTCTATCTTTTAGACTTTTCCCATTATTTCCCCTTCCTCATAAACTTTACCCCACAATCTTGCTTCACCTTTTCTCTCTATCACGTTTTGACCCCTTTTCCATACCCCCAGGGGCTCGGCAGTCAAATATAATGGATTGAAATTTTTTGTATTCCTAATTACTTATATATTATGAATGCATTGTCATGGAACACTGACAATGTTCAGTTTCACTCCTTCCCTTCTTCACAGAAAAATTCATTTCCTCTTGAATTTTTTGTATATATATATATATATATATATATATATATATATATATATATATATATATATATATATATATGCGTGTGTGTGTACAAAATATGAATGAACAAACCAACACACGCACACACACACGCGCGCGCGCACGCACACACGCACACACACACACACACACACACATATATATATATTGGGTGTATCTGTGTATATATGTGTATGGATCTCTGCTGTACTGCAATGGTTAAAAAACCGAGTTTTGCAAAGCATTGTTTACTGTACTGATTTCGATCCTAATTAGGGGCCATATATAGTCCAAAGTACAAATCATTATTTTGATATTGGATGGGTGATGGGTTTATTAGCAATTCATTATCGGTTTGATATTAGCTAATAGATTGTTTATACACACACACACATATATACATATATATGATGGGAATCGAACCTGCAATTGATAGGTAGCCGCTTAAACGTACTTAATGTAATAAGTTGCCTCTCCTTATTTGGATTTCGAAAAATTCCACAGAACTCTATTGATAACATATTTTAACAACCCGGCAAAGGACATTAATTATAATTAATTAAAGTTTACCATGAAACACATGGAGTCAATCTTTGTATATATATATATATATATATATATATATATATATATATATATATATATATATATATATATATATATATATATATATATATATATATATGTATTCCCCACTCATTTGAGTATCTTAAGATACAAAAACGCTTCCTTCGGAAAAGAAATTTGGTAAAATTGAGGTTGATTTTCGTCAACCTCAATGGAGGAAGTGATTTTGCAATTACAATTCTTCGTATTTCTGTACACCATTTCTGCACGATCTGAAGGAAATCTTATTCGTGTCTTCAAAGTCAACTAAGCTCTTAATTATGTTGTATGAGCAAGCTCTAGCAAAAATCAGAGGCTGGATTTGACTTTATTTTTCCACTCTCACAACAAGAACAAGAACAAGAACCATTGTCATCTAATTCAGTCGAATAAACATTTCACCGTTTGTCTATCTCATCATGTTGAACCAAACTGATACAAATAAACAAACAAAAAGATAAACGACAAACGTTTCTCTACCGTGATTTCAAATCATGACCAAGTGATCAGCAGGTGGCAGTTTATACAATGCAAAAAGTTGCTAAAATCGTTCTTAGACGGAATAGAAATAGGAGTGGATTCTAACCCTGTAGTAGCCAGGCTTGTTTCATTTTATTTTGGCAAATATTATGAATGAATATTAATTGTTCACTCCACACTGATTACTAATGTTTAATCTGGGAAAAGATCAATTAAAGGTAGGCAATGGATCGCAGAAACTTATGGTAATCCTTCGGTACGTGCAAGCAAGGGTTACAAATGGTTTGTAAAGTTTAAAAAAAGGAGAGTATTTTGGGCTTAACGACAAATAATGTTTTGGAAGGCGTACAAACTTTGAAACTTCATCATTTGAACAAGAAATCAGTGATGGAAATGGCTTTTGGGAACTAGGTATATGGTAGTGTCTCAATTATCACCACGACAGTCACTTACGGAGCTGAAACATGGAGCAAAACCAAAAGATTGACCCACAAACTGAAAACCAACATGCACAGGACAGAATCATGCTCAACTTCACATGGAGAGATCACAAGACAACGCAGTATATCAGAGAAAAGAGGAGTCAGAGATATGGTAGAAATCATAAGAAAACTAAAATGGCACCGGGCTGGTCATCTTACGAGAATGTCAGACAACTGCTGGACGTTATGGCTCACAACGAGAATGCCCATAGAACATACGCAGTATTGTGGCTGAAAGAACATAAGATGGCGTGACAAGCTGGACAAATGCAGAGAGCACTGGTTCTACGACGCCCACGATAAAGAGGTCTGGTGACTCTTGCAGGAGGTCTGTTGAACGACAGACGCTAAAATGCTGATTGTAGGTATTCAACGTATCCAACCTAAAGATCCATGACGTAAGCCTATACACCACAAGTGAATGCAGAAATTTGGATAAAAAGGAATGTATAAAACAGGCGTAACAGAATAGAGACAGTCATACACTGGGAGCAGAACAGTCAACTGGGCTCTGACTGCGCAAAGATAAGGTATCAGCTCAAAAAAGGAAGCTCTACAGAGAAACCTCGATTCTCCAAACATCATTTATCCGAATTTCGATTATCCGAACAAGATTTCAAGGTCCTGTCTTGTAATTGTCAACAGGGTGGCTTTTTTTTAATCATCAGACCTGTTTTTCAAACAATCAATTATCCAAACAAAATATCCCGTAAGGTTTCTCTGTACAACAGAATAAAAAAGAGTAAAATACTATTAGACTGTGAAAATCCAGCCCGACCAAGATCTAGAACGACTAACCCGACCAAGCAAGAAGAACGCATCTAATAGTCGTCAACATCATCAACAAAAAATGAAGACTGTCAGGTTGCAAGGAGAGCAGTACCAACCGATTACAAGATGACAACTTCGCCCGAAAATTGAAGTTTAATGGTGGCAATAATTTTTTGCACACTTGGAACTATACCAAAACTATCACAATCTAGATTGGATAGATCAGAGATTCAATACAGGATTGAGGCTATCCAGACCATGATAGTGTCATTGGGTTTTGGGCTCTGTGATAATGCTGAAAAAAGTGTTAGAAATTTGGGGAGACTTGTCGTTTCTCAATCTTTTGCAATAACCACCAGTCATGTGACGTGAACATGAAATAATGAAAGAAAATATTAACGAAGAATTTTTTAATTTGAATAACTAAACGATGTTTATTTCAAGCCCTTCCCTACTGGACACGAAAAAGAATTAAGGTAGGGAATTCTATCGGAAATAGAGGATTGATGAATCACGTTTTTAGTATCAAAAAATCATATAAAATGTGTCAGCATTAAGCTATGACTGCAAGTTGAGCGTGGGATATGGAGGGTGATACACTTAAAAAAGAATGTAAAAGTATATATATATATATATATATATATATATATATATATATATATATATATATAACTTGAAAACCACTGAAGAAATTACATAAATAACATTAACAGATATTCGGAAATAATTAACTGAAATGACATAATTACGTAGAAAATGTTTGTTTTTTTTGTATATGTATTTAAAGTTGTAAAGCTTCCTAGAATATATGAATATATGTATATATATATATATATATATATATATATATATATGTGTGTGTGTGTGTGTGTGTGTGTCTGTGTGTGTGTGTATAATGATAAGATTGCTGCCAAATACCAGATTAAAGAATTAGATTTCAAATATAAACTAGAATGCACTCAGAGAGTGCTATTACCTCTACCAAAACCACTGTAGTAGTTGTGCATGGATCCGCTACAAAATTCAAGCAGTTCTCCCGTTACCTATTGTCTGCCCTCCAACGAAATTCATTGAGCACTACTGGAGATATTGTGTGGATAAACCTGAAATTTTGGCGATTTTATGATATCTGGACATATAACAACGATGTAGGGGAGGTTCACATGCATGAAATCAATCAGTTCCATCGCAGCTTTTGCTCTACCTTTCACAAAATCTGATTGAAACTCATTCATAATGTTTGGAGATACCTTGCTCCATAATTAGTTTATCTGTGGCTTATTGTCCACTCTTTCACAAAATGTCATAGAAATTCATTGAGAACATTTAGATATATCGTGTGGACGGACAGGAAATGTTGGCTACATTATGTTATAGAATATAGGGTTGAGATCATGCATGGCTCTGCTCTAGAATTCGATCAGATCTTGCGTATTGTATTGTCCACCCATCCACATGATTTTATTGAAATTCATCGATAGATTCAGGAGATATCGAGTAGACAGCCATGACCAAATGCATAAATGTATTGAAAAAAAAAACAAACAAACCCTGAAATATATCATTAAATAATTTTCTAAATCTGTGGATCAGTCCAAAATTTTACCACTTTTTTTTTTTGTCTTGTTCTCCATCTTCCCATGAAATTTCATTGGAATCCATTCTGCACTTTCGGAGTTGGTGTGTCGACAGGCGAACAGATGAAACCAAATACAGATGCTAGTTTTCAACTTCGTTGACCGTTGTAAATAAAAATATAGATAAATTACATGTACCAAGATCCTAGAATCAATTTCAAAACAGTTGTGGGAAAATACGTTGAAATCACTGTGATCAAATTGAAGATGGCTCGCATAACGCGTAGTCGTTGATACTTTGAGGCTTTATCCAATACAAGCAATGACCTTTCCTTCTCAGCGTTAAAACACTGAAGCTAACAGGCAATACATTTTAAAAATTTAAATTCGTGATACACTGTGCTCCAGCCTTAGTGCACAGTGAATCACTCCCAGGAACAGTGAATCAACATAAAATTAAATGATTCAAAGAAGATCCAGACTGGAAGCAACCACAAATTTTATTAAAATATTGTTGAACTGTAAATTATGTTTCATAAAGAGATCACCAAGATCGATCAAACAATCAATGGCAAAAGTTAAGTATACTGAAGGAAATGTTCAACACAAAATCACATTTATACAATCATAAAAGCAATTCAAGAAAAGGAAAAAATACACAAAAGTAAAATTGAAACGCTCTCTCAGATCCTTAGTGAACAACATTAGATGAATTTATATGATCAATTTTGATCAAAAAAATTGAATTGGTTCAATCCCAAAATGATCCACTGAGTTCTAATTCACTGTGTCCCACGCATATAAAAAAAATATACATCACTCATACATCACTCTAAAAAGCAAGCACGATGATTGCAGTTTGAGTGGAAATATTTCTCATTAGATCCTAATTTCACCTCATAAAGCACATTTGAAAAATTCTGAATAGTTGTGACTATGTTATGAAAGTATGAGTACCTCTCTGAGTATTACTTTTAGCTTGAAAATTCCTCGCCTTGCACAAGGTACAGTAAGGCTCAAACGGAAAAGTCTTTCACAAAATTAGATGGAAGGTGTGTCAACTTGAGAAAAAGAAGCAGTAACCGTCCAGCTGTGTTATCGTATTTGTAAAAAATATTGTATATATGATGAAATAAAGGATTTACCACACAAACACATTTACGTTTCCAACCTGTTTTTGCTCCTTCAGGACCTATCACACATCGCATTATATTGTACTCTTGATTTGCACATGACTCAATTACACACACACACACACACACACACACACATATATATATATATATATATATATATATATATATATATATATATATATAATTTGACAGAATAATCATGAAAATGGATCATGAGTCACTTGGCCCAGACAGCCTGAATAGAATAAACAATCAGAGAAATAGGCTGGCTTAATAGTAATAACCCATTTAAAAATTTTTTATCATATTTACGCTGTCTGAGTCGTGTCACACCATCCCTGCAATAATGGGAGCTCATAACAATATAGATTATCAAACAACATAAGTCATGTGAATAATTTTACTTATCCATATATATGCTGTTTCGTTGTATTACAACTCTTCAGTGTGGCTATGGACTATCCAATATCCCTTGTAGTATTGCTAGGTAGGATCGAAACGTTTGGTTTAGACCCACAGGCAGATGTTTTACCCCTGCTTTACGCAGCAGAAGGACCAAATTAAGCGATATATTTACTTACGGGCAATCCCCTATCCACCAGAGTACTCCATTCCTTAGTTGTAAGAGCATTGCTACGGTAGCTAATAATGGACGAGTTGTCCTACCTAAGACTGCTCAACCCTAAAGAAGGAAGCGTTAATTATGATAATAATTAATAATTGTGTCATCCACAGACAGCTGTTTTGTTGTATTACAACTCTTCAGTGTGGCTATAGACTTTTCAATATTCCTTCCAGTACCTCGATTGGAACCTTCGCTCCAGACCCAGAGGTAGATAGTCTACCCCTACCCTAGGCAGACCATATAATCTCCCTAACAAATCTACTCTATTGTACTTATCAATTGGATGAACTGATTTTGTATTGTTTCTCCTACAGCGTAAGATATAAAATATGGATAAAATTCACAAATATACATATATATATATTTATGTGTGACAGAGAATAATGTTTTCAGCGGTTTTACAGAGGAAAATACACTGTTTTCCTTCGATACTGAGGAAGAGGATGTGAGTTTTTCCCCTGTGTTTGGTTGTGTAGTAGGAGTAGGTGGGGAGGTGTTTGTATCTGTGTAATTGAGGGAGACATTTGGTTCGAAATGAGATAGGTCTATGAGAGGCGGTGCCGGGGGATGTACGTATCTTTTCTCGGTGTGTGTTTGGCTTGTCTTAGATAAGAGAGACAGTGAAAGTGGTCATTTCTCAGGGAAAAGAGGATTTTGCTATTTTCTAATTATTTTTAATAGATTTAAACGAATGTGTGTGTTGATGTACGTATATATATATATATATATATATATATATATATATATATATATATATATATATATATATATACACAATTGTAAATATATAAAGGCGCAACATTTACAGGTGCTGAAAATGAAATCAGCAAACTGAGTTTGACTTCACATAAATGTACTGACTCCCATGGTGTCGGAAGATTGTGAAACGCCAATTATCCGCGTGAAAAGAGCCTGTATATCTTGAAGAATTCGATACACTTCGCTTTATTTTGACATAGATAAATCAATTGTTCGATAGATAGATACTGACAACGAGAAAGGGAGATTTATCAGATGAATACAGTTAGACTTATATATATATATATATATATATATATATATATATATATATATATATATATATATATATATATATATATATAAAGAGTTAGATGAATAGATGGAGTGGGCATCGAGATCCGATCAGATTGAGTAGATAGAGAGATTCTGGAAAGGTACGATTTATAGATATTTCCATCCAATACAATATATAAATAATAAATTTATAACTAGATATGTACAATAATTGCATTCTTCCCGATTATAGGTGCTTCTGAGATGTATAATACACTTTGGTTTAGACTGTCGTTTCAGATTAGTTGAATGAATGATACTGTTGAGCCCCAAGACACCCACGCATTAAACTGAATTAACGGCCTCACTTTGAAAATTCGATATTTTAATTATACCCGTGTCTCTTGGCCCTGGGTTATTCACAAATGCCCGACTGATGCGCACTGTCAAGGGATTTGAGACGGGTGGGATAGAAATAAATGCAAATCACGGTTTGGGCTCAACTGCACGCAGTTACGATGTGCATAGTAAGTAAGTATGTAGTGAATAAGTGAGTCGAAGCCGAAAGAAAACTTTTTAGAGAAGCAAATCCGATGCCAAAGACTGGGTAAAAAAGAGGAGGTGAGTATTTTCGAAGCTAAGGCCATGGGCTCACCATAAATGTCTAACTTGACCACCGGTGGTCTAAAAACCAAAAGTGTAGCTGAGGAGGAGGGGGTCTATTTGGAAACCCGCCGCGACTGGAGGGAAGGGCCCAATAATTTACTGACATTATATAATAACAAGGCTATATTTGTCCATTGATGATAGGTCAGCCTTTTTTGGTATTTTTTTTTAATCAATTGATCGCATCGAAATTCACTAAATTTCGAAGGGGACCTCCAAGAACCAAGCACAAATTTCTTGCTACACTTGTGCTAAAAATATAAACACCCGAGAATATAAGCCAAGACTACTATTACTAGATAATACAATAATTGAAATCGACGTAAAGAATCGGAAAGTAGAAGTTGCAGAATAATTACAGATGTGTGTCCCGTCTAATCCCCAGTCTCCCGTGGCTGAAGTGGTTAAGGCGACGGTTGGTTTACCGAAGTATGGGATATGAGTTTTGTTTTTTATTTCACATTTCTGCAGTCTACTTCAATCGTTGAAGAGTGATGTGATAAGAATTACCAATTTGATTGATTGATATGGTATTTTAGCAATTTAAAACATTCAACATTCAAGTGGGTCAAGCCTTTTTATCGCTACCCACTGGCTTGACCGCTACTTCACCATTCCTCCATTTAGTTTTAGTTACTTTCTGAATTAAAAAAACTAAATATTCTTGGCAAGATGGAAAAAGGATTGATGAACAGAGACAGAATTTTGCAATTTTGATCCAAGAAATTTGTTCAAGACGTATTCAGCGTCCAAATCTGTGCTTTGTGCATTGGAAATTAGGGGAAATAAATTATTAGAGACAAAAGAAGTCTATCATACGTAAAATGTAAATACATTACTAACCATTCAGAAGAAAAAACGCATTGCAAATTCAACAGGATTAGACATAATGAATAGTTGACAGAAGTTTGTTGAGAAAAGTTCCTCTCAAAGAACCGGAAACAAGCAGATACTTTTCTCCCGGAAGCTGCATGTTACTGAGCTCGTATTCTCAAATAGTCACCCTACCAGCACTAACTTGTCATTTCTCCATACGGCACCGAGTAGCCAAAAGATCTCCAAATATGCAGTTTGCCACGCTGTCTGGCCAAAAGGCACCAGTCAAAATGACAACAATATCGTGCAGACCACGGCAAGTTACAATCGTGTATAGTCAAAAGGCACCAGTCAAATACTCTCGTATAAATATTTTTTTTACTGAATTTGTGCTAATTAAGTAATTCAATTTATTGTTTTTTGATTAATTTAAACTAATAAAATCTTTATTGTAATTTTAGAATAATTCCTAATTAGTTCTAATTCAGTTACAATATTCGGGCAACGGTGTCCTTTTTGAAATTGTGACGCTGTCCAAATATCTGGAATAGTGACACCTATTTTGGTAGATAACTTTATCATAATATCGGCTCAACAATTCAAATCTTGGGGCGTCACCGTGAAAGAGGTGGTGAAGGGTTATTTTTAAAATCTTCCCCCTGGCCCCTTATGGACCGGGAGAGTGCCAGAAGTTTTATGAACAGTAGCTAACCAATTACATTTCTACGAACTGTATAAAATTAAAAAAATATCCCATTAAATGTTTAGGAGGAACCCTCAAGAAGTGACGCCCCCCGCAACCCAATCTCCTGCTACGCCCCTGTCAAACTCATTAATCTTTTAATTAACTAATTATTGCATTACATGAAAATTACAACTGCGCCTTCCTTCCTGGCTTTAACTGATGCTAATTGGTTTATGATTTAACCAAAATCTGTTCTTTTTTTTTTCAGATTCTTTTTTCCATTTTTGCACACTCAACAGAACAAGATCACAGAGTCTGCCTCAAACCATGCAAGGCTCTCAAATATGGAAGTATCAATTTGAACTTGCTGAATGATCTCTTACAGCTGGCGATGTAAACTGCAACGGTTAGCATTATCTGAATAAGTTTACAGAGCACCATGTTGAACGAGGAAAGAACATGTAGAGAGCTTAAATAGTTCAGCAAAAAAGAAAAGGTTTCCATCATTGTATACTAATTGGCTGCGTGTAAGCCCATCAATGAAGAGTGAGTGATTGTTTAAATTCACGAACATTGCTAGGTTGTTCTTTTTTTGCTTATTTTCCGATAAACACTGCTCCTGTATCCAGTCATCACAATCATAACACATCAGAAAAAACATTAGTTTTCTCTATCAAAGGATAGCTTGTTTGATTTTGATATAAAATGTTCAATGGCGCCCAGGACACGTGTCATACCTGCCATACGTAAGGAGCACTTTGTCGTTTAACAAAATGTGACATTCTCGAGTAGTTACTATCTTAGGAAGTGCGACCAAACTACGATGAGAGTGCTCAACTTTGATAGGATGTGTTCTTGAGATGAATATGTGATGATGCATGTGTAGAAAGAAAGTGTGTATAAAAACTATACTATCCTAACTAAAGAGAGAGAGAGAGATGAGAAGACATAAGCTTACTTCGAGACCGTCGGAACACAGAAAGGGGGGAGAGAGATTTTACCGCCATAGTTTAAATATCGTAAAGATAACAATCAGCTATCTGATTGGTAGCTCTGTGTGACGTCAAAGAGGAAGTGACAAGGAATTTTTCATTTCTACAGAGATGTAGAAGGTTAACAAGTACATCCCTGCCGAGGGCATATAACTCCGTATGTGTATGATTTTCTTCAGCTGAAAAAGGTGGGCACTACACTCACATTGAAATGACCAAGCACAACGTTGCTTAATCAAATAGTTTCGAGCTTGTTTTCGAGATTTGTAACTTGCGTTTCCGGAAGTAACATCACCTGGTCATGTGATTTCCACCGGACGCTATAAGGTCTCACGCCTCTAAGAGGGTATGTGAAATTGAAGATCTGCAATTTGCACCCACGGGCCGATTAGTCCTTCGTCCCCTTCAGAATAGTGATACCACGAGACCAAGCCACGTCAACTTAGTGTTACGTAAGTAAAATGTAATCGGCTTTTGTCTGCGATTTCGCATGTATGTGTATATATGTTTCCTTGATTTACACAAGGTAACGCTATCGAATCTGAAGGAATTCAAATAATTACTTATTGATGTTTAGTGCGTTTAATACACGTCGACATTACCTGTGGTCAAGTGAGGATAGATCATATGATCCAGTCACATGATTCAAGTATTGGTCAGTCTACTGATGGTCGCATATGGAGCTGAAACATGGAACCTTACCAAAATATTAACCCCTCAAACTGAGAACCGTGCAACATACACATGAAAAAATCATACTTGGCTTCACATGAACAGATCATAAGACATCACAGTATATTAGAGAAAAGACAAGAGTCTGGGACATCATAGAAACTGCTAGAAAACTTAAGTGGAAATGGACTGGAAATGTTGCCTGAATGATAGATAACTGCTGGACATCACAATGTGGATCAGGTGTGAGGCTGTGGCTGACAGAAAATGAGATAACGTGACGAGTGAGATAGATTTAGAAAGTATTGGCTCTGCAATGCCCATGTTAGAGAGGTCTGACGTGTCTAAGGGAAGGTGCATGTTCAACGATGGATGCTAACAGACTGATCCTGATGATGATGACTATATAGCTTCCATCATGAATACGTTTGAAAAATGACCAGCGAGCCACAGGGATGGGTGAACGGAAGAAGCAGGAATCAGTGAATAGGAGACTTGAATCAGTTCCAGCTTATCTTCCCAGCAGTTGGAGTTGGTCCAACTGGATGTGTTCCTTATTTTATCGAAGAAGAAACCTTATTCCTAGTTCAACCTCCGATTCTCCCTTCAACTAACATTTCGAACTCATGAGCAAAATGACAGAAGTCCAGGTTGTCATATTTCCATATCTCAGTGCAAGACTAAAAGAAGAAAATTAAGTAAGTCTACAGACAGTACCTCGCAATTAGCGCTTTATCGTGCAGGAACTCCCATAGCCCGACAAGTTTTGAATTTACTGCCATCAGTTTATGAGTCTACCTCGCAACTTCTTTGATTCGGTTATAAGCTGTGGTTTGAACCATAATTTAGCAGTATAGGAACCCGATTGTTGAACCAGATGCATAAAAAAATAACCATAATTTGAAACCAAAACGAAAACCCCTAAATTCGACATCATTTGATGTCTTTTTCAGCATAGATTTAGACATGTATCTATTAATTCTTACTGAATCTTATGGAATCCTCATAATAAAACCTTTTAGAAAGCATAAACAAACATATCTTCCATTTATTATGATATGATTTACATTAGATAAATTATATTCAAAATATTTCGCTCAATTTTCAATACTTTCAGAAAAATCAGGGAAAAACGATAAACTGATAAAATTCATGACATCATACCATGAGAAAAATAATTTCTCTTTCCCAGCATTTTCTGTAATCCGGCAGTGGCCGTGTCATAATGTGTCCGGATTAAAGAAGTACTATTGCAGAGGTCAGCAAACGTATTTGGCGGTTGTCCAGATTAGAGATGTGCAATTTTTATACGCAAAGTCTCATGCTCAATTCGGCTTGTGGGACTTTGTTTGCCGACCTCAGGTGTAGTTCATCACCCTATTCAGAAACAGAAAACCGAGAAAGATTGGAAAATAGACCGGTTGAAACATTATGATAAAAAACAACAACAATACTAATCATAGCTGATACAGCAAAATTAGAATATGTGTCGTGTGTCCCACCGGGGACACTGAAAGTCAAGTGTAGCAGGGGCATTGCAACGCAGCATAGAGGGCTAAAAGGGGCCTTAATGTTTAGGGCAAGAGTTGAATAGCTAATTTGATCGGTTTTGCCCACATATCAAACATAAGTGTAGGTTGCAAATGTCCAAGGGGTGCACTTCAATATGAGGAAAACAGTCGTCAAACTACAATCAGGGGTAGAAATGGAATATTTAAACGTTGCATGTGTAGATTTTAAATCTCTCCGAATAACATATGAAACCCTTAAACAAATTTTAAATGTTTCTTAACGGTGCATAAATCACTTACAAGAATCATAAATCTTCGTTAACGGTGATTGAAACCCATCCGTGAATTTTGAATCTCCTCCAACAACGTATGAGACCCTTACACAGATTTTCAATGATTCTTATCGGTTCATGAAATTTAGAATTTTACGTCTTCCTTAACGTTACGTGAAACCCATACACAAACTTTAAATCTTTTTAAACAGCAATGAAAATTATGCACGAATTTTAAATCTTCTTTAAAGCCTCATGAAACGTTTGGAAAAAATTCAAATCATCCCAAATGGTGTTGAAGCCCATGTACACAAATTCTAAATCTTTTGAATCTTTCAAAACGGCGATGAAAACCATGCACATATTTCATACCTTCCGAATCAGTGATCAAAACATAAGCAAATATGAATTTTAAATCTGCTTTCGAGCCTTGCACAAATTTCAAATCGTCTCAAACTGCAATGAAGATCTTGCACACATTTCAAATCTCCCTTAACACCACGTGAAATATCTGTACAAACTTCAAAACTTTATAAACAGCAATAAAAACCATGTACAAATTTCGAATTGGCTTAAAAAGCGATGAAAACCAGACAAAAACATTAGATATATCTAACAGGCGATGTATACATTTCAAATCTTCCTTTACACCGCCGGGAATCCTTGTACGGAATTCAAATCTTTCTAAATGGCAAGGGAAACCATGCATAATTTTCAAATCTTCCTTAAAGCCTTCTACAAATTTTAAGTCATCCTAAACGGCAATAAAACCATGTACAAACTTTGAATCTTTCTAAATAGCAATGGAAACCATACCCAAACTTGAAATCTTCCTTCACACCTCGTGAAATCCTTGTACGTACTTGATATCTTTCTAAACGGTTATATAAACCATGCGCAAGCTTTAAATCTTTCTAAACGGTGATTTACACATTTCAAATTTTCTTTCTCGTGATCACAAACTTGAAATCTTTTTGAGCAGCGATGGAAACGACTCGCATATTCTACATCTCCTCTAAAGCCCTTGTGAAACCCATGCACAAATTTCAAATCGTCTTAAACGGTGACAAAACCGAAGAACAAATTTTTCATCTCTCTAAACAACGATGTACACATTGTAAATCTTCCTTCACGCGATGTGAAATCCTTGCACTAACATCTAATCATACTGAAAAGTGATGAGACCAATGCATAATATGTAAATCTTCTATAGAGCCTTTTGCTAATTTCAAATCCTATTAAACAGCAATTAAACCCATGTACAATCTTTACATCTTTCTATACAGCGATGAAAACCATGCATACAATTCAAATCTTTCTAAACGGCGATGAAAACATGCATGATTTTAAAATTATCTTCAAAGCCTTGTACAAAATTCAAATCATCCGGAACGGCGATGAAGCCCATGTACCAACTTTGAATCTTTCTAAGCGGCGATGAAAACGATGCCCACATTTTGCATCTTTTTTAAGCCATGTGAAACTTTTGTATCGTCTAAAATGGTGAAAGATCTACAATCTGTTCATTGGTTTAATAAACAAAATTTTAGATGTTTCTAAAAGGCAATGTACACATCGATTGTTTTTCACATCAAGTAAAATCCTAGCACAAACTTTGAATTTTTCTAAATGGCGATGAAAACCCATGCACAAAACAGCAGTGGAAACAATGCACGGATTTCAAATCTTTCAAAACGGCGATGATAACCATATATATTTTTAAAAATCTCCCATAAAGCTTTGTACATATCTCAAACAGCGATGAAAACCCATGTATCTTTAGATCTTCCTAAGTGGTGATGAAAACCAAGCACAAATTTCAAATCTTCTTCCGAACCTTTTTGCTAATTTTTAATCGTCCTAAACAGATCTTTCTAAGCAGCGATGAAAACCATGCATAATTATTAAAATTTCCCTTAAAGCCTGTTACACATTTCAAATTATCCTAAACAACGAAGAAAACAATGAACAAATTTTAATCATCTTGAACAGCGATGAAACCCACGTACCAACTTTGAGTCTTTCCAAGCGGCGATGAAAACCATGCCCACATTTTGCGTCCTTTTTTAAGCCACAAGAAAACTTTTGAATGATTTTTTTAAATTGTCTTAAACAGTAATGAAAATAATGAACAAACTTTAGATCTTTCTAAATGGTTGTGTACACGTTTCAAATCTTTGTTCATATCACCTGAAATACTTGCACAAATTCTAAGTAGTCGTAAACGATGATTTAACCGATGAACAAAATTTAAATATTTCTGAACTGTGATGAAAACTACATACACATTTTGAATATTCCTTACTGCTGCATGAAATCCCTGAATAAACTCCGAATCTTTCTAAAACATAATGAAAACCCTGCAAACATTTTAAATATATCTAAATGCCAACAAAATCTATGCATGATTTTAATTTCTTCCTTAAAACCTTGTAAAAATTTTATATCATTCTGAATGGCGATGTAACCGTTGAATCTTTCTAAGTGGCGATGAAAACCATATACACTTTACCTCTTCTGCGCAAACTACACATCCTACAAATAACAATGAAAACGATGCACACATTTCAAATCTACCTCACTGCCGCGTGAAATCTTTGCACAAATTTCAATTCTTTCTTTTTAGAAGACCAAGCACAAACTTCAAGTCTTTTTTAAAATTAAAACATGCACAATGTTTTGTAAACTGTGATGTAAACCATGAATAATTTTAAGATATCCCTCAAAGCCTTGTACAGATCTTAGATCATCCTCAACATTGATAGAACTCATGTACAATTTCTTAACCTTCTTTCAAACCACAAGAAAATTTTGCACGAATTTTTGATCGTCTTAAAAGTCTTAAACAGTATTAAAACCAATGAACAAACTTGAGATCTTTCTTAAACGGTGACATATGCATTTTAATTCTCCCTTAACACCTTCATAAACTTGAATTTCTCATAAGCCCATCCACAAACTTTGAATCACCCTGAGCAACGATGAAAACCATGCACACATTTTGCATTGCAAGCATTGTAGATTTTCCCAATGGTGATGAAATCCATGGATAGTAATGAATCTTCTTTAGAACTTTTTACAAATTTGAAATTACCATATACGGCGATGAAACCCATTTACAAACTTTGACCTTTCCAGACCAGTGATGAAAACCATGCGCACATCTTTTTGTAAACCAACTGAAATCATTGCACAAATTTGTAACCGTCTTAAACGGCGATGAAAATAATGAACGAAGTATAAATTTTACTAAACGGCGATGAACACATTTCAAATCATCTTACTTGCAATTTTCGAATAGTTGTAAATGGCAATTATATCCATGTACTAACTTCAGACCCTCCTGTAATTCAACGTTTCAAATCTCCTCTACTGCCGCATGAAATCTTTGATCAAACTTCAAATCATTCTACACCAAGATAAAAATAATGCAAGCATCGAAGATTTTTCCAATGGCAATGAAATCCATGGATGGTTATTAGATTTCCTCGGGAACTTTTTGCAAATTTAAAATGACAATAAATGGCGATGAAACACATCTTCAAACTTTGACTCTTCATGAGCAGAGATGAAACCCATGCACACATCTTTTTGTAAACCACCTGAAATCATTGCACAAATTTGTAATTGTCTTGAACGGCGATGAAAATAATGAAAATTTTGATGAACAGCAATGAACACATTTCAAATCATCTTACTTGCAATTTTGAATCGATGTGAACGGCAATTATATCCATGTTCAAACTATCGGGTGGAATCCTTGATTAAACTTCAAATCACCCTAAACCACGATGAAAAGTATGCAAGCATCGTAGATTTTTCCAATGGCGATGAAATCATACATGATAATAATATTTTCTACGTAACTTTGTACAAATTTTAATTCACACTAAAAGGCAATAAAACCCATCTACAAACTTTGAATCTTTTTGAGCTGTGATGAAAACCATGCACACATTTTACTTCTTTGAATCTTTCAAATAGCAATGAAAACAATCCACACGTTTCAAATCTACCTCCCTGCAGCGTGAAATCTTTGCATGATTCAAATATCTTTTTAGAAAATCATGCAGAACTTTTATTAAACAGTGATGAAAACCATGCATAATCTTAAAATATCGGTTAAATGAATTAATCAAATCTTCCTAAATGGCGATGAAACCCATACATGAGTTTATTCATCTTTCTGAGCAGTGATAAACAGGGATATATTAATGAATAAACTAGATTTTGCTAAACGGCGTTTTCACTTTTCAAATCATCCTTCACGTAATGTGTAATCTTTGCACAAATTGTAAATAATTGTTATCGCTAATTACTCTCACAAAAATTTTCAGATTTTCCTATAAAGCGATGAAAACTACATTTCAAATCTTCCTTACTTTTGCATGAAATCCTTGAATAAACTGTAAATCTCTGTAAACCTCGATTAAAAACATGCAAACATTTTAGATTCTTCCAATGGCGATGAAATCCATGAATGATTATAAAATTTTCTCTAAAGCTCTGTACAAATTTTAAATCATACTAAATGGCGATGAAACTCATTACCAAACTTTGAATTTTCCTGAGTGGCGATAAAAACCAACCACACATTATACATCTTCTGCGTAAACTTCAAATCGTGCACATGTTTCAAATATACCTCACTGCTGCGTGAAATCTTTGCAGATTTTTTAAGCCTTCCTTTAGAGAATCATGTGCAAACTTCAAGTCTCTTTTTTTAAATATCGAGCAGACATTTTGGTAAGCAGTGATGAAAACTATGCACAACATCAAAGTCTCCATTGAAGCCTCGTACAAATCTTAAATCACCTCAAATGTACAATTTTAAGATATTTTAGAGCTGCATGAAATTTTTGCATAAATGTTTAATTGTCTGAAACGGCAATGAAACCAATGAACAAACTCAGGTTCTTTCTAGATGGTGATGTATGCATTTTGAATCTCCTTTCACACCATCATTAACTTGAATTTTTCTTAAGCACTGATGAAAACCAAGCTGCGTCACACCTTTTCACAGATTTTGAAATATCTCAAACGGTGATGAAACTAAAGAACAAATCTTAGATCTTTCTAAACGGCGATGAAAACCATGCATAAATTTTCGAATGTCTTTTACAGCCTTGTAATCATTTTGAATCTTCGTAAACGACGAAAAAATCCACGAACAAACTTTGAATCTTCCTAATCGTCGATGGAAACCGTGCACATCTTTTTGAGCTGCGTGAAACCTTTTCACAAATCATTATTGTTTTAAACAGAGATGAAATTAATGAATATACTTTGGATCTTTCAAAACAGTGATGTGCACATTTTAACGCTACGTGAAATCTTTGATCAAACTAGACATTCTTTTAAACGGTAATGAAACCCCTCCAAATTTTTCTAATCATCCTTCAAAAATTTTTAAATCATCCTAAACATTGATAAAACCAATGCACAAATTGCAGATCTTACTAAAGGAAAACAATACACACGTTTCAAATTTCCTTTCACTCCACACGAAATACTTGCACAAATTTTTTAAATGGCAATGAAATGATTTTGAATAGTTGTGAATGGCGATGAAAACCATGCACACATTTCAAATCTTCCTTCACATCACACGAAATAATTGTGAAATCTTTCTAAATAGCGATGAAATAATTTTGTATCGTGGTAAATAGCGATGAAAACCGTGCACTCATTTTAAATCTTCCTCCACATCACACGAAATAATAGCACCAACTTTATAAATGGCGATGAAATAATCTTGAATCGTGGTAAATAGCGATGAAAAACCATGCATACATTTTAAATCTTCCTTCACATCACACGGAATAATTGTTAAAACTTTCTAAATGGCGATGAAATAATTTTGTAAAGTGGTAAAAAGCGATGAAAACCATGCACATATTTTAAATCTTCCTTCACATCACACAAAATGATTGCACCAACTTTATAAATGGTGATGAAAACCATGCAAACGTATTAAATCTTCCTTCACATCACACAAAATAATTGCACCAACTTTATAAATGGTGATGAAAACCATGCAAACGTATTAAATCTTCCTTCACATCACACAAAATAATTGCACCAACTTTATATATGGCCATGAAAACCATGTACAAATTTTGAATCACGGTAAATGGCGATGAAAACCATGCACACATTTTAAATCTTCTTTCACATCACACAAAATAATTGCACAAACCATTGAAATGGCGCTGTAAACCATGTATACATTTTAAATCTTTTTTAAAGCTGCAAATTTCAATTTGTTGTAAATAGGGACGAAACCCATGCACAAACTCTAAATTTCTCAAAATGGCGATGAAAACCATGCACACATATTGAATCATCCTTAACGCCCTGCACAACCTTTGGATCTTTCTAATTGGCAATGGAAACCAGGTTCAAATTTTCTGATTTTCTGAACGGTACATCAAACAACCACGCGAATTTTTTATCTTTCTCAAAGGCACATGGAAACAGTACGCAAATTTTAAACCTTTATTGAACATGCATGGAACCTTTTGCGTGAATATCAAGTCTTTATCAATGGCACATGCAACCAAATACGCATTTCAAATCTTTCTCAACAGTGCATGTAGTCATCATGCAACTTTTACGTCATTGTTATAGTGCTTGAAACCTTTGAACAAATTTCAAATCTTTTGTACAGCTGAATCGAAAACCAACGAAAATTTTAAACCTGTTTTAATGCATACATTGTAAATCTCGTTTAACAGTGTGCGGATCCCTTTTGCGTAATATAAATCTTTTTTTTAATGGCGATTTAAATCTTTACACAAATTTTAAATCTCCTTTAACGGCTCGTGAGACCCTAATGCACATTTTTAATGTTTCTTAACTGTGCCTGAAACTATTAATCAAATGAATCTTTCCTAACGGCGCAGGAAACCCTCGAGCAATCTTTTAAAATTTCTAAACGGCCCATAAAACACTTACATGCGCATGCAACCGTACATGCAATTCTTTAATCTTTCTTTACGGCGCATGAAAACTGTAAACAAAACTCAGATCTCTCATTACGGTGGATGAAACCGTTGCACACATTATAGATCTTTCTTAACGACACAGGAAATGCTTGCACCAACTTTTAATCTTTATAAGTGGTCCATGAAACTTATGCATAAATTTCCAATCTTTCTTAACGGTGTATGAAACCCCTAATTTCAATTTTTCTAAACTCAGCATGAAACCCTGGTGCGAACTTTAAATCTTTCTTAACAGCACATGGAACCGTTACGCCAATTTCAAATCTTTCTCAACGGCACATGAAACCCTTACGCTAATTCGAAAATTTTCTTAACAGCATATGAAACCCATGAGCAAATTTTCAATATTTTTAAACGGTTTGAGAAACCCTAACGGAAATCCAAACCTTTTTAACGCTGTACGAAACCTTTGCACAAATTTTAAACCTTTCTTAACGGTGCATGGGACCCTCACGCATGAAACACACAAGTGAATTTTGAATCTTTCTTAACGTTGTGTGGAGCCCTCACGCATAAAACCCTTCTGCAAATTTTTAGATCTTTCTATTGGCGATTGGAAATATCACGCAAATCCATTAACACCTTTCTTAACAGTGCATGAAATATACGAGCAAACTGCAAATCTTTCGTAACAGCGCATGAAACCCTAACGTAAATTTTTAAGTCTTTATTAAAGGCGCATGAAACCCTTACTTGAGATCTAGATCTTTCCTAACGACACATGAAACCCTCACTCAAATTTTAGATCTTTTTAAACGGCGCATGAAACCCTTACGCAAATTTTAAATCTCTCTTAACAGCTCATGAAACCATTGCACAAATCTCAAATCTTCCTCAACGGCACATGAAACTTTTATGCCATTTTAAAATCTTTCTTAACGATGTATGAAATCAATTCATAAAATTCATATCTTCGTCAACGGTGTATATAACCCTCTTGCCAACTCTGGCTGTCCATTATTGAAATATGTTGACTTCGTTGAATACCGGCCGGCGAATATACTATTGCATGCTGGAAGGGTGATAGTAATTGAAAACAGGAAAACTGAAGGACTAGGTTATTTGACTAGCATTTGTAAGAGTGTGTACGGAGCGTGGGGTATGCCAAAACCTTTGTGCACCGCCTTATAAATTCCCTTGCGGAGGCCCAGATTATCACTCAGATATTTTATAAGTAAACAATAATCTATTCTGTCGATACATTCCCAAAATAAAAAGCGTTATGCTTAATATTCACAAATAGACCGGATGTTCGTTTATAGGTACTTCAGTACAAGTATAGTACAGGCGTACGTACCTGTCTGCCCAGGTTATTTCATTTGCTTTACATATCTACCTACTTAATAAATAATATTATAAACTAATTGTCCTGCGATGGTGATATGGCTTTTTTGTCAGATTAAAACATTTGAACTGGCGTCTCGTTGATCTAGGCCTAATCTGAGAAAAGAGGGTATAATTATATATCTGCTCAAAAACAACAACAACAACAACAACAACAACTACTACTACTACTACTACTAACTATAATAATGATAATAATAATGATAATACAATTATCAATACAGATAAATTCTAGTTCTGTTTGATACTACTAAAATTGATAATACGTGTATTATAGAGGCAGAGTGCACTCCCTTCGTCTTACTCTCCTACAACTCAGTCTCCTGTACCACACACTACCCTAACCTCCAACAGCCCAGCCTAACATATCATCATCATTATCATCATCATCATCACTTTGGAGGTCAGGGAATACTCAAAGATTTTTCTGATATGAATTGAAGGTAATTACTTTCTTGCTTTACGCCATTTCAGCTTCAGTTAAGTGCACCGCTATTGTTGCCTTCCACCAGACTAAACTGAGACGAGTAAATGACTGTGGGCGTCTGCCCTTGTGCATTCGTTAGCAAATTCGTCTCGCAGACCGATTAGCAAGTGTAGCAAGTTCAATCCTCACCGAGTGCAGTGCTACTGTGACCTTATGCCAGACTAAACTGAGGTTGGTAAATTATTTCATGTTAAAGTAATGTCCATGATATGGCTATTTGTTGATTTTAACAATGGTTGTAATCAATCTAATTTATTATAAAAGCCTCTGAAAAAAGAGTTACAAATTAAACGAAGTGATTTTTAATTTTTCAATTGATTTCAAAACAATGAATTTTTATAGAGAAAATATTTACAATGACCACAAAATAGTAAGTATGTGAGTAAGTAGTGTCTTTACACTGGTTACGGCTTCAGCTGTCCTTGCTAGGGCTCTGCATATATTGAGGGAGAGATGGATTCAAAACTTTCTCAAGGACATCATGTAAACAACTAATTCGTCCTAGCTCAAAGTTAGAATTCAACTCGCCGAGTCCTTTCCTCGTGCCGTTAAACACCTCGACCACCAAACGGATTTAAACAAAGCAACCCAGATTTTGTCTCAGTAACCCTCACATCCATGGGTCAAATGCTTTTCTAGGAGACGAACGTAGACACTTTGCCTTACTCAGTCACTAACCACTGCTAAAAAAAAGTAAATATACCCATAATTTTGAGAAGGAATATGGTTTAGGTATTTTTAAGGCTCGATATTAAGAAGTGATAAGTTATTAGAAGTCTTATGAGCTTAATTATTCGATAAAGTGAACGGATTTAACAACTTAGGACTTTTTTTCAGATTATTACTCAGTCATAAACTGGACGCAAGAAGAAAGATAAGAGGATAAGAATCGGTAATACTTTTTATACCTACCACACGTTGATGAAAAAAAAACTGTCCCTGCCATATGAATGAAATATTACGATGCAAAATTAGAAATGATATATCTCTATGTTGTATAACCACGTGGAATACATATTTCCTTCATGGCACAAAAAATTGAGGAAAAGTTATTTGCATTGTAGTATCAGACCGATGAGTAGTTATATTGTAAATTGAATATTCCGATCAAGTCACAAAAACAGCTTCCGAAGAACAATGAGGAAAAGGGCGTGCAGAAACAAAAGCCGGGCTAGGATTTGAAGAGGGAAAATAAGGAGTTCAAATCCAGATCGAAGCAGGAAAAGCTGAAAGGAGAATTTCCGTAACAAACGTCAGGGATTAACATCGTGCATCTGAAACTTTAATATCGTTTGTAGTCGATTGTTTAGTTTTTGTCGCACGTAGACACTAACACACTAACCAAATTCATACGGTTCTTCAAAAGGCGAAAGCTGTCCTTACCTCCTCACCCTGACGAGCCAGGATCTTGAGCTCGGCTCTAATGTCTTTGCCCAAGCTACCACTATCCAAATCGAATTCCCCACTGCTCCCGCAGTCAACATGGCATCTTTGTTTGAAAAGTCAGTTAACGGTAAGAGAGAGAACTCCTTCTAAGCTGTGAGTCAGAAGCCGATGGACCCCACGGTCAATTCTCGCTAAAATTAATTGTTCCCTTCATCCGATCACGTATTTTACCACACAGAGATCTGCAACACATTGATAAAATATTTCGATGCAAAAATGATCCCTGCCACTGTTTAATACTACTGGTTGTAATAAGGCTAATGAAGGTGTGGCAGGGAATTTCAGGGAGTTTGTTTATGTTTGGGAACAAGTAACATTGAGACGTGACAGGTAATGACAGGGATAAGAAGCAACGCCCAATAAAGAGAGATTTAACGATCACACATACTAATACATTTGGATAGGTGTCATAGTTCTCCTTGTTAAGACCATGTTTTTTTGACACGTTATGTATTTTAAGCATGGCTTTACACGCAACAAGGATCTGTGTGTTGTAACAAATTGTTTCTTTTACCTGAATGAAAGCTATCTGTAATTTGTACCAAGGTAGTGTTTCTGTCAGCTCGTAATTGGCGAGAGAATTCTCGTCTTCTTCTCGCATTCATAAGTCTTGGCCACCTGATTCCTTGGTGATGTGATAATCCTATCGTCGGGCAACTGCTGGTAGGTAATCACCACAATTGAATGTGAGCACCCAACAATCATTGCTATTCTGGAAATACTCTGACGTAGTCTTCTGGTCATAATAATTCGGCTTTCACCAAAGTAATCCAAATCTTCCTTCTTATCCAAAACTGCAGCGATCAAATTCAGCTTCAATAACGGTGAAGGAAGAAATGCATCACAACACTCTCGTTGCATGTGGAGCTGTATAGTTGCAAACTAGTCAGAGAACCCATGCTAACCAATGTCCATAATCGAAAGTATCTTCAGTGGATACATGAGTATCGGAACTGGACTTTGTATCGATGGAAAAAGGTCACCTGGTCCGATGAGTCTCATTTTCTCCTGACCAAGGTCTAACTTGAAATAATTCATATGTATTTTATAGATAAAATAAATAATTACGGGAATAATCTTATTTTCTATTACAGTTTTTGACGGCATATGATAATATACCCCAACAAAAAAAATGACTCAAAAAGTAAACATAACCTTTGTTGTCCAACCAAACATTAGCTAGACTTTAAGAAGGAGCTGAAAAACAGGTTAGTAACTGGGAAAACTTTCAGGAAAATGTGTTTTTTCCCTTTATATTCCCAGGTGAATTAAGGGGGTCTTATGTTTCATAAAATATGCTAATTTTAAACTATTTGAAGTTTCCTCTTTCAACTTAACATAAAGAAATGAGATCCAACAGAACAGAACTCATACAAATAAAGCCATATCTAGAGTTTCCCATGATTGAAATTGTATATCTTTTCTTGTTCACGTTTTGCTTTCCATTCCGAATTTATTTAACAATAAACAATTTTTTTTCAATTAGCAAAAATTTCAGACATTCGTACTCAATGAACTTATTGCAATATAAAAAAAAATGCTATTAGAAACGTGTTTTTCTAGTTTGTAACTGGTGTGTTTTAATTGTTATCTGTTTATAATATAAACATAGGTTCCCAACGGGATTTTATCTACGTGAGGAAACTCCAGTTTTGCATTATCAGAAACCGTCAACCAAAACTGTCAAAACATGTTTCTTCAGTTTTTGAGGTGGTCTGGTTTGCTGGTTGGTTGGCTGGCTATGTATGTTGGTTTTAAGAGCCCCCATAGGAGCATATAGGCGTGGTAGAATGAAACAGGGTGACCAGGTGAAATGATGGGCCGGCTATCATCTGACAAAATGAAGCAATAATCAATCGTCATGTATAAATCACGTATCCCAATGGAGCTAGAGGACTGAAAATATAAACATATGCTCTTTATCATGTGTACAAAAAAGTTTTTGGTTCTTGTAATCCCCACTCCCAATAGATTTTCAGTGGGGGTTTAATTTGCATTGCAAGTTCATGCTAAATTGGTCAGTGCTTCTTTTTTGAAAATTTGAGCTTCTCAGTGATCCAACAAAAGGCTAGATAAGTAACTTATTCATTGATTAATACTTATTCTAATTTTTTGATTGATCACCCCCAACAGTGTATGTGGCCAAAAGACGTTGTTCACATGACGGTCTCTATTAACCAGACCCGTTTATTTGTTGCATTCCGAGAGAAGAAAATATCAAATGATATAAGACGTTGTTTTTGTCTCATTCACGTTGTTTTCGTTCCATTATGACTTTAAAAAGAATTAGTTTTCTGTCCAATGAGACATTAAATAACGGTTAAGAATCTAATTTCTTTATTTGATTAATCCTGTGTGTTTTTAAATACTTTCAAAAATATACATTAACATGATCACATCATTATACTGTTCTACATTAGTATGTATGATTAACCGAATGATAATGTACGTTTACAATTTTCTGAATCGTCTCTAAGCATATTTAAATAAGAGAAACCTTTTCTGTGAGTTGAAAAATACAACTATGAACAGAAAACCTTTTTACTAAATATCTAAGTTATTGAATATAAAATAATTCCAAACTGTGGTTTTTCTTTACTTCTCACTTACACACACACAGGCACATACACACACACACACACACACACACACACACATAGCTTCCTTCTTTAGGGTTGAGCATTGTTCGGTAAGGGACCTGTCTATTAGTGCTATAATGCAATGGTTTCCCAACTCTGGAATGGAGTACTTTGGTAGGAATTTGGGGGAATTATGAGTAAATAAATATATCGCTTAATTTGTCCTTTTCTACAGGGCAGCAGTAAAATGTCTGCCTCTGGGTCAGAAGCGAAGGTACTATCTCACGGTTCTAGAAAGAACGTTGGATAGTCTATAGCCACACTGAAGTGTTGTAATACAACGAAACAGTTGTCTGTGAGTGGCAATTATTAATCATATATACATATATATGTGCGTGTGCGTGTATGTTTGTGTGTGTGCATATGTGAATGCATCTATGTATATATGTATGAGATTCTACCCAGAAGTGAGATTGTTGAATACTTGACCAAAGTAGACGGTGGAAAGTATGGCCTTAGCTTTGCAATTGAAATTTTAGGAGGGTTTTCAGTGTCTATTGCACTCAAGAGGCCGGCTAGGCCTTGGGAGTGGAAGGCAATCTTTTTCACAACGGTTGCAGAGGAAGGTCTTGCTGCTGGGGGAAGCTCCTACCCCCTTATTTTCTGCCCTTGTTCTGCAGTTTATTTTAGCAGGGTTCTTCTTGAAGACCTCATATCACCACATCCCCTTCTACCAGCTGCTCCGTTGTACAATGACGATAGTTGATTTTACAAGAGTTGAGTGGGGTCGCCAACTTTTGGAAATGAAAATATAGAACAGGTGTCGGAGGTAACGAAGTTTTCGGGGATCTGGACGATTGCTTGAGAAAAAAGATTGCCTCACTGGGATTTTTTTTTTGTTTTTTAAAAGAAATTTAAGACTACTCTAATATAATTAAAATATTAATTGGAAAATTGCCATTAGGTAGCTTGTGATACGAACCAAATTGAAATTATATTATGATATAGTAATATACTTACAAGTCAAAATAGAACAAGATAACGGATTATACAACATTAACAAGTCAATATAGGACAAGTTATCGAGATATAAGACATTTACCAGTCAATACAGGACAAGTTATTTGATTATAGCAGAGTTGATATAGTATACAGGGCCGTGCGTTGAAATATATGATTGCCTTATCAAATATAGGACGGTTGGCAACACTAGAGATAATGGTCCTTTCCAAGGAGTCCTCGTATCACTTCCAGAAACGATTTCTCTGAAAACCATGTAGTTTGAATTTTTTTTTCCGTTTCAGTTACCCGCAGTCAACCCTAGAAATACACAATTCATAAATCTTACTCTATGATGGTCACAAAGTGCAAGGTGAGGCTTGCAACTTGAACATGCTTCCTTTACAAGAATGTCCTAAACTTCTCAACTTGTAGATTGTTAGAAAAAAATCGTCTATCGAGGTTGCTAAGATCTGCTGTAAGAGGGAATCTTCCATGTCACAAAGCTTTCATTACGGTATATTGTTATTGAACAATGGTAGCCATCAAAGATGGCAAGAGGGTCAATCCTTATTATATGAACGTGTATTCATGCGTTCTTTTTTATGTGTTAGTCTGTTCCAGTGCTCCTGGCCATACCGTTTTGTAAACTGAGTTAAAAATTGGTATCTGTACTCCACTTGACCCTTTCTAAACCTCTGTAATGGCTAGTTATTATCCTTTTTTTATTATTAGTGATTGTAATGATCCTCTTACCGTGTCTAATATATGAATCAAGTTTTATTGTGAGTATGTATATACAGGTATCTATATGCTTCCCCACAAGGGTGGAATGTGACACAGAGTTGAGTTCAACCTTTGGGCCAACGCACATACCTGCAGACAAGGACAAAATTTCCCACTTCTCGTGATCAGTATTCAATGGCATCAGAAATGTTATTTCAACCACGCCTCTCCTTCGATTGCAATAGGGAGGTGCTGCCGTGAGGTTGGGATCCCCAAGACTACACATTATACACTATCTCATGGCCACAGGACTAATCTTAAGAAAAAAACATATTATGACGAGGTTTCGGTAATATTCATGGTTCCAAGCATCAGTTAGAGGTCTTGGAACATATTCACCGCGGAAATGGGATATATATATATATATATATATATATATATATATATATATATATATATATATATATATATATATATAAGTACCCTGATTCTGGGTCAGTTTGATTCACACCGGTTTACAATAACACCTGTTGAAATTTTTCTGATTTTTTTCGTCCATTTCTGATAATATAGGTATAATGAAATTTTCCTGATTTTATTTCCATCTCTGATAATGTAGGTATTATGAATTTCTCCTGATTTTCTTTATTTTGTGAATTTCTGATAATAGAGGTATTATGAATTTTTCCTGATTTTTTGTTCATTTCTGATAATGTAGGTATTATTTGGTTGATTAAACTGCTATTCATTTTATGCATTATTTATCCATAAATAACATAGCTCACCATCAGTATTACCGATGACGAATACGTAAGAAACCTCAGGCTTGTGAACGACATCGTCCTTTTTGCTGAGGACATTTATGATCTCCAAATAATACAGGACAATCTGACCATAGACAGGAAGATAGTTCGTTTCCATTCCATATGAATTCCAGTAAAACCAATGTTATGTGCAACAAATACATTAACGTCAAAGACACAACGATCAGAATCGAATAAGAAGGGCTGAAAAAATCAGACCAGTACTTCAACCCGAAACAACAAATCTCCATGAAATCTTCAAAAGAAGAAATTAAGCGAAGAATCACTGTAGGTTGGCAACCTTTCGACGGATCAAGTTCAACTTTCGAAAACAAGAAAATCCAATCAGTTTGAAAAAGAAGGGTCAACAACCAATGCATCCTCCTGATAGTCACCTACGGAGCTGAAACATGGAATCTAAACAATCGATTGGCTTTCAAAGTAAGAACCATGCAACGTGTATAAGAGTGGGTCATGCTTAACCCCACCTGTCGAGATTACAAGACATTACATTATATTAGAGAACAAATAGGAATCAAAAACACCATAAAAGACCATGAACAACTCAAATCGAAATGGGATGGTTTCAAGAATGCCAGATAACCACTGGTCACCAAAACTCTCTGTGAGGATCCAAGTGATCATTTCCAAAACTGCGAGCGGCAAAGAATGAGATGGCGTTCAGGCAAAGTCAGAAGGTATTGGCTCTGCATGACCGAGAGGTCTGGCAAATCTTGAGAAAGGTCCTCATCCAACGACGGACGCTAAGAGGCTGATGACGATAAACATGCTTTTATGATAAATTTATTTCTGCTTAGCGTAAAACCAGGCCAGCTTATATATATATATATATATATATATATATATATATATATATGTGTGTGTGTGTGTGTGTGTGTGTGTGTGTGTGTGTGTGTATGTATATATATATATATTTATGTTTGTGTGTGTGTGTGTGTGTATAGTTTTCAAATCTGATATATGATAAATATGAAATTGCATACATATTAAATGTTATGTAAAAATGTATATGCAAATATAGATATATGAATAAATAAATCGATATGATATAATAAAAATATTTGCGTGACAAAATTTATCAAAATTGAATATTAATTTTTCATTTTGCTATTTGAGAAATGGATTGTTATCTACCCAAGGAGATCCAAGAACACATTCTGAAATACAAATGCTTTATTGCATCAATTTTTCTTCTGAAGGTTCACTAACTTATTAAATTTCCTTTGGAAAACGACAATGATGGAAATTGGTTTCAGGAAGTAGGTATGAGATAAGGCTGGGTTTTGGAGTGTGGAGACATTACCAAATACTGAAGATACTAAAAACTTTGAAATTGAGAAGTTAGTATGAATTGTGCCCACCTTCCTTCTAACTGCTGAAGGGCATTCTGATAAATAACATGGGACAATCTACGAAGTCTTGTTTTTCTTTATCAAATTGAAGCATTTTTAAAGAAAATTATGATTAAATTTAAAATAATTGTTCTCTTATTATTTCATAAATTTGACAATTTTTTGAAAGAAAAAGAAATGTCTTCAAGGGAAATTGAATAAATAAATTGGCTCTATTTTCAAGAATAACTTTGACAAATTTAGATCATCTGGGATAGAAAATCAATTATCAAGGCAATATGGAGAGTTATTAGTCGCAATATGTAGAGAAAGTTGGGGAAAATGTGCGTTGTAAATGTTTCTCTGTACTCATAAGCTTGCAATGTTTAATTAAGTTTCATACACATTTTTACCTCTTGACTTAATGTGTATTTTGATGTTGAATTTGTATTTTAATGTATTTCCTATATTGAGATGCCCATAGAGGCATTTTACTTAATAAATTTAATAAATAAGTTCTAATTCAATTTCTAAAAATTTTTGATATTCTGGAATTATATCAATAATTATGTTCACTTAAAACAAAGTTAGCGAGAAATTATAGATAATTTAAAACATCCAAAATGAAATTAAATTGCGTATAGGTAAAAAGTAAACAATTAATAAATGAATATAAAACAAATATTTATATTCTCCTTATTGTCAATATGCTTGAAAAATTAGGAAAAAAATTCAATTAAAGAACTTGAGATGCTATCATAATTTGATATTTTTGAATGAGATTTAAACACAAGATTGTGAATGTGTATGTATGATGTATTTATATTCATCACATACTTATGTATGTATGCATCATCGTTTTCCGCTAATATCCTCGTCTCGGGGTTATATACGCACGGGCGATAGTTTATAAGATCCACTTGCCTGGGTTGTTGAAGCTTCTTTCTGTTTGTGGCACCTGGTACTCCCAATAACCACTCATCTAAGTACTAACGAGGTTCGAGGTTTCTTAACTTATCATACGAGAACGGGTATATCAAACTCTATACGCACATGTGATAATTAGTAATCTGTTATGCCTAGGGATGCAACTGGCGTAGTAAAATAGAATTTTATATTTTGATGACGTATTGAAAATACTGAATTTAAAGAATAATTCTAATACAAAAATTAACAAGAACAGAGAATTTGAAAAAAAATCCATTTGTGGTTGATAAAACGCTCGATCCTAGCCCTTGTGTCAAGGGTTCAGTGGAGACATTGAGTACCATTTTCAAAGTTTTTAGTATGACTCTGATATGGATTAAACCGTCGCTTACTGATTTTGAGTAAAATATTTCATAGAATTATGTATTATGAGATGTATTTAGAGATTCACGGAATGATTGTTCATCTGAACGTGAAAATCTATCATAGAAGAGAGATTAATGTATTCATCTATATTCGATGAAATAAGCAGAAACTCATACACACACATAAACACACTGGCATGCACACACACACACACACACACACACATATATATATATATATATATATATATATATACATATATATATATATATATATATATATATATATATATATATATATATATATATATGTACATTATTTTTGCATTTGTCATATCAATACTGACCATTGGTTCGAATTTCATCAATTTCAGCTGTACAAGCATGGTATGTCCAAATAAACCTTTTTTCTCAATGTATCGGATAGTTTTGCACTCACTGTATATTATATTGGGCTACAAAAAAGTTCGTTCGGTTTATCAAGAATATAAAAAAGACAAACCTTCTTATTTTAAGCATAAATTTTATTGAAAAACAGGTTGACTTTTTGTTTCACCGACTGGTAACTTTATACCTCCAACCTTTCAGAACTGTTGATCACTCTCAGCAAATCACTATCTGGTGAGTTTTGTTGATCGGTGATAAGCTTCCAGCCAAGTTCAAATATTTTCTACACCAAAAGAAGATATAGTCCAGCGTCATCCCTCTCGAACATTACGCCTTCCCCTTAAAAAAAAGTAATTTTAGGTGTAAGCTTTACGTCGTTTGTTGCTTATATTTGGTTTAGATGTAAGCAGTACTTGTTCGTATCAATCCTTTCATTTCCCCAGTAGGAGGTCATTGTAAAGAATTCTTCTTCAATCTAACCATATTCAATGCATTAACTTCTTTGGATTAAGACCTACATTAAGAACCGTTAGTAATTGTTCATTCCGCTTGCGCTATAATCTCCCGGGTTCTGCATTGTTGTATTGTACGCGCTTTCTCTCGTTCATTACGATTCATTTTTAAAAATTGCGTACAGAAATATGGGCCAGTTGTTTCTTTTTTTGCTTTTCTTGAGTGGAAGCTACACATCAAACTGACTAACATAAAGCAAATGTTTTTCAGGGCAAGATTAAGATTATACACACACACACACACACACACACACACACACACACATATATATACATTAATATGTATGTATATACATACATATATGTATATATACATATATATACACATATGTATTAAAAATTGGATATATATGATCCGACAGAATAATTGTGAGTTGCGTTATATTACAAAAAAGTTCTTATTTGAAATGACCTCCTGTCATAACAAGGTTAAAGTATCATTTGGCCTGGACAACGTCAATAAAATAAATAATCAAAGGAAGAAGGGTTACTGCAGGAATCGAACTTGCCATCGATAGTGTAGCTCCAACGGATTGTTGCTCTCACCGTTGAGCTAAGTAGCCACCAGTAACAAGAAGGCTCAAATAATTGTTTTCACGCCAAATTCTCAACTCGTTTCAACTCGGTTTATGCCTACTCTATTCGTTACAGGCAAATATCAGAGCAAACAAATATTTTAAGAGAGATTCAACTGTATGATGCCCCCCTCTCTCAGCATAAGAACTGTTTAGTTAGATGTTAAACGAGAAATTGATAGGAAGATTGTGTTGCTTTCAAGCAAGGGTGGTTTACTTGTTGACCTCGAAAATTTGCATCCCAAATCCTCACTTATACCTGGGTACGGTCATCAACTAGCAGTGGACTATGCTCTCTCTCTCTCTCTTTCCCTTACTCGCCATCTCTCTCTCTCCCCTCTCTCTCCACCTCTCTCTCTCTCTCTCTCTCTGTCGCTTCTCCAAAGAAAAATGGCAAAAGATCAATTTAGTCTGTTGTATTTGAAGAAAAAAGAAAAAAATGTTTTAAATAGATCAGTTAAAGATAGATTAAGAAGTTCCTTGAGGGTAAAAAAAAGTATGACATGGTATTAAAGGATTAAACTCTGTTTAATTGATTGTATTTGAGGAACTTAAGATAATTAGGATTAGGTTATTTTTTCGCCAGTTTTTCATTCTGTCGTGTATAGATTTGTAAATTGGTAGATAAGCACTGATAAAATCCCATTTCTTTTTTTTTTTCAAATCCCCAGTGTTATTAATCACAAAAACATCATTAGAATTAAACTTTTGTCTCAGTCCAATCCCTCTCGAAAGCCTACTGTTGTCGCCCGCAGAACACCTTTTCAAATTTGAATCCTTTAAAAACACTGACACCCCACAAAATAACCACGAAGAACATTTCAAAGGAATTCAGAATAATTTCATTTCTTTAATTAAAAAACAGTTCAGAGTCACTATTGATGAAACTTTAAGGTATTGTCATTTTTACCATCTTGAGTATCGGAAAATGCCAACCAAAACTTTCAACATTGGTTTCTTCAGTTTCCAAGAGAATCTTTCTGGTTGGCTAAGTACGTATCATGTGTACAGGCTTAGAGCTTGAGTGCTAACAATTTAGACATTTTCTCCTTATCAAGTCTGGAGAAAAGAGTTGGTCTCTTTCAATTTCCCACAAAAATTGGTTTCAAGTGGGGGATTCAGTTAACAATGTATGTTTATGCTAAATTGGCCCCTTACTTTGTGTCTGATAGAGTTCGTGCTTTTTTTTCTCGAAAGTGTTCATCGCCTAGCACAAGGCAAGAAAAGTGACTTCATTGATCAACCTTTTTAATATTTTAATTGATCACCGTAACTTAGCATACAGCCAAAAGATGTCGGTAACATAACTCTTTTGATCCTTTCAAGACATTCCTATCAGGGCACTGACTGTCTGAATTTTACATATTTCCAATATTCCAATATCAGTATAGAATACATTAGTCCTATTAGATATAAATCCCGGAACAAAATTTGTCTCAGTATACATTCATTATAAGGTTTTATACAGCCGTGAGAACGTCTCCTTATTACACAGTATAGGGGACCGCAAAACACTATACTGAGCTAAAACTGTGCTTGTTGTGAAAAAACTTGATCAGTGCGTTTTTTCTGGGTGAATTTGAATTTTATGTTCCTTTGTTTCCCGAATTTTTTTTATGAATCTCTTCGCACAGAAATTAGATCGCGCCTTTCACTGTGAGGACGTAAAATACACTTCATGAACATACCGACTGCGGCACGAACATCTTGTAATGCCCGTTATGAGATAGAAAGGTGGTAAGCTCTCGGATGATTATGTGATCGCTTGGCCTGTGTTTGGACAGGTCTGGTCACTCAATGGAAACCGTCTTTTGGCAGCATGCCCCATTGGGGGTGATCAATCAAAAGGATTAGAAAAGGAGATGATCCATGAATATGTTACTTCACTCACCGTTTGTTAGAAGTTGATAACAAAAATATCCGAATTTTGAAAAAAATAAACAAACCCAGCATAAACACTGCCGGAGACATACTAAAGTACCAATTTAGCATAAATTTACATTGTAGATCAAACTTTTTTTGGTTGGGGGGATTTTCAAAAAATGTTTTTGTGGACATATTTCAAAATCTTTCAACGCTCTAGCTCCACCAGTGTAGCCTGTACGCGTGATGCATGCATAGATGACCAGTCAGCCAGCCAGCCAGCCAGCCAACTTGAAAACTAAAGAGACGTACGTTGATGTTGACGTTGTTATTGTTGACAGATTTGGTTGACTGTTTCTAATCACCAACCTTGGAGGGATAAAGACGTCAGTAATCACTAAATTCAAATAAACATCAAAAGATGAAAAATAGTTGAATAAAACTACCCAGCTGTTAGTATTACTGGTGATGATAATTAAATTTTGAAAATAACACACGATATTCCAATCGTTATTTTTTTTCCTCATTCGATGGCGAGTAAAACAAGATAAAAAAAATAAAATAAAATGAAACCACCTTTCAGTCTCTCCTTGACATTTTCATATTATTAATTCCAACCAGGAAATGACCTCACCCGAAATATAACACTTAATCCATTGATATAATCAGGAAACTTTTAAATAAAATAACATGTTTTTTTTTAGTTTTTTTTTTTTATATAGGTATTTAATTACACGTGCTGTAGTAGCGGTTTCCTAAAAAAAACTTCTACTAGTGACCTCAGTCTTCACCAGAAATGGGCACTTTCAGTGGACGAAGTCACTTGTTCAACATCACCCGCCCCCTAGTTGGAGACGATGCAAAATGGAAATATGGGGGCAACAGGACAGTTGGGTCCTCTGAGACATGAGTAAGGCAGTGGAATTAAGGAGAGGTTTTTCTGATAGTGAAGCAAACCAGGAGCCTGGAGCCCCCTAAAGTAAACTCTTCTTGAAGTAAGGAAAAAGACAGTGACGTCTCATCATACACCTGGAAAATAACTTTGGGGGTCAAGACAGTAGGATTATCCCTGGAAAAGGATCCTTTCATTTCGAAAACATTCGCGTACAGGTTTTATGCAAATACCCCGATAGCCACAGACATCATTGGAGCGATGGTCAACCAACACACACATACACACACACACCACACACACACACACTCATATACATATATATATATATATATATATATATATATATATATATATATATATATATATATATATACATACATATATATATATATATATATATATATATATATATATATATATACATATATATATATATATATATATATATTTACATATATATATATATAATGGAAATAATCGACTGAAATTACAGATATTTTGAATTCTTTAGTACATTTAGTGCTTAAAGCTGTAGAAGCTTTTTAAACAGCATATATATATATATATATATATATATATATATATATATATATATATATATATATATATATATGCATATATATATAATCAATAAGGCCGTAGTAATGGGCTTAAGTTGTCATATTTCTAGGGTAGGGGAAGGGGGTATGTACCCGGTTAACCCCTGGACACCCATGGCTGTTGCCTATTAATGAAACAAATATTTATTTGAGATGACAACTATTTTTCAACATAATCTCCTTCCTTATCAATGCTCTCAACCCAACGTTTTCATATCAATCACACGGATAGAAAATTATGCATTAGAAATTTCAGATCAAAATTCAGCAAATAATAGTGTCAGGATTTGAATTCATTGATTCATATTCTACCCAAAAGTTCAAGAAATCTAAACAGTGCACGCGAACCAGATGTGGTACGGATTTTTGCCGCTATCCCTTGTGAGCCATGCCGTTTATGAGACTGATTCAGCGGAGAAGGCAAAAACTGGGTTTTAACGTATATAATTTTTTATATGGTCGAATTTGTTACGTCGTAGGGACGTTGGCTCATTTTCCCACTTTAATAGACCATGGACAGTCTCTCTCTCTCCCCCCTTCTCTCTCTCTCTCTCTCTGTTTCTCTCGGGGCAGGGGTAGATCATTTGCGTCTGGGTCTGAAGCAAAGGTATACTGGATAGTCTGTAGCCACACTGAAGAATTGTAATATAACGTAACAGCTTTCTGTGAAAGACACAATTATTAATTACATATATATATATATATATATATATATATATATATATATATATATATATATATATATATATATATATATATATATATATATAGTCTGTGATCACCAAGTTTGCTTGCTTGCTCTGTGAAGTTTTCCTCTCTTCCTCTCCTTAAAGCTGGGTAAAAAGAGTAAGAGAGAAAAACTTATAAGGCCAGCAGCTAAAGCGTGAATGATTGTTGTAGCTGACACACAGACACAGTTTGTTGTGTCAATATGCAAGTTTTGCAGGGAAACATATTTTACTCTCTTCCTCTCTTTAAAGCTGATTAAAGAGAGTGGTATATATATATATATGTATATATTTATATATATATATATATATATATATATAGATAGATAGATAGATAGATAGATAGAGAGAGAGAGAGAGAGAGAGAGAGAGAGAGATTCGAAAATAGAAATTAACAGATAGATAGATCATCATGACTTGGATAAATGAATAAATAAACTCATAAAAATCTTGAATGCTAGACAGATAGTTTGCAAACCTGCTAAATGGAGAGGAAAATATGTTTCTTTCATTTTTTCCACAATCTTATCTCATTTATTGATAGAGTTCCAAGTTTTATTAGAGGAATGTTCAAAATACGATTATATATACACATACACACACACACACATATATATATAAATATATATGTGTGTGTGTGTGTGTGTGTGTGTGTGTGAGCGTGTGTGTATATGTACATGATTTTAATCTTTTTTTTCAAAATCAGGTTTGAAGACAGCAGATAAACAAAATTAAAAGCTTAGAGCAGATTAGATTAGAGTAATCTCCTATTCACCCATATTTAAACAGAATGCCGAGTAGAGACCACCCAAGTCAGTGACTTGGTGCAAAAGCAGAAATAACTGTTGCCCACCCTGGCCCCGACCCCCACCCGAACTTTTGCCTCGAAAAGATTTTGCACGAGAAGAGTTAGATGACGGAGTGTCCTGACTCTTGTGGTGCTTTTTAAAAAAAAGATATATTTTGCAACCAGTCCTCTCAGTTGAATTGCAACCATGGATAATTTCTTGAATTTATTCAAAAGATAAATAGATAATAATAATAATAAAAATAATAATAATGATGATGATGATGATGATGACTGGGACTTTGACATCCAAACTGACCACCCCACATAAGCGAAGATTGGACTTGGTAATCGTGCACAAGAGAGGGAGAACCTGTCAAATAATCTGTGCGAGCGGATCACAGAGTAAATACGAAAGAGGGCGAAAAGCTCAGAAAATACCAGGGCCTGGACTGTAAAAGGTGTGGAACATGAAAGTCAGGGTATCATCAATATTGGTAGGTGCACTGGGAACCGTACCAAATACCCTGAGAACGACACAAGATGAACTGGGATAAGAAGGATAAAGACTATTCAGACCACAGCACTATCGGGGACTGCAAGAATGGTGAGGAGAGTACTGGAAATATGTGATCTACGACCTATGTCTGTTAGCAATGGCTTAACAACCAAGAAAAATGCATGGTGGATACGGTACAAACCATAGCACTGTTGTGGTATGCAAGGACGATATGAGAAGGGCTCGAAACCTTAGGGTACTTACTGTCACAGCCTTCAGCGATAACTGCCGGGCAACTGGTGTGGAACTGTTATCCACTGTATTGTTGTGGACTGTGAGAGTATGAAGAGGAAGGTTGGAGACTTGAGTGGACTTGCTGTCACTCAATCTCCAGCGGTGACCATCAGGCAACTGGTGGGAATATGCAAATATTGATAATAATGATAATAGTAATTTCCCAGTTTCATATCTTTTTTTTCATTTGGCTTAAATCTATTTATCTCTGGAGAAATTGTGAACGAAACTCTAATTTGAGCATTTTTCGTTTTTTCTCTTCTCTCGACTTACCTGGTCATGTCAATACAAGATATTCTTACAAGTTGTGAAGACCACCTTCTCTCATCTGTGTTGATACCTACCCTTTTGCTTCCACCAAACCATCACCATCACCAGCCACACCCCAGCACTTCAACCACGCCCAACCCCCCACGTACTAATCTACCTTTCCTTTTTACCCCCTCCCTTGCTGCTCGATATATAACAATGCCCATTTGTGACCAGTTAATGAGTAATACGAATAAAATTGAATAAAGTTGTTGGCAGGCGAATGGTGTCATTCCTTTGGGAAATCAATCTTGTGAAATCTATTAGGGAGCCAACACCCCTTTCCCCCCCGACTGGGTCTGCAAGAGAGAGGGAGGGAGTGAGAGCGAGAGGGAAGGGTGGGTGGGAATGGTGCTAGTACTGATATTCCGAGAGACATGGTGACGTAATCATTTGTTGTACTTTTGTTCTACTCTGATTGTCTGATATCGGTCCTTGGCGTGGGCAAAGAGATGGCAACTGCATTTCCCCCCTTAGTATTGGGCATGAAAATGATGATGCTGCTGATGATGGTGATGATGATGATGATGATAATGGAGGGGAAAAAAGAAAGGAAAGGAAGAACCGTCGGGCATGGTGATGTTGACGATGATGATGATGATAACGATCTTCCTTCCGACAGAGAAAGAAGAAAGATAGTATTTGACAGGATGATGATGATGATGATGATGGTGGTGATTGTCGTGGTGATTGTGGTGGTGGTGGTGGTTGTGGTGGTGATGATGATGATGATGATGATGATGATGATTTTGGTGGTGGTGGTCATGATGATGATGATGATGATGATATTTTCCCAAAGTGAAACTACGCATTTCACGTATCGAATGAGATAGATGGTTTGCAGTTTTTTCCATCGAATGAAGACAACGCGTGTCACTCGAAATTGTTCACGATTTGTATTTGCCGATTTACAATTCTGTTCTGTCTTCAATAAGAAAGATGGCCTTAGAAATGGATTACAACAGTGCAACAGTGGTCAGTGCATGAGGTCGCGTGAAAATGTGGATTTCAAATGCATATTTTCAAAGCAGGCAGGTCCTCTCCCCTGGGGGGGGGGCGGTACAACTTAATTCCCCAACCGTACCCAAGAGTGACACAGTACAACACTAAACCAAACCGAGTAAATATCTCATTGTGTGCGAACGTGTATATGTGTTAATGTATGTCAATCTATCTATCCATCTAGCTAGCTATTAGAAACCGTCAACCAAAACTGTCCACAGATTTCTTTCAGTTTTTAACTTAGTCTGTCCGTCTATCTCATTGTGTGCGAACGTGTATATGTGTTAGTGTACGTCTATCTATCTATCTATCTATCTATCTAGCTAGCTAGCTATCTAGCTAGCTAGCTATTAGAAACCGTCAACTAAAACTGTCCACATAGATTTCTTTCAGTTTTTAACTTTGTCTGTCCGTCTGGCAGGCTATGTATGTATGTAAGTATCATCCGAACTGGCATCATCAATGTAGCTAGAGGGTTGAAAATGTAAACATTTACTCATTAATATCCCACTCCCCCGTAATATTTTTTTGGGGGAGAGTTCCATTTACAATGTTGAGTTTCTGCTAAATTCATTCCTCAGTTTGGGCCATGCTTGTTAGTTAAAAAATTAAGACCTTTTCAATGATCACTGCCCAGCAAAATGCAAGAGAAGTAACTAATTTATTGGTCACCTCTTTTTCCAATTGTTGCCAAAAGACATCTGTCACATGACAGTTTCTATTGAACGACTAACCAGACCTATCAATCTATCTATACATCTATCACTTCCAATCGGTTTTGTATGCTGAAGATGTTTGCTAATATTGCCTATTGATAATGTTTAGGTTTATTTTTCTGTAATTTAATTTAACGATGTTATCAGTTTTTTACAATTTTTTTTATCAATATAAATTTATAGCAACATTATTTAGTCATTTAATTATTTTTCATGCCATTCTATGACCTCGCGACACCTTGAAACTAAATTGTATAAACCTTCATAAAATAACGATTCGTTTTGATTCGATGAATTCTCCCATGACATTTTTTTCATATTTTGATATTTTTCTTTTTTGGAAGCGTTGAACAAACTAAGAGTATGGCACTGAATAAAACAAGTGATAGTCGAAAGCAAACAGCGACCCACGGGCCAAATCTGGCCGTCGGCCTATTTCATCCGACTACATTGAATATGTGACGTTGTCCACACACACACACAATTTTTTTTTTTTTTTTTACTGATCTTTGTTTGGTTAGTGAACAATACAATTCAGTATTGAAAAATAAAGCAAGTGATATTCTTTGCATAATCTCAAACAAGTCATGTTTTGTAGGCAAAAATATCCTAACACTACACATTCTTGCTCTTCAAATAACATACACAAAATTTTAACCATGATATTTAGTCCCACCCTCCAAAAATTCATACTTCCCCCAGATTGACAATACATGAAAGTTCATGTAGGTATAAACTCTTATAATGAAAAAAAAATAGGGATTGACGCAATTGAATATCAAACTTTTTCCTCGGCTTGTGTCTGCAAGACATAAGAACATTTCAAATCCGGCCTACGCCCAGAAGAGTTTCCCAACCTCTGGTCTTAATGTAATAGGTCTGAATGATGAACCATATGTGGAAAATCAACCATTCCGGCTCAGATTGCTTTGCATTTGTAATATGAGAACGGGTGTTGCCTTGTAGCAAAATCACCCGTAGAATTTGTTTGTCCAGTGTGTCATTCAAACGAGCCAATTACTCACTGTAATCAGATTGCTTGAATTTGGAACGGTAGAGTATATTCGTCAGCATCAGCCAGGATTCAGTACGAACTGGTTGTTGTATTTGCTGACTGGTCAAGAGTAAAATAGCAAGTTTGGAATGTTACTTACGTAGGTGTTTGGATTTCTGCAAAGGTCAGTATTAATGAAAATACTAAAGCCTGTCTTGTCTTCAACCACACATAGAGAAGCAAAATCCAATGAAGTAAGTAGTTCTCAATTGATCTCCACACCTGTTGTCCAAAAGCTCTCTAGGGGTGTATCCTTCTGTTGCTTTTGTCTTATCTTTGGTTGTATCCAAATGAATGTAAATATATGTACATAGATATGTGTTCCCTATGAATCTACGCTCAGGAATTTTCTTTGTGAACGCACACACACACATACTGAACCATTTGCCAGCATTTGGTCCCTGATCTTGTCAGTTCGCTGGGTCAGTTCCAGGTGCGACAAATATCTCAGGGTAATCTAAGAAAAAGAAGGGTCCTCACACCATGGTAGAACTCATCATTAGTCGGAACAGTTTTGGCAAAGGTGTGTAGGATTAGAAATGTGAGGAAAGGTTGATACTATTAAGACAGCAATATTATTGGAATCTGCACGAATCTAAGGGAAAGTTCATGAATATCGAAAAAAAAACCTTGTTGTCACTTGATCCCCAATGAGAGTTATAAGATGGTGGAAATAAAATAACCATTGGAGCATTGGAGAGGTTCTTCATGACCCGGGTAAAAAATCGAAAGAATTGGACGGACGAAGAAGAATTGAAATTATTAAAGCCAAAGTAATGGTGTACATTATGGGAGAAATGGCCATTGTTGAGGGAGAAGTTAGCCTCAAAAGCTTCTCGAACAGTAGTTTACCTGCTGCATTTCTATTAACAGTATACTGTAACAAATCTGACTAAATATTGAAAGGGCTTCTAAAGGAGCCAAGCCTCCCGGGTCTCCAAATCTCCAGCTTACACCCTTGCAAGAAGTTTATGCAAAACTCAAGAAGATTTGTTGTCACTTTTTCTTTTTTTTTCTTTTCATAGCTTCTTCCTTCTTTTCTTTTGCTCATCTCTCTTCATTTTTCAATTCCTCTATCTATATTTTTCACCCTCATCCATTTCATTCATTCTTCATCTATTTATTTTCCCCATCTTTTATTTCATTTTGTATAATTCATTCCTTTATATCTATTTTCTTTCTTTTACATTTATGTATGTTCTTCCTTTTCTTTCGACCTCCCTTCCTTTGTTTCTGTTTTTGCTCATCTTTCATTCGCCCTTCCTTTATCTTTTCTACCCTTTCCCGTTCCTTCAGATCTTCTGTTTTTTCATCATACGATTTTATCACTAAACTCTTTTCCTCCTCCATTTTTCATAAAACATTATTATTATTATTATTATTATTATTATTATTATTATTATTATTATTATTATTATTATTATTATTATTATTATCATAATAATAATAATTGTTGGTGTTGTTGTTGTTGTTGCTGTTGTTGCTGCTCTGATTTCAGTTTATTGAAGTCACCAGCCGGGTCTCAACCAGAGACCCAAGGCTGGCAACCTTATAAGTTATGACAGTCCCAGTTTTGAAAAAGGAGGGGGTTGGGCTTTTACATACGCATACGATACAACAGTTTCATAATCGTACTTATACATATACATAAAGTGATGCAGGCTAGGTATATTACAAACATCCACATTGACGAAAAAAATTCTAATTGTGTACACAGTGGAGGTAAGAGCTTTTATTATTATTATCATCATCATTATTATTATTATTATTATTATTATTATTATTATTATTATTATTATTATTATTATTTACCTTTTATTTTTTTCTGTTTGCTACCCGGTGCACTTGACGAACCACCAACTGTTGACACAATAAAAAAGAAAAGACCCAACTTCCCCCACTAATACATTCATCTGACAATCAGAAATAAAAAGGTGAGTCATATAAACCCGAATTAAATTGCATTCACCCCACAGCTACATTAAACTCACATAAAATTTAAACCTGAAGTCCATGGTTGACCTCTCAGGGGTTTGTGGAGGCGAGACACTGCTAGAGCTCTAGAAACCGTCAACTAAAACTGTCACCGAAAGAACTTCTTCAGTTTTGCAAGTTAGTCAGTCTATCTATCTATCTATCTATCTATCTATCTATCTATGCGGTAAAACCGTATTGTATATACCGGTTTTCACAAGCTCGCCGGAGATGAGCAGTGTCGAGTCAGGTCATTACCAAGATGGGTAACCTTCTGGGAGCACCAAGTGCCCTAAGCAGGAACAAGATTGTTCTTCAGCCGTCTTAGTCTAGGCTCTGTTGCCGATTAACAGAATTGCTTGCCAAGTGAGCTCTTTCATTGAGTGACCAGCCAGACCTACTTATCTTTTTTTAAACATTGCGTTAAATAATAAATAAAGAGAATGAGATAATGATTTTTGTTTTTCTTTCGATATTGAATATATTATAATTTCCGGGAATCATTACCACCAGTCAACATTCAGAGGCGTAACTGAGGGGTCGTTAGGGTGCTATTTGAAAATACCCCATGTGTCTCCAATGGAGTTCCCAAGCTTTATGAATAGAAGTTCACCAATTGCATTTCCATTGCTAGAATCTGACTAAATTTAGACGGGTCCTCTTCGAAGAGCCAAGCCCCCGATCTGTAAATCGATAGACAAATCGATTGAGTGTATCATAACATATATTTGACAAGAATATGTCTTGACTGATGAAGATGAGACTCAAAAAGTCTTTGCCAGCCAATGTCATTAAACAAAGACGAAAAGCCAAACTGTGGTGCATAATTCATCACTTCGACCAGTTTCTAGCCAGTGGAAAAAATGTGTTGCTCTTCCAATTCTAGACGAAATACATTAGAATAGCCTGGCTGAAGGAGAATAGTTTCTTTCCATAAAGAATAATAGTCACCTATGGAGCTTAAATATGGAACCAAATCAAGATTGACTCTCAAACGGAGAACCATGCAACATGCACATGATATAATCGTGTTCAACATCACATAGAGAGATCACATGACAACAGTATATTAGAGAAAAAAACAGGAGTCCGACATATCATAGAATCCTTCAGAAAATTTTAATGGCAATGGGCTGGTTATGTTGCATGAATGTCACACAACTGCTGGGCACCAAAATTCACAATGTGGATCCGCAGAGATTATATGGGAAATGTGGCCAGCAAAAAGTAAGATCTGATGAAATAGACAAGTTCAGAAAGTATTGGGTCTGTGACACTCCTAATAGAGAAGTTTGGCGATTCCTGGGGAATATTCAAGTCCAACGACAGACGCCAAAAGGCTGATAATTATGTCTCCGCTAAATTATTGAAAATTAAGGATAACAGTGTTTTTTATTTCATAAAGATTATGTTGATGAATCAATAAACCATTACGGTATTTCATCACGTATAATCTGCTCTTCTGAAATTTTGAGCTAAAACATCCAGGTGCGTCTTATCTATGGAAATATAATTGTTATAGATATTTAGGATAATGTATTTTTTCATTCGAAATTGAAATTCAATCGAGAGGAAGCGGGCAGGTATCTATACTAGAGGATTATATATAGTGAAATACGGTATTTAAAATGTAAATACAGGTTTACCTTGATTAGTGCGGTTAATACGTTCCAAAATTTTCTGTGTTGTTCAAACCCGTATTGATCAAGGTCTTATCATGATTCAGTGTGTTTTTGCATTCAACTTATTCTCAGATACATTATTCACACTGCAATATCTTAACAATACTACATCAGGACCTGCTCTTGTCAGGACCGCACTAATCAAGGTATCCCTGTATCGTTTCCTGTATTATTCAGATATGTGAATTGCTTTTTATTCTATTTCTGAATCGCAAAGATGAACGATACAATTTCAACGAATTCCTACAAGTCACTATTATCATACGTCACCGTGCCTGGTGTGTCTGGAATCTATCTATCCATTTCGAATGGCACGAAAATAGGCAGTGAAACCAATCAAAGGGATTCTTACTGTGTATAGACACGCCCCGAGTGAGCTTGTGCACTGTGTGACAGTCACATTCACATCATTAAGGTCTGTCAGCAGCCACCCTCTCCAAACCTAGATTTGCCCTCCCCCCGCCCTGCAACTTTTAGCTTTTCCTAAAGAGATTTCAAGCTGTGGACGAGGTTAAGGGGAACGTTGCGAGGCAGCTGATATCGATCCAGACAGAGGACTTCGTAAACTGTTTTGAAAAGTGGTAGAGACGATGGGATGAATGTATAGGGTTCTAAGGGATTACTTTGAAGAGGACTAAGGTGCCATTGCCCTAGGTTGGACCTTTCAAAAAAATAAAATAAAATAAATGAAAAAAAATAATGATAGTGACCCAACAGAGGAAGGGAAATGAAAGCAGAAATGTAAACCGCAGCACTGGCATGATAGGTGAAAGAGAGAAGAAAAGTTGGCTGAAGACCTGAGGAGACTTATTGTCACTTAGCTTTCAGCAATGACCACTGGGCAACCGGTGAGAAACTGTAAACTACAGTATTACTGTGACCTATGAGTACTAGGAGAGAAGGGCTGGAGACTTGAGGAGACTTATCGCCACTCAACCTCAAGCGGTAACCACCAGGTAACTGGTGTGAGATTGCAAATAATAATAATAATAATAACAATGATGATGATGATGATGATGATGATGATGATGATGATGATGATGATAATAATAATCTGGATACACACTCCTGACTTATCTCGTATCCATGCATTGTAGACATTAAGGATTGATCCACTGCTTTGAAAAAGGGCTCAGCGCTTTCAGTTCCTTTGATTTGTAGATATTGCAAATAAGAGAATGGCTGTTCGGAAAAAAGGCTTCTTTGGGTTGATTATGAAATCGGAAATTCCATATTTGTTTATTGCTTAGATGATAAGTATCACCAATCTGCTCTCGGGAAAAGTCTATCGAACTCCCCAAACTTCGGTCAGGCACTCTTACTCCGGGGTTGCTAGATAGCTGGAGACGTTTCAGGCCAAAAGTAAGCAAAAATGGCCAAATGCAAAAATTGTTATAAAAGCAATTATTTTAGTATTTATTTTTTTATTAGATGAAGTATTTTACAGTTGTTTTTTATCGTTAGTTTCTGATGAGGCGTGAGTGAAGCTGCGAAAAAAAAGCAGCAGAAATATTTAAGATAGAGGTAAATTGTTCTATATAAAAATAAATAGTAATGATTGTTTATAAAACACTGCAGTACTTCAGCGCACGCCAAGAACAGAATTTAAACGCTTCAAAAATCAAATCAGGCCATGCCAAAAAGTTCATGACCAAATGCTTTTCAAAGAGGTCAGATTTGTCAAATCTGGCTGTCAAATGGCCAAAATGGCAACCTGGCTATTGAATTACTATGAAAAAAGTAGCAACTTATAAGCTCATTAATGATTTGTTATAAAAACATCATTATTTTAAAGACAAGAACAGTTTTTAATCAACCAGTGAAGTCAAATCCAATTACTTTTGGTGAAAACTTGACATGTAGGTATGTGTTAGGGCTGCTTTACTAAGATGTAAGGTAATGACCAAGACCGGGTTTAAAAGTGCGGAAGATGTGGGGACAGGTGGGGGTAACGTAATGTTGGGGTCACTTAGTATTTCCAGCACTCACACTACAGCAGCTCGCTGGGTCATTTTAGAACTGGTTCAAATTGGGTCGTTTTTATTTATTAGATGTCTAAAAAAGGAAAGCAAACAAATTATGTGCTTGAAAAAGAAAATGGGGGCAAGTGGGGTTTTAAATGAGGGGTGGTGTTGAAAGGGGGGGAGGCTATAGGATAGAAAGAAAGAGAAAAGAGTGGAAAGAGAAAATTAGAAAATAGAACGTACTACACCCATCCTCGAGTGGGCACACACACATACACACGCACAAGTTGATACCAAAAAGTTTTGGGAATTTGAACCCCTTCATAACTGAATGACTTTTGCAGATACCCTTTGTGAGATGCACAAAAGAACTACTTCGTAGGAGAAGGGGGAAACTAGTTATTAGAGTAAGCAATTTTTGTCATGGTTGAAGTACAACAATAACAGACAAAATAGAAGCTGAACATGAATTCAAGAAAAAGAAGAAGAAGAAGAAGAAGAAGAAGAAGAAGAAGAAGAAGAAGAAGAAGAAGAAGAAGAAGAAGAAATACGAGTATAAGAAGTAAAATGAAAAATAAAGAAAGAAAGAAGGAGAAAAATAAGACAGACAGAAAAAAAAGTAAATCAGAAGAGAAACAAAGAATTGATAGAATGAGAGGGTGTTGAAAGAGGAAAGAGAAAGATGAAGAAAGGAGAAGGAAATGAAGAAAAGAAAAAAGACTGAAAGACACTGATAAGTAAGAACTAGGTTCATTTCAAAGCTGATGAATTGTATCCTTTCCCTTGTCAAACGATTTTATTCCTATAAAAATGGGCGTCTGCTGAAAACACAAAAGGGACTTTTGGCTGGAATCATTCTTATTGCAATTTAATTGTCTTTATTAAACAGTCAGTTCATGGCTCTCTCTTTTATGTTTAAGGTTTTATGGAAATCATTAAAAATGTTTGGGGGCAGGGGCAAAGCATTACTTGATTCCCATTGAAGAGTCAAAAAAAATAAAGAGAAAGGAAAAGAAAAAGAAAGGAAAATGGTAAAACTTCCACGTGCTTCTTTACCGTATTCTTACATCAGTCATCTGTGTTACAAAGAATCTCACACTAGGTTTAACTTTCATTCAATCAAAATTATAATGGTGTACGTATCAAATTTCTCCAAATTGGAATGTTTCCCAATTTAAACATAGATGAGATAAAGAAAATCAACCAACAACCGATGCAGTACACACGCACACACACACACACACAGATAGATGGATAGATATTCACAATTTCGTTCCAACTGATCAGTTTCACGCAGCCATCTTTTTTAGAGGGAACTCTCGCTTCTCGAAAGTTCGCTTTACGCCACTTATTCTTTTCTTCGAGAAGGGCGAAAAGTAAAAAAGGTCCCGACAACGTAAATAGAATAAACAGTTGAAGAAAATGGGACTGCTGCATGAAACATTCTCTGTTTATTCTATTTACATTGTCTAGTCCAAGTGTTACATTAACCGTGTAATAACGGGAGATTATTTCAAAAAAGGGGCTTTATCTAATACAATGTAATCTATAATCATTCTGTCGGATCATATATTAATTTCTTAAAACAAACACACACACACACACATACGCATTTATATATGCAGAGATAGATAGATAGAGAGAGGTGGTGAGAGAGAGAAAACTTTGATGAGTATATGGATACGATATCCGTAATATTATCAAGTTGACAACAAGGAAAATAATATTTGAATCAAATTTATTATATCATTATAAGTAGTCATTTTGAATGAAACAATTTTGAAAGTTCATTTTTTTTAATAAACAATACTGCGCCATATCATACTGCGTGAGTATAAACGATAAGTATTTAAAAGTACTAAGAATATATTGATCCATTTTCGCTTGGTGTTTTTTTTCATAATGTAAAATATTGACCCTTTGCGCCTCCGCAGTGTTATATCAGGAGACGTTATTTACTTACAAGAAAATGAACTCTTCAGTAATGTTTAATTTAGAATGACCACTTTGACAAGGGCGAGAGACTAAACATATTAATGTAATAATAATAATTGATTTAAATACTATATTCTTTATTTCCAACTTAATTATATATATATATATATATATATATATATATATATATATATATATATATATATATAACATCATCGATCGCTTTTTTCCACCTGCAACGGAATGCTCACGAACATGGGATCGTCCCCTCCAGCGACATCGATCTTATGAAGCTATTACTATATATATATATATATATATATATATATATATATACATATATATTGAACCACCATAGCCATCAAAGATGACGAAAGATTCTATCCTTTTTCCTATACGTGCGTGCATTAAATTTGCTTATGTATTTCTTTGTGTGTTCCAGCACCCCTGATCTGGATACCGTTCGGTCCATAGACTAGAAAATTCACATCGGTACTCCCCTAAACATCTTCTAAGAGTATTTAGAAAAAAAGCATTTTTGACCTTTGGGGATTTTACTCTGACAGGTTTATCGATAAAACCTAGCATCTCCATAATCTGGATATTTCTAGATATTTTTCGTTGGAAAACGCTAATGATGTCATAAACAAATTATTCAGACTATATTCATTTAACGTCTCTCTTTAAAATTTGATGCGACTGTTATTCAATTATTAACTGTGATGGCTAGTATATATATATATATATATATATATATATATATATATATATATATATATATATATATATGCATGTGTGTGTGTGTCCCATGTACAATGGGTTCTATTTCATAGAGTGTTCCATGCATTCATTGTTTTAAAACTGATTTAGATTAGAGTCCAAAATTTGCTACACAAACACGTTTATGTTCCGTCTTTGTTTGAGCTTATTCAGGCGAATGATAGTTCAGCTGAAGATGCCCAAACAGGGCAGAAACATAAACGTTTTAGTGTAGCAAATTTTCACTCCATTATATATATATATATATATATATATATATATATATATATATATATATATATATATATATATATATATATATATATATATATATATATATATATATATATATATAATTGAAGACGATGGTCGAGGAATGTTTCAGCTGAAAAGCCGAAAACCAACAAGACCCTTAGCTTCAGATGGGGAGGTCGCTTATGACATGGGCTTAGTTTGTATAAGAATTGATATATTTCAGTCCATTGCCTGTAGTCAGTGCAGGAGCCCATCTAATTTTTAATGCTGATTTTCATGGCGGGTTATCCCTCCCTATTTGAAAGAGTCGTGCAGTTCAACGCTTAGCTGACATAGATAGATAGATGGATAGATAAATATTAAAATATATATATATATACATATTCAAATACCAAAATATTGGGCATTCTGCAAGTAGTGCAAGTGATTGTTTTAATCCTTAATCGGTTTCATAAACTCTAAGTGAATCACAATGATCTATTTTGTATTACTTTAAAGAAAGAATACATAACTTCTTCATCAATGTGGCTAACGTTTCATTCAAAGACAAGACATGTTGTATATGTAATGAATGAACATTTTCAAGAAAATATTTCTTTAGTATGAATTTATTTATTTGTTAATATGAAATAAGCCCTGGTGTAATTGCTGGATACATTTCGTCAGTTTGGTTCAGTCGTTAAGAAAGCCGTTTGCCACTCATTTGATAGAGATTTCAGATCACGGCAGGGAAGTGTTAATTCTATGTAAATGTATTTATTGTAAGAATAAAATGAGTCTTCAATATTTGTAACATACATTTCGGTATTTACATAAGACTTGTTAATTTGGCTCAGCACAATAAACACCCCTTGATTAACTTGGCATTATTTAGCTTAGTCGGTAAGAGACGCGACCACCAATCAATTAGTCTTAGTTTCATATCTTGGTAGGTTAGTGTTAATTTTTACTCCTTAAATTTGGTGAGGATTGTTCTTGCCGTTCTTGTTGTTCTTGTTACGGTAGAAAAAACCAAATCAACTCATGGTTCTGACTGGAGTCCGGCAATATTAGAAATACGGACGCCACTCCCCGGTACATTCTTAGGATAGAGAATAAAGCCATATAAGAATTAAATGTTTAGATTTCGACTGAATGAGGCAAGTCTTTCTTGTTATATTGATAACTTAGTTTTCGTAGTGTTACAAAACGTGACGATTTGATAACCTTTGTTTAAATGAGAAAATATTGTGCACATGCTATGATCTTATTGAGAACGACGATGAGCAATGTTCACCGCTAGAGTCCTCAGAAACAATTGACTTTGATCCAGGAAATCATACCAAATATTTT
>OY735210.1:22640358-22665358 GCA_963457665.1 Thysanoteuthis rhombus | reverse complement strand
TCTTTGGGGTAGGGGTAGGTTCTATCGTATAAGACTCCATGTTTCACGTGATTATTCAGTGAACAGCACTTTTAAATCATCCAACATCATTTGCAATTGCTCTAATTGACATTTCACTCTCGTGAAGACCAACAATTTTTATTCAGAGAGTTTGGTTTTCTTACAGTGGAGCGGCCACATTGCCGGTAGTATTGGTTCCAAATAATATGTGTAGCTGAAAGAAGTATTCCATGATATTTATTTAAAACATTTAAAACAAAAAATTGATACTGTACTTCAACTTTGATCACCTTGAATGATGCAAAAAATGATTTTATAGATATTTTGAACTTTCCTTTTCCCTATTAAGCAATAAATTCAACATAACAAAGTAATAAGTCGTAAGAAATATTCATCAAGGGAGGTTGTTCTAGCAATAACGATCAATTAATGTTATTCTTTGCAACCTTTTCTTATATCTTTATATGTATATATATATGTGTGTGTTGAGAATACACACACTCACACACACACACACACACACACACATATATATATATATATATATATATATATATATATATATATATATATATATATATGATAAGTAATGGATATTAGTATCCGACAATGTGAATAAGGAACTAAATTTTGCTCGGACTGAAAAATTTAGAGAACAGAACGAAGGTGATGATCGGAAAAGGAAGAAATGAGCTGCATTGGGATTCGAACCCACACTCTTTCCAGTGGGAGCACCCATGTAGCCTAATGGGTAGACTGAGGTCTGAATAACACCCTCAACTTATTCCTTCCTTTCTCTGCTCGCTGACCAGTTTTGTTTATGTGTTCTGATAGTCTCAGGATCACTTGTATTCACGTATTTCAACGTATATCTTGTTCCTATGTCAACAGTATGATAAATATTTAATCAGTTATTGTTGATTTTTTTATCTAGCCCGAAAATGGCTAATTTGGCATCCATGGAGGAAATTTACCGCCAGAAAGAGCATTGGGTTGGTACCTCCAAGGCTGTGCTTGGTAGATCACGTGATCCACATGGACAGCTTAAATGTCCCTTGCTAAGTCCCCAAAGGAGACCTGGTGCAGGGCCACAGAAACAGTGGGTGCCTCAAGAATTGCGCTTGTCAGCAGCATTCGGGTAAACTGATGAAAGCACAGCCATATTTGCGACGATTGTCACCCAAATATGAAAAGATATATCTATATAAAAAAAGGACTGAAGCCAAACTAAGTAAAAGCAATCAGTTTTTATTTGAATAAACAATCAGTTCATGGCAAGTAACAAAAAAACAACAATTTTGTGTAGTCATTCAAAGGAAACTGTCATGCGATCAATGTCTGTTGGCAGCATGCTGTGTGGGGGATGATGAACTTTTTAAAAAATTGTAAAAAGGGGTAACCAATGAATGAAATTATCGATCTCATCTTCTGTTGATGGCGATCACTAAATGTCCGTATCTAAAAAAAAAATAACAACAAAAAACAAGCACGAACGCTGCCCGACACGAACTAAGAGACCAATGTAGTATGAGCTTGCATAGTAAATTGAACACACCGCCAGAACTTTCTTCTTTAAAATAAAAAAAAAAATGGACAAAGGAAAATTTTTTTTTTCCGGACACAATGAGAACATTTTTGAATTTTTCGAATAGATTGATTAATAGCACGCCAGTCAGCCAAACTCACTTGAAAACCTCTCTATTAGCGCGGTCTGTGAGCGAGACACTTATATACGTAGCCAGCCAGCCAATCAGCCAGTCGATCGGCCAGCCAGACTCACTTGAAAACCGCTCGATTTGTTCGGTATTTATGCACGACACATACATACGTAGGTAACCAGCCAGCAGGCCAGCTAGCCAGTCAACTGATCAACCAGCCAGACTCACTTAAAAAATAAAGAAACTCATATTGAGAGTTTTAGCGACAGTTTTGGTTGGCAGTTTCTAAAAAGACAAAGAAAACCAGATGCAACGCTCCAAATGACTCTGCGCTCTGATGTTGCTTTTACATTGGAAATGGGATGTGATTTCGTATTTCTGCTTGGATTATTTCAGTCGCTGAAAATCGACCATGCTAAATAAAATCAATCGGTAAATATTGATCTCTAAAAGCAGAACAAATTTCGGGAAGGCTACGAATTCAAATCACTGTATGTTTCGGCGTATAAGACGACAGTAAAAGCAACAAAAAAACAGTTATAATGAGCTGAAACCATGAAATTCAGACTGAAATTGGGGTCTTGACTTATGTTGAGGTCGCCTTATCCACCAAAACATATGGAAATTTCATGAAGGAAATTTTAAATAAATGAGCATTTCCCCTTCCTGAAAATATTCTTTTCATGACTTTCTTGTAAGATCGTACAGGTATCCCCCTCTTTCCAAAAGTTCGCTAATCGTCCATTTTTGCATTTACGGGAAAAGGTGAAATTGGGTCGAGCGTTTATTTTTCGGCGAGTTGTTATTGAGACAACGTGTATCCCTTCCTCTTTTCTTCCAGTCTTTTGTACACCCCGATGAGGCTGGTTTTCAAATAGTATATAATGAGCCTTGTCAGTCACATATTGTATTAGTAACAGCCATCAACCCCTTTCCCTTCCTACTTTCGTATTAAACTACCTAACTTTCTTTCCTCTCTCCTTCTATCCTCTTATCAAACAACTTTATTTCATTCTCCCTCCTCTCCTTTCCTACCGTGTCTGTCACACTTATCAATACCAACCATCAGCCGAGCCTGTTGTTTTACACTCATGATTACCGTCGGCGAAGCGACAGGCCATGGACTACTTGATGGTAAAAATAGTTAAATCTTAGAATCTCGAAACAACGAGCGAGCTGAAACATGTGTGAATGTTTTTTGATCCAACTCTGATGCGCGTGAAAAATTTCTGTCTCTATTAAAAGAAGTCTGTTGCCTGCGAAAAGATACATAGTTTTTTTTTCTTAAAGATAAAATCTATTTATTTACAATATCTTTCTATTGTTGTTCGTCTGAGAGCAGATTTGACGGATTCGATTCAATGATATCTATCAATGCAGTGTGTCTCAATAACACACATTCAAGAGTGGAGGTAAGTCAGTATTTTTTCAGAGAAGAAACACACACACACACACGCGCGCACACACACACACACATACACACACACATATATATATATATATATATATATATGTGTGTGTGTGTGTGTTTTTTTTTCCGGAAATATGTATCGATCAACCCCCACCCCCTGGCCTCAAATTCTAAGGGGCTAAATACTTCCATCATTGTTAGCCATCTCGAGATTTTCCTCTAAAGGAAAGGAGTAACTATCTCGCTTTGAAGAGTGGAGTGAAAATGTGTGTCATCTGAGTAACTTCAAATCAAACAGTCCAGTAGCTGATAGCTGTAATTTGATCCACTGACAATCTGAAATCACAGTGTTGGTTGAGTTTGTTTTTTAATTAAAAAAAAAGTTTTAAGCTTTTTATAACAAAGAAATTCGTTACAGCGTAGGGATGCCTTTCGTAACCTTTTCAGCCTGGGAGAACCCTTGAAATAACTTTCATATCTCAAGGAAACCCCGCATAAAAATATCGTATGTACAGTTAACCACACAACGGCGTGTTAAAAAAATTATATGAATCATTATATGAAAAGCAATTACCAGTATTTTGTTAAACATTCTTTGTTTATTCGTTTCACTCTCACCCAGAGAACAATATGAAAAGTATAGAATGGAACTCAGTTTCCCAGAAAGAAATATTGATAAGTTTTTCTTGCTTACCAAACAATGAATGTTTTCTATAAACTTTATATACTTAAATCTATAAAAAAATATATAAAAACTGAGAAGGCGAGTATATAACAAAGTTATGAAATAGTGTACTTGATACGAAGAACAACATAGTTTTCTGAATATAGATGCTTTATTAATGAAATTCAAGTTTTGCGTAAATATCAACATGAGCAATAGGACTAGCCAGGAGTTACACATATTTTTGCATAACCCTGAACAAGTTCTCAATTAACTTTAGGGTTCCTCGGAACAACGGTATCAAAACTTGGAGCAATTTCTCTTAACGAAGAGCGTATCACTTTACGTACCCTCTTGGTCATTCTATGAACAGCGTATTAAACAGGATTTTGCCTTGGATTGAAAACTTGGATTTCTACAGTATAGCGATCTTGAACATTTAGCATTCGGTCATGTCATCATTTCAAATCTGGATCATGCACTGAACTATCTTTCAAAAATACTTACACAGGCGTCCGCTGCCACATTTCCGCGGAGTGGGGTTCAAAAGGTTATAGAGTAAGGGGCACAAAAAGATTTATCTAGCCATTGGTAGCCAGATGAGTGAGCTGTGACTGGTTATAAGTTGTCACTATTCACTGTTCGAAGTGACCCTTGATCCTCGGCCTCCATATGGTTCTAACCATCAAAGCCCCTTGGCCTCGACGAGAAGGCTTGACCTAGACGTGGGCTTGTTACAGCACATGCTGTTCATGCTTACCCCTCCAAGCGGACGCCAAGGAATACTCATACTTTAAAATTCAAGATTCTGTCTTTTTAAAACATGTTTAGAGAGCCAAATTCAGTATCTTCGCTTGTCAAAAGTATCGTTTCATTGAAAAAGAGAAGTCAGCAGTCTGTTGAAGAAAAAAAAAGGCATACTCAAATTAACATGTTATGTTGATTATGTTTTAATTGTTATTTTATGAGTTTTCGCTTACGTGACGGTGGTTGCTGAATTTGATTCTACAAGTTTTTTTTTCTTTCTCCCCAAGTAAAGTGAATCAGTTATCTGTCATGAAGAGTGTATACTCAAGAGAGGAACAATATCTATTGTGCTTTTGTCGCGGCTTTTGATCAACTCTTATTCATCTGCGTCACGCCTGTTCTTCTTTATCGTCGGCCATCTTTGAAAAAAAAAAATTCAACTGAACAAAGAAACCAACCAACAGTAAGATGAGTGCTGGGGAATCTGAGCCATTTTTAACAAATGTTTCATTGGCAATGCGATGAAATTCGAGCTGTTGCACCAAACGTGCCATGTGCACAGCGGCACTGGCAGGGTGCACATGTTGATGCGGGTGGGACAGAATTTCAGTAGACAAAAAAAAAGGGGGGGAAGGGTATGAGGAAACGAAAGGTAAGTTATAAAAAAAAAGGACAGTGCATAGTACTTCTTTTTGGTGGAGTGAGAATTAAGAGGGCGTTGCTGATGATTGTCGGTTTTATTATGGTGAGCGTGTGTCTGTAATTATGCTGAGGGTGAATAGAAAGAATTATAAAAAAAAAAAAGAAAAGATGATGAAGAATAAGACAGTCTACTGTCAGACTATGGAGCTCTCTCCGAGTGGAACAAAAATTGGATTTAATTTTTTTTTTTTTTTTATGTTTCTCATTTTTACGTAGAGGCTTAACAGGGAAGATATAAGTTAAAAGATTACTTTTCTGCTCAGGGAGTGTAATGTATCACATTCTGTCTGTAGTTTCATGAGGCATAAAAACATTGTCTGACGCCAAAAAACTTTTTAAAGAGAATTATGAAAGTAAAGAGAAAAAAATGACACCTAATTTAAACAGAAAAAAAAACTAAAACAAAACAAAAAACAGCCAGCAATTCAAAAAACGAACTTATGTAAGATGCCCTTTTTACATTAAAAAGACTAAGTTAAGAAAACGTGTCTTAAATAAATGGGAAATCAGTCTCCTAATAATTACTGTTTGGTTTCAGGTTACAAAGAATTAAAGAAGAAAATACTAAATAAATTTTTAAAAATATATTATTTTTTAAATTTTCCTTCGAGATGGAAAGTTTACTGCAAAGTTTATCGTTAACTTGTGAATTTATCAGTATACATATGGCTTGGTAACCAAACAATATAAATAGATTAAAAGACTGAGAATATATATATATATATATATATATATATATATATATATATATATATATATATATATATATAATCAGTGACGCATGGTTCTTTGTATCAAGGGTGTGCTCTGAGGTAAGGATGCACAAAAACACAAAAATATTCCAATCTCTGTGAAAAGCAATGAACAATAAAAGTCTTTCTGGTACAATCTAGGGAGGGTGGTCTCGACTCTAAACTGTAAAGTTTCACACCCTCGCTCATTCGATGTTACAAACGGTGAACAATTAAAATGAAAATAATTTGAACAATTTTAAAATGTTGTATAAACTTGCAAACAAAACACGTTGAGGACACTTGAACAAGTTTTAGCACGTAAAGAATTTCTTGTTCTTTACGATAAAACTTACTAAACACAGCTGCACTTCGAGCATTTTTTGATTTTCGAACATATATATATATATATATATATATATATATATATATATATATATGACCTATAAAGCTTTAAGGCTTTATACACTGAACACATTAAAAACCTTTTTAAATTTTTTTTGTCATTCAAGTCACTTATTGCCCAATATCTTTCAATGTATTTTCTGTGTTTTTCAAAAGTTTTACTTATACTCTGTCATTATGGTATTACGTTGGGATGTTCAGTTGTTTACCATCTAACTGTTTCAGGGATTTTAAAAACAAAACAGTTATATTAAAACACCACCCGAATAGTGTTGATAAAACACCACCACCCTTTCAGCGATGATTCTAATACATAGCTTATGTCATATATATATATATATATATATATATATATATATATATATATATATATATATATATATATATATATATTGTTAGAACAAAAAATGTATCAATCGTCGGTTAGTTTTGGAGCTACACGTGCAAGAGTGAACGTGTACCTAGTACACTTGTTCTTTTTCTTGAACAATGAAGGTTACGATGAGTTTGTGTGAAATTCGGTTTCAAATTAGAGAAAAAACTTTTGGGGAGACCTTCCTCATGTTTCAACAGGCCTATAGGGAGGATTGATCGGGGAGCTGTACACCACACCACGAGTGGTTGCAGTGTGTCGAATTGGGAAGAATGTCCACCAAAGAGGATGATGAATCTAGGCGACATTTTTGACGTTGATGGAAGAAGATCACATTGAAAAAATGCTTTACGTGATTCGCACAAAATCGTTGTCTAACTGCGTGTAGAGTTTCCGAAAAGGTCGAAATCAGTACAAATTCGTGCGATATGATTTTAAAAGAAAAACTGGCGATGAATCATGTTGCTGCTCGATCTATTGACGGATGACTGAAATCCAACATTTCACACCATCAGTCTTTCTGATGGATTAACTTTTCCAAAAACTTCACGGACAGTTAGTCGACGATTTCCACGAATCACAGGGCCTCTGAAAACTCCATTGTTTAACTCTGAAGAAAAAGTATCAGCGCACTAGAAACACTTATAGTTTAAAATATATATATATAAACGTGGATTGATGCAGTTTTTTCAATATAAAAAGTCAAGATCACTCCTGCATAACATACCAGTCAGAGCACTTCTAAACGTCTCATTGGTATGCTGTTCTAAGATTTCGGTTTCTTCATGGACAGACCTCCTTTGGATATATATATATATATATATATATATATTTATAGAGAGAGAGAGAGAGAGAGGGGTTACATACATTTGTCAATCAATCTATCCATCCATCCATTCACACGTACAAGCATTCATACATATGAACAATTAAAGATGGAGGAATTGACCGAGAAACTGAAAACAGCATTAAATCAGTTTCAAAGCGAGCTCGGAATTTATCCAGAAACCTATTTATAACGAAAATGCAACTATATCCTTATAACAATAAAAATCACACATTTTTAAAAGAAATCCCAAAACAATGTAAAAACACAATATATAATTATGTTTCTTTCACGGATTTATTGCTGCACCAATTATTCAAAGAGGCTTTGTTCCTTAGTATCTTCATAGAAGTTTATTCAGACATTTCGCAACCTACAATACGTGATGCAATACAGCCTATTCATTAACAGGCTTTCAACTCAAAGACTTGTTCGACACGGCCATTGGACTATACAGTCTAATTAGGAGATCTAGTGAGTCTGGAGACAGAGGTTCAATACCAGCCTCTTGGGGCTGTTTTTAGATGATCATGGTTTCCAAATTTGCCGCTATTCCAAGTGTGCCGTGAAAGTTTCCGATATGGAGCTTGGATTATCCCCAATTGTAGCCCAAACTGCCAATTCCGTTTGTTAGCAATCTTTCTCAAAGGATCATTCAGGGCTGAATACCATATTTTCCAGCACACAAGATGCATTTTTTCAAATAGGGAAAGCCCAGAGTTCCCCTGTCTCCTATAGATATTTATCGAGCTTAGGTTTGTCTGGCACCGGGTCAAGTGGGGCGAGAAGAGAGTGTTGCGCCAATCTTTTAAGCTCAACGCCTTTCAGCCACTACGCAGGGCCAGTGTTCTGCTTCTTGTATAGAAGGTCATAAATATTCGGCAGTATCTTGTATAACAATGTCTTTTCGTCGTGATAAATGTGTTTGAAGACCTCAGTTGTATCATCGGGAAACTACTGAGATAAAGACGTATACTTTGAGGTGAACATGATAAGATATGAATATAGAGGGAGTGCTTTTCAGAGTACAAAGGCTATCGATAATTGTCCAACAATATATATATATATATATATATATATATATATATATATATAATCCAGACTTCTTTGGGTGTTAGAAAAAAAACTTCTCAGCGAGGGTAGCAAACGTATAGAACAGTCTGAATGAAAAGACGGTCACATCCGAGGATACCAATATTTTTACCAATAAAATTTTTTCTCATACGGTCATATGAAATTTAACAACCAATTTTTTATTAGGTCAATCCCATCGCAACTGAACTAAAGCTGACTTCATGATGGAATTAGCTGCTGTCTAAAAAGCCTATTTCAAGTGCATTCAAATATACGCAAATACAGACACACAGACATGTATGTATGTATGTATGTATGTGTGTATGTGTGGGGGGCATGTATGTGCGCGTGTATACGAAATAAGGAATTATATATATGTTCATATTTATTAATAATTGGGAAGACTTTGTCCTCTTTCTACCAACGACAAAACGGTCTTATATAGATCTACCCAAATTGGTATGTGCGATAAATGTATCAGGGTGGAAATGTTTCAAACTAAAAAAAAAAAAAGTAAATACAATTAGATCGATCTGCATTATATATATCCACCAATTTTGCGTAACTTGACACTGAAGAAAACATTTACCAGTTCACCATCAGTAATAAGAAATAATTGTATTATCATTATAACCAGTGGCGATACAAATCTTGACCTCTTACCCGGTGTAAGCGGGTGCTTCAGCTAGTATATATGTATATAATTCAAGGTTTTATAACATTTTGATGTTTTTTCTCTCAGTTTAAACTTAGATACATCAATTCGTACAGCAATAACTTAACATCAAAACCGCCACAAATGAAAATCGCACTATTTGATACATTCGTCTTAACATGGAATAAAGACACGCACACACGCACACACGCACACACGCACACACATATACATATATATATATATATATATATATATATATATATATATATATATATATATATATATATGTGTGTGTGTGTATGTATGTGTGTATGTGTGTGTGTATGTGTGTATGTGTATAGAATATATAATAAAAGAAAGTTGACAGACTTGAATGATTAAAAAGGATTATCTCCCCCACATGAAATTGAAGAGGGATGAAGGTATGGGTAAAAGAATAAATTTAATGGAGAGAGAGCCAAGTTAACAAAAATGAAACATAGGTAAGGAAGGTAAGTAAATGCTAGGTAAAAATAATCAAATGTGAACAGGGGAGGGTGCTGGGGGTGAAGGTGTTTCCACCAACTTGAAGATGCCCAAAGCAAGTTTCTTGTTAAAAGGTCAAAGAACTCAGATTTCAAGGTGGAATTATCTATGTATCTTGAAGAATTGGGAAAGGTAGGCACTGTTATAAGACTGGCACCATTTTGGGAGGCAGGGTGCCGAGGGCGTGGTTGCGGGGCGAGGATAGTAAGCTATGTAAAACATATGACAATGAAAGCCATACATTGGCAGGCCTAGCAAAAGTCCAGGAATGTTTATTTAAGAAGTGGTGGTGGGTTCAAGAGAGACGATGGGGGTAGCGGGACGGGGGTCGGTATCGAGAAAAGTGCAGGTGGGGGAAGGGGGAAAGAGGAATGGGGAGAGAGGTTTTGGAATTTCTTGAATAAAAATGGAGGTATCAGAATTAGAGAGAAAGGGAAGAGAAGAAAAAAAAGGAGCAGAAAAATAATCAGATCTTGAAGCCAGACTGAGATATGTTATTGTCAGACAAAGCAATATAAACATATCCAGATATACAACGTGCATGAAGAAGTACGCATACATATACGCACACAAATACTCTTACAAATACACACACACACATCCCCTCTCTCTCTCTCTCTTTCTTTCAGTCTCTTTGTCTGTCTCTCTCTTATATATATATATATATATATATATATATATGTATATATGAACACAGGTATGTATACGGGTATCATCATCATTACCATTATTTTGGCGTCCGTCGTTGGACATAGACATTCCCCAAGATGTGCCAGACATCTCTATCATGAGCATCGCGGAGCCAGTACATTGTCTAATTCGTCGCACCATCTTATTTTTGTGAATATACGAAGAAGCAAGCGCGAATGCACGCTCGCACTCATTCCTGTACACGTTTTATTGGAAAGTCATTTAATGATATCATCAAAAGAAAATCCTGCTTAGGGCAATGGCTCCTTGGTCACTTCAAGGAAATCCTCTTGGAACCCCCCATACCTAGGTCATCGTTCCTTTCACTTTTCGAAACAGTCTGCGAAGTCCCTTTTCTGAGTATGGATTCAGCTGTCTCGTTACGTTCCCTTAATCGCGTACAGGGTCTGAAATCTCTTATGGAAAAAAACCCTGAATTCGCAAGAAAGCAAATCAGGATTGTAGGAAGTTGACTGACAGATGCTGCACGAGACCTCAAGAATGACTTGCTCGGTCATTGGGAATGCCGCACACAGTCTTACTCAATGGGTATACATAAAATTGAGGAGTGCCAATCATGCTAAGTAACGATATATATATATATATATATATATATATATATATATATATATATATATATGTATATATATATATATACTAATAAATGCATAAAATTATTTGAAACTCTATTTTGAATGACTTCCTGTTATTACACGGAGGATGTGTCACTTGGCGTAGACAGTGTAAATAGAATAAACAATTCAAGAAAATAAGGTTGCTTTAGGAATATAAATGTGTTTATGTGTTTGTGTGAGTGTGTGTGTGTCTGAAGCTATTAAGTAACAAAAAGTGTTCAGCTGTCATAGGAGCAATATTGTTATGACTTGTTTTTAAAATAGTCTCTTCATGAATGAATAATGAATTAACATCTGGTCATTCAGAACCAAACAAGTTTCATTGTTATTTATCAACTTTTAGAATTCGGTACAGTAGAATCCTACGCTTTCCACTCAATATATTTTCAATGGACAACAACAAAGAATAATGGTTCAAGTTTGATCCGTTTTATGATTAATTTTTGGATATTTTTTAAAAATTCAATTCATTGCAACTTTCCACGTTGAATAATAATAATAATAATAATAATAATAATAATAATAATAATAATAATAATAATCAGTAGCTGCAGCAGCAGCAGCTTTTTAGAGTCCTTCGTTAGACAACGACCTTCATCCAGGATTCGCCAGATCTTCCTATCATGGGTGTCCCATAGCCAATTCTTTCTGAACTTGTCCAATTCATCACATCATTTTTTGTCCCAATTTTTCAAATGACCCATGGGATCGAGTCGTGATTCTAAGGGCATCCCTGCAACATGTCCAGTCCATTGCCATTTGAGTTTTCTAATGGATTATATGATATCTCTCACTCCCGCTATCCTGTCTCCTGATCTCTCCATGTGGTATTAAGTACCGTTATTTCTTTTATGCGTTACGTGTTTCTAAGTCTGAGGGCCAATCGTTTGGGAAGGATCCTTGTTTCAGCTCTATAGGTGACTATCGGTAGGATACATTGGTTACCCCACCCATGACAATTAAAATGATTTATATGAAATAGATATAAACTGGCTTCTGGTGAGATTGGAACAAGCACCTCATCTCGCATGTGCTCGTCTTTCATTAGCGTCAACTAATTAAGCCGCAGAAGCCTATGCCAGGTTTTCGAATCCAGGGACATACTTCTACGTCCCTGCACGAAATTCATAAATCAATGGCCGAATTCAAAACATCAGTCATTTTTTAAAAGCCCACTTGTTGATCTTCTAAAATGAAGAAAATACAGGTTTCCTCCGCTATCTCAAAGTGTAGCATCCTGATATCAGATATTTGATAAACCAAAAGGACGTAAAGTGAAGAAACAATTACAATTAATTTTTATGGGAATTATTTTTAATGTTCCTAAAATGGTGAGTCATTAGAGGTTGGACAGTCTTCTGTTAGTTCTTGTGGAAGATCAACCCTCCTCCCACGGAAGTGGGTAGCAACAGCCGGTAGCTGGATAATCTTTGTATATGACCACCAACCTAACCCCCGCGGACAAACACATGGACAACATTTGACTGAGTGCAGGTTAAATGGTGATAGGCTGTCGACTGGTGGTCGTTTGGATGAATTTCAGACAAACGGAAAAAAGGTGAAAAAATATACCTATATTATGTTTTTTTTTATTTTTTATGGCATTGACTGTTGAATATGTGCTGTAGATAATTGGAGTCGTGCTGGGGTCGATTATACTTTTATTTTTCGTTTAGAATGCGTAGTTCTCGAATGATTTGAGCCCAAACATATATACATCCATACAAACATTACCACTTAACATAAAAATATATAGATATGATTTTTACTGATTTTCTTCTCTTTGTTGCTTTCCATTACAGCATTCGGGATCGACCCACTCTTCGACCATTAAAGTAAACAACGGGAAATTGAAATGAAGAACTGTAATAGACCAGCTGAACCAGAAGAAATTCCATGCGTGTTGACAACCAATATCACTCACTATCACCTGCGCTTGCTCTTCTCTCATTTTCTTCCTTATCCCTTCCAATCTTCATTGGCTGTCCATGTTTTCATCTAAATGTTATACAAACATGGATAAGTTTCATATGCGAAGAAGAAGAAGCAAGGAATGCACAAATATCATTTCCAACTGCATCCTCCCATTTTTCTTTATTTAACTCTATCACAGCATTGAGAATTTTATTGTATCGCAATTTTTACGCCTTTCTATACCTACTCAAGTCTTTCGTTTATTGTAAATTGATATCCAGCCAGCCAGTCTCTCTCTCTATGTCTTTTGTTTGTCTCCATCCTCCTACACAAATTGGCATGACAGAATAAGAACCAGACTCGCCAGATTTGGCCAGAACACGAGATAATCCGAGGTTTAGATTAGACCTACCTAACACAGACAGTAGAATAGCGATGAATCTGAAAATCGAGCAAGTCTGGAGTTTTAATTGGCTGGTATTGAACTTTTGCCTCCAGGCTGGCTCGATTTCCAAATTCAACGCTATTCCAATGCCTGAGTCGGGTAAGCCTCCGAGATAAAGCTCAGATTACTTCCTTTTCTCACCAAATGTAGCAATTCTGATGAGGACATTGTTCCAATGGGAATTGTGCAAACAACTTAGATTTCAACCCCGTAAAAGAAATGGTATCGGCAAAAATTGGATGTTGTTACAGAAAATCAAAAGAGTAAAATACTATAGGGCCTCAATGTCCCAGATTATTCAGAGAGAAGTGGAAACATGTCTTCCCAAAAGGTATTAGTGCAAAAACACCATAAGACTCGGCTTGAATTCTTCTTTCAGTTTTGATACCCATTAACAAAGAGCAAATTCGGCAGGTTGGCTCAGAGAGAGAACAAAAATAGGTATGACTTGATGGGGAGGGTGATGATCCACTCGGAATAGTGCAAACGGCCATACAAAGTAAAAGTCCAGGGGTTTTACAGAGACTTGCTGTCGCCTGATCTCCACTGCAATTCACCACTTCCTGCTCGAGTGAGAATTAAATGAAAGCAGAAATAGTAATAAAGGATAATCATAAATAATGAAAATTCAATTAAAAAAATAGGTTTGTTTAGTCACAATAGGAAATGTCACGTGGCAAACATATTTTGGCAGCATGTCGTGTTTGCAGGGGTGATCAATGAACAAGACAATTCTTTTGCCTTTCGTTGGATCACTAATAAGTCAGAAATTTCTCAACAAAAAAGTGATCGTGGCCGGACACTCACTAAGTGATCAATTTAGCACAAAATTACATTGTAAATTGAACTTCATTAAAAAAAACTAATTGGGAGAGAATTAAAATAAACAAGTGATCTATTTTTCTAGTCGTAACGAGTAAATATTCAAATTTTCGGCTCTTTGGCTTCATCTGCATCCGTGTCACGTACGTAGCCGGCCAGCTAGCTAGCATGATTTAAAAACTGAAGAAACTTATAAGGACAGTTTTGGCTGATGTTCACAGTTCTAGTTGACGGTTTCTGATAAATAAAGAAAGAAAGGAAAAAAGAAGGACTGAAGGAAAGAAAGAAAGGAAGAAAGAAGGAATAATTTTTGATGATGACCGAATAATTTAAATATTGAATAGGCTCCAATAGTTTTATGGCCCAAATGGCCCATACCAAATGTAAATAATTAAAGAATTCATTTGGGTGAAATACGAAGAATTGCAGGAATGGTTTTTGATGTGACTCAGTTTTTTTTCTTTTTGAAAAAATTCCAAACAGTGCATAAAACTCCCTTCATGTCAGACCAATCATTCTAAATTAGCAATCCTTCACATTCGCTTTGCATGATTCAATTATTTTTCATTTTTATCGCTTTGTATGTCTTTTAAACTAAATTCCACAATTAAACTTGCTGTACAATAATTTTGTTCAGATCCCAACAATTCATCGTGTATTCAACATGCGATCTTTTTTTCATATGGAATACATGAATGAAGAAATGGATGTCAGCAGGACAAGGTCTCGCATCCTGTATACCCCAGGTGCAGGAGTCAGGCCTAACAAATGTGGTCCTTAAAAATGACCTTGCCAGTCACCACCATTAAAAATAATTGTCACGTTTCAGTTTGTACATGATATACTTTATATCGGTTAGTAGTAATTCATTTAGAAAAATATATTTTATCCTAGGGTAAACACCATTAAACTTATCATATAGATATGTTGCAAATTTGGCAACTCACTGATATTCATTCCCCTCTATATTTACTTACTCTTAGATTACGGCTGAAGACTAATGTATAGTCTCAGTGCCTATTGCTTTTATAATTTCAAGCGAGAAGCCGTGAAAAGACCATCAAAGAGTGCCGCAAATGAAAAATAAGGAATTTGATCCAAAAGACTCTTCCATTTATTAGAATTAAAAATGATAATAATCATCCCCACTCATACGTGACAAAATTTCGTTTGGCTATAAAATGTCAATCCCAATTATAAAAGCATATACAATAGCTACCCCGGTTGTAAATAGTGAAGTTCAACACATGTTCTAATTCGATGTTGAAAATTAATGAAAGAAAAATAGTAGTTGATACATAAATTCAGTTGGGTGATCCACACACTTGTACATTCAATGATAAAAAAAACGGTGCACAACTAATCTGCGCCGTTTTCAACATCGAGTGAGCGAGTGTGTGGAACTTTACAATTTACGATCGGTGTAGCCATTCATAGTCGGAGTAGCCATTTTATAGCCATTTCACAGCCAACCGGAATTTGGTCACGTATGAATTGGGATTTCAATGATATTTTCTTTACAATTACTGATACCTAAACAATATTGAACAATACTAATGTCAATGCTTTCCCCAAGTTATGTTGGATCAGTTCCATCAAGTGCTGAATGGAAACTGCAAGCACTCTTGTATTTTTGATAGAAACTATCGCTATTCTTATAATTTATACATTTGTAATATCATTCAACGTCTTCCCAACTACGTTCGAATGTTACGCTTCCGGTGGAGGGAGAAGCCAAGAGAGTAGGAAGAGAGAGGGCAAAAAAATTAGATAGTTTAGTCAAAGGTTACGAAGGGAGAGGGGAAAAGGGATCAGATAGTTCATTGAGGAGGTAGGAAGACTTGTCAATATTTGTTCGTTCAGCATTTATATCAGAACATGAACGGGCAACGGAGGTTGGAAGGGATAAGGGAGAGAATGAGGAGATACTGGCAAAGGGTGATGGGCCTCTGAGGAGAATTTTTAAGGCAGTGCAAAGCTGTTCTCAGTCCCCTCCCACCTTCACACACTGTACAACCACCATCGTCTTCCAGACATGCTTTTTAATCTGCTACCACCATTTTTGTTTGTTACGCTATATTCACTCGTTGGTCAACGATAGTCAAACTACCTTACTAATGGCCCGAGAGAGTTTAGGCGGACTCGAGGGTTAAACTTAGAACCGTTAGAAAACTCAAATAGGAATGGGCTGGTCATGTTTCAAGATTGTCAGATAACCGCTTGACATCACGACCCACAACATGGATCCTCAGAGATCAGATGCGAAACCGATGCCAGCAGAAGTATTGGCTCTGCGACGCACATGATAGAGAGATGCAGTGGATCCTGGGTTAGGTCTATGTCCAGCGATGGACATTAAAAGAATGATGATGATGATGATGAACTGCTAGCTTTCATTACACGAATTTAGTTTCGGTTCGTAGTTTTTTTCCTTTGTTCAAAAACACATGAAAACAGAGCTAGAGAGCTGAAATTTAATATGTAGTAGCTTAGACATACAGCTGAATGTAGACTAATGTTTCATTTTATTTGTTCATTCAATCATTTATGTACACCTTGATCATCATCTGACCGGTATGCTATACCTTTTTGTAAAGCTCTATATCTAAGCTACAACATATTAAACTTTCAGCAATATGGGTCTGTTAAGGGTTTTAGAGTCCACCAAAAACGAACTGAAACTAAATTCATATAACAAAACCTAACAGTTAGCGGTTATCCTTGCTTCCGTTAATTTTTTAGCGGTTTATTAGCTTGAAGTTTTCGTTAGCTGTGCCCACCATTGACAATGGACGCATAGTATCGAATTAAAAGTTCAACCTTCGAGTGCCCTTAAACTCACTCGCCTCCGTCCCCTGACCCTGACCCTCCAGGTCTTGGTGTGATGCAGTGGCTGCAACTCTTTCCACTCCCAAAGGCCCTGAGAGAGTGAAAGAATAGAATAGATAATCTCAGTTGTCAACACCCGTGGAATTTCCACGGGTTCAGCTAGTTTTTAATATTCGGGGGAACTTTAAGCCGCAATAGTTCTGTAATACCAAGCAAACAAACTTCGTGAAAGCAGCAAAGATTTCAGGCTTCAGAAAAGGACAAAAACATCCGCTTGTCTAAGTATTCAATCTTTCGGTAGTTAAATCAACACTTCTGAAGCGAAACAAACATTAGCCCTGCCTTTCGCTGTGTGCATTCAGTTGTTTTGTGTGCAACAGATCAAATTTCAACTCATTCCTAATGAAAAGGCCTGTTGAAAGTTACTCGAATTACATCCACTCACCTATTGTTAATTCTTCCAGAATTAACCCATTGCCTTTGTGCAAAATTTCAAGATGGCTGACAACAATGAACAAGCACAATACCAGTGAATGAAAGATTTGCAAAAGGCACAATAAAGACAACAATGAAAGTTATTCTTTCTTTAAGTTCTCTTGTGACGGTTTGCGGATCGACTTTCAGTAAAATAAATCCGTCTACAAGTGATGGAATTAAATTTACCAAATCCGTGTCATTTGAGTAAGAGTTTATAAATTAATAGTTATCTATGTAGAAAGGAGACAATGAGAGATTAATTTATCTTTTGCGTAAGTAGTGGCTGTCAAAGCTTTAGATGAGTCCGTCATGGAGAAAGAGGATTTTTAATGTAAGCAAGAAGAGGGGTTTTTTTTTGTATTTGAATGTAAGGTGTGCGAGGAGGGGGGGAGCTTTTAACATATCTTTTAATCGTTGGTTGTAATGTATCCAGATATCTAACTGCAATTGAAGAAATTTATGAGAGTGTATATGCACTGCACTTACTCGACAACTGACCATAGCCATAATGATATATCTGACGAATGCCAACTTCGTCAGTTACATGAGTCAGCACACAAGGCAGTGCAGGGTCGGATTCAAAGGTTTTTGGATCAGCAGTTCTCGAGAAATCAATTATCAACAATTATTAATTATCAACAACAAATTCTAAACAATACAGATTATAGATCTTTCAACATTGTTTCTCAAATTGTCTCCCTTGACTCCCTCTTTAGAACTATCTAAATTTGTTATACGGAAGGGAAGTAAGCAAAATACTTCAGAGTCATAGTTTTGTACGACGGGAAGGAATTATCATATTTGAAAATTATTACTAGTTGTTCTACACCCCATTAAGCCTCTTCCAAACATATACATCTACATTTGCCTCTCTATGGAAGTGATAACTATCAACTGATACTACCTGTGCTACCAGGAATAAGACATTTTTTTTGAGATATCTGGTTATAAGACAGTCCTGGGATGAGTAGATTACAATACCAAGGTTCATCAGTGTGATTTGAACATAAGCCAGAATCAGAACTAAGTTAACCAAGTTCATCAACATGGATAATTGTTGCATAAAACCACGTAATCAATCAGGGGCGTAGCTAGAGATTTAGAGATCTGAGGCGTGGTTCTCTGAAGGGACCCATGCATCATTTAGTGAGATTTTATGGAAAAAGAGATTTAGCAACAAATAGACTGCTAAGGTTGCTTAATTGGCCCAGAACAACAGAAAGTCTGAATTATCATTATGAAATCCTTGAATAACCTTGTCATTGCATAAGGTCGGTAGTAATGTAATAGATGAACCACCATTTATAAAGCTTTTTCCGTCTCACTTCATTGGATCCCCACCAAGTAGCACGCCACAAAGTGTAGGTGACCAGCCTGCTCGGAAAAATATCAATTTTCTTTTAATTCCTTTGAATATTAATTTCCTTTGATTTCAATATCAAATTTAGTAGAAAAACCTTTTTAGAAAGGAAAATGAGCGTATTAGCCACTTATTGGTGGTTTATAGGTGACTTTTCAACAATATTCCGGTCTTGATTAGCTAGCTTTTGTCTACCGTCGACCGAATTGTTTGTATTAAACCGGTCTGCGGCACAAAAAGGGTTGGGGGCCCCTGAATGGTTAATGAAAGAGCAAGCATCTAACCGTATTTCTAAAAATTCACGAAAAAAAAAAAAAAAAATTTAATGACGGTATCACTTACTAAACAGGTTTTCAGTTTTAAATTATTGTCATAAAATCTCATTTCGCCATTGTCAGTGTCTGTGAATCATCATTTTGCATAAAAGTCAATGAAAAATAAAATGACTCAGTCCACTAAATTGACTCATTGCAGAGGAGGGACACGTGGCATACAAGAGTGGAAAGTTACAGTTTGATAATACTACTACTATTACTACTACTAATAATAATTAATATTTTCATTATTGAAGTGACTATTTTTGCAAATTGTATCAAATTATTTTTCAAAGAAACAACAAGAATAGCCGAATATTGGTCAAACGCCAATAAAGTCACATGCTTTTTCTCCATTAACTTTCACGTTCACCATAAGCAGTAACAAATTCAAAAGTTGTAAGGATTGGTTTAAAGTCAATATTAATTTTTATGAGTACGATTTACTTTCATCCTGAGTTTAGTAACTTTTTCATTGCATTCATTCAAGATAAAGATGAAGGTGAATTGTAATAAAAATTGATATTAATGATTTATAAAACTTAATCTAATAAAATGAATAATAAAATGGTTTAAAAGTTGTTCCGTAAATACTGAATATTGAAATATTTTGATCAATATAATTATTTTCTGTACATTTAAACTAATAATAATCACACAGTATTTCCATTACATAAAGCACAAATCTAAAAAACTGTATTCTTCTACTGAGCAACTCGCTAAAGAGTATTGGTCAGCGAGCAAGTCTAGAAAATCATTACTTGGGTATGGTATGTATCTAAATTAAGCATGTTGTAGGGTCCATTATGCTATTAGGTCTCTGGGACTGGAGACCTTGACCATAACAAAGGAATCATGATATCATAGGATTGCCAAAGGATTTTGAAGTAAAATTTGTGACTCAATCTGAGAAAGCTAGGTCTTGTCCAAAGATCAAAGATGCTGCAACACAGTACAAATTTAAACACATCTAAAAGCATACAAAGATGGCAGAAAAGGGGAAAAAATGAACTGTAAAACTCTCCAGCAATGGGTCTTAATCTCAATGCCATAGGAAGGCATTGAAAAGAGCGAAAATCTGGTGTCATGGTCTTAGGTGCCACCTGACAAGTGCAAAAAGCTTATCATCATCAATTCTTTTTATTGTCCCTCGTTGAACATAGACATTCCCCAGAATTCGCCGCATTTCTCTATTGTGGGCGTCGCAGAGCCAGTAATTTGTCTAGCTCGTCTTTTCATTTTGTATTTTGCCGGCCTCGGTTTTGCATGTGATCTCTGTTGATCCATGTTGAGAGTCATGATGTCCATCGGTTGTCTGTCATTCTTCCTACATGACCTGCATTTTGATATTTAAGTTTTCTAGTAGATTTCTTGATGTCTCGGACTCCAGTTTTCTCCCTGATAGATGGTTACAAAAAGAACTTTGGAGGCAGTTATTGCCAAAGGGGGTGTGAAACCAAATAGAAAAGAAAGGTGCCAACATTATTTATGACAATGTCATAATTTTGATCTCTTCTTTAAAATCCCTACATATAATTTGTATAAAGATTTTTTTCTTCCGATCATTTTGGATCTTCTATCAAAATATTACAATGATATAAATCTGGTAATTTCTAGAAATTGTACAGGTTGTGCCAAAAATCTGGGATGCCAGTGATCTTGACTGGTGCTGTGCATATCTGAATATGTTCCTTTAGGCTAATGTTTATTTGAGGGGACGACAAAAATATCATTTTTTAAAATTCTGTACTTGAAAAATAACGAAATTGCTTAACAAATAGTACGATATGTAGCTTCGTTATAACAAGATTTCGTTCGCAGAGAAACATGAAATGAAGTATCAGTGTACTTATATACTATCTGTAGAATGATGAAAAAACTAAATTGCATTCAACAATGTGAATATCTCAGTAGACCATATTCTAAAAAACTAAAAATTCAGCACACAAATAAGTGTTACGTCAATTTTGGAGATTTTTGGGATCTACGGCTTTCGAGAAATCTAATAAAATAATAATGATGAAGAGTTTGGGGTATCTAAGTAACAGGATTCCTGAGCTTACGGGGCAAAACTTGAACAAATCTGCGAAAGTAAGAAGTTGGAAGTCACGCCGGACTAAAAGGAAGGGCAGTTCGAGAGAACCAGAAAAGTTTCACAATGTGAAGAAAGGCGGTGTTATACGGAAAAGTCACCCGTAGACTTTTTCACCCATGAAAAAATCTATCAGATCAAATGTAGTATCAAAATTGGTTCAAATCAAAAGCACAAATTTCCATATAACATCGAAATGAAAATTTTACTCAACTTGATCAAAACAAGGATGAAATGTAAAATTCAGAGCGAAATTTATATATATATATATATATATACATATATATATATATATATATTGATGAAATAAAGAATTTGCTACACAAGCAGGTTCATGTTTCTGTCCTGTTATTATATTTCTGATTTGTATTTCAGGGTAACCTACGTAAGTAAGCCCTGTTTGAAAAATAGATATGTACTATAAAATTACATGAATATACTGTGCAAATAAATCCTTATATGGAATGACAGACTGCATGTATGGCATTAGATGTATAAGAAATAGAGTGGTGTTTGATCAGAACTGCTGGGGTGCCTTGTTGATATGACTGTCAACGTAATTTTATTAGGTATATATATATAATTAATAATAGTGTCATCCACTGACAGCTATTTCGTTGTATTATAACTCTTCAGTGCGGTTATAGACTATCCACTACCCCTTCCGGTACCGCTACGTAGGATCGAAACCTTTGCTTCAGACCCACAAGCAGTTGCTCTGCCCCTGCCCTACGCAAAACTGGAGGGTCAGTCAAAATGTTTTCGATGTTTCATTATAGACTGTACATTCTGCTTCACTCAGAAAAGATTCTCAAATGATCATTTTGTAACTGCTCTACCAATGGTATTGAGTATTATTGAGTGCTGTGAGTACTAAAAGCTACTTAATACATTAATACATATACACACGCTTGTTGTATGTTTATTATGGTTCTCATATATATATATATATATATATATATATATATATATATGTGTGTGTGTGTGTGTGTGTGTGTGTGTATGTGTGTGTGTGTGTGTCATACAGAGACATATGCACACACCAGTCTGGTCGGTTATAATTTTATGTATAGAATTTACGATTGCAAACCAATAAGTTTGCAACCTGACACATCGCTGAATTTTGATTTGGAATTTTCACCATATTATGTTCACTCAACGTGATTAATATTCACCAATTAATTAATAGCATTGGCCAGGGAGGAGATTATGTCGAAAAACAAATATTTGTTTTGTAAAATGAATGCTTTTTTTCATCATTAGTCGACATGATTTTTTGTAAACTTTTTTGTCTCATTCAGAGAGAAATTTGAATAATTTCCTGCCACCATTACAATACCAGTTAAAAATGATTGCGGGTCCATCAATTTGTGATTGTTCTGTGGAAATGGAAATATATATATACTTTTTTTATATTGTCACGTACACAATACGTGTATTTTCACAAGCTAGCTTGGATTGACATACACACGTGTGAGGGTGTGTGTGTGACTGACTATTTTTTTCAGTTAAAGTTGAACCGTTTGTCTGGCCGAAATAGATATTTGCTTTACGTAGTTATGTTGTCACAAAAGGCTCCAGTTATTCAAGGCGAAATTAGTGAGTAAGCGGCAGAAGGTAATTTTAGATATCTTATTAGTTTCTTCTGTCCCATTATAATAATTTGAGGCAAAAAACAAGCCATTGTATTTTCACTACCATTAGAACAGGGATAATTACTAACGGTTGCCAAAATTGAAGAGAGGTTTTTTTTTTCTTCAATCTATCCCTCTCTTGTTCCCTACATTCTCTGGTTCTTTTTTCTTTTCTTTTCTTTTTGAAAAAAATAAAAATAAACCCTTCTCTCCCTTTCTCTCTCTTGTGTTTCATTATCTCTCCTTTCTATCTTTGGCAACTCTCTCTCTCTCTCTCTCTCTCTCTCTCTCTCTCTCTCTCTCTCTCTCTATCTATCTCTTATATATATACATACATACATATATACATATATATATATGTATATATATGGAGGAGAGTGCGAGTGGTCTGACAGTTGACGGGACGGAAAATGAAATCAACGATCAAACTCTGGCTAAGACTGTTTGCGTTCACTTCGCAGTAATGACGTTGGGAAATGCATAGATCCACCCTTTTCAGCTATGAGTACATAGCTGGGCAGTTTGAACCTAGCCTCCATCTATTCTTCGACAAATTAAGACCAAGTCATTGTTTCATAGATCGAGAGACACAAGAAACAGCCGAGTCTGAGTTCAACCCTCTTCATTCAATCTCTCTCCCTCTTTCCCTAATTCTGATCGATATCTACTAAGCTTAGCTTAGTATGACACAAAGACAAGTGGATTGGAGTTGCATCAAACTTCCAAACAAGCAGCCTTAAAAATTATAATTTGAAAGCATAGCCATTTTTTAAAACGATTATAATTGTAAGTAGGAAATATGCAGCTATCATAGCCACGAGGCAAACCAACCCTTTTCTTGCTTGTTTTCTTTCTTGTAACACTCTTTTTCCAAAGTTTCTCTGTCTTTTTTTTCTTCCTTTGTAATTCATTCTCTTTTGTATTTTCTTTGATGTTTACAGTTTAGCTTAATATTTCACAAAACCAAAAATATTGCGCTAATCTCGGGAAGGGAGAATACTTGCGAGTCTTGGAAAATTAGCATTTAAAATTCTGGTCTGGCCGTGACTAGAACACCGTCTATTTTTCTCAACTTGGACTTGATCAAAGACGACAGATGCCAATTGGAAGTAAACAACTACTCCAACCACTAAGCTTGTATCCATTATTCTTGTGACAGTATCAAGGGGAAAGGAAGATGGTGATACGTTTAAATGATGAGTAATAGCAGGATTTACTTGATTCGTAGTCCAATCATTGTGCTTATTCTGCAGGTTGTTTGGCATCTTCTTTGGTTGGGTAAGTCATGAGACAAAGAACTTTGTATCGTGGTGCAGAAAATCTTTGGAGAACAAAGTATAGTAATGGTCAGTCAGTCGTCGCCAAATACACGAAGCAAAACAGATTGGCTTTTGGCCTGTGACCAGTGTCAAAGACTGGGAGGTACATTTGTAGATATGTGCGTCTGCTGCCACTTTTCCGGTGAGAGACAAGAGTACATATGGGGGGGATAATTTGGGGGGCACAAGAAGATATATCTGAATGTTAGGTTATCAGGTAAGAGACAAGAGAGTCCCTAAATTGTTACTTGTTCTGAGCTGTCACCGTTCATTGTGATCCCTTGGAACCTGTCTTCAATAAGGTTCCAACTTTCAAACCTATTCACCATCGATGAAAAGGACTGATCGAGGGAAGGAAAATACACCTCAGCATATACACATGTACACACACACACACACACACACACACATATATATATATATATATATGTGTGTGTGTGTGTGGAGAGAGAGAGAGAGAGAGAGTTAGAGTACGAAGTCTGTGGAGTTGGAGGTCTGAGATGAAAGAATAGTCATTTTTTTTTCACTATGACATAGTAGCAGCTAAATTAGAAGTTGTTAGAGTGCGTTTTGTTGGGTGTCCCATTGATTCAATGAAAATAGCATTCTACAAATGTTTTTGGCTCGAGTCCGTTTGTTGCATATCCGTTGCAACTGAAAATAAACACTTGATCTTCTGCCTAATAAAAGATGAA
>OY735210.1:22512858-22637858 GCA_963457665.1 Thysanoteuthis rhombus | reverse complement strand
GCTTGATCGATGAAGCAGCCGTCATGCAAAGATTGAGTCTCATCGAAGGCTAACACTTTATCCCTGTTCTGCTTCTTTAGCTAACGGCTGTGGGTTATGATGGTCCAAGTAGTTGCAATAGAAAGCAGCTGAAATTCAGATGAAAGAATTATTAATCACAGAATAAATTAACAATAATGACACTGAAAACGTTTGCATCAGCTTCATATCTTTTAGTATTCAATTAATTTTTGGTAATTCTAGACACAAAATACCAACATCTACTGTATTTTCTGGTTTTCTAATCAAACGCAGACAGGTTTTGTTAGTCACTAATTAGAAACAGTCGCGTCACCAACATCTTTTGGTAGCATGCTGTGTTGAGGGATGGATCAATATAAGAATTGGGAAAACGGGTGAGCAACGAATAAGTTACTTCTTTCGCCTTTTGTTGGGTAGTGATCACAAAACATATTGCAGCATGAATTAAAATATCCCCTGTCTCTAACTAAAAACCTATTTTTTTTGGGAGGGGGGGAGATTTTGATGAATAAAAAAAAGTTCTTTATTGACATTAAAAGGAGTAAATGTTCACATTTTCAGCAGCCTGTATATATGATACATAACCAGCCAGCCAGACTAACTTGAAAACTGAAGAAACCTATGTTGACTGTTATGGTGACTGTTTGGTTGACTGTTTCTAATCAGCTCCAAGTATGCTTCCTATCCTCTGAATTCTAATAGTCTGATGAGCATTGCTTTTCAAGGCAAATAATATGGAACATTTCTTTGTCAAAATTAAGCTTAAATTTAGCATATCTGAATGTGCACAGCAGCTGATAAAGATATCATCTGTGTTGAAAGTGAGCTCTGCTAATTAAAAACTCAACTGTCTGCTTTGAGGATTCTGTCTAACTTTTTTTGTTTGTGTTGCTTTGTTTTTAATAGATAATTCTTAACAATATCATATCTTAGATATGATTTATGAGACAAGGTCTCCTTTCACCGCACGATCTCTAAAAACTATCTTGCAGCTCATTAGTAATTACCCAAGTATCAGAGACTTTTAGAAATACCCTGTGACCTTGCCCTTCAAGGGAGGTACAGTTTGATGAACAGATTCCCAGTGCAGTGCCACTGAAATTTGTAATACCTCAAAGGTCTTCGGGGAAGAAGTCAGAAGTCATGGGGAACCAAATCTGTACTGTACAAGGGCTGACAGACTTAGGTGATGTGATATTCTGCTAAAACATCCTGCAGTAGACCGAACAATGACTTGTGAATGCAATATTTACACGAATTCACTCAATGGTGACTTGCTACCGACATGCGCAAGAGGTACCCATTTGATCGGTTTACAAGTTATATTAACCAGTTCAGGGGATATTTTCACAGGATTCTTTCATGTGATTAGTTATGGAATTGTGTGCGGGGTCACAGCATATACCTACTTCCCGATTTCTAATTGTTTGTATGTTCGATATCAACAGATGGAGACATTTCTGTATACCTTGTTCCCCAAACCAAACCTTAACGTATACCTAGTTCCCCAAACCATCATTGCATACCTTTGCTATTTTGGATTGTGCCGACGAGCCATTTTGAAATTCCACGGTGTAATGTTGCAATTTATGAATAGCAGGCACCATAATTCATATGTTTTCCAAATGAAAAAACAAAACCAGAAATATTATTTACAGGTTTAAGTGATGGTTCGTCGAGTTTGTGAATTCATATGTTCTTGATCATTGAGCATCGTCTTTAGTCTTCGAGAATTTCATGAAAGACAATATTTCTGGTGAAAAAAAATATTCCTCTTCTCCTGCCAATCCATTTGGCTCTGTTGCGCTTTGTGGTTTTTGATTCTTACACTTCGCAATTTTATGACCGTGGGGAAAGCTATATAAAGTCGTTTGTGTTCAAGTGCTAGTTTTGGCAAGTGTATTCTTATATATATATATATATATATATATATATATATATATATATATATATATATATATATATATTGATATACGTGTATATATTTTTTAATTCATACGTAATAAAATATTTGTTCCCAAAGCTGGGGATGATTCATTTTTTTTTTTGCTTTTTGTAATTAATGCCTAGGAATTAATTATGGGAGACTGGTTACATACGCACACACACACACACACACACACACACACACACATATCGAATCACCCTAATCCTATAAATGGCCAGCCTGATCAACCAGCCACGTGGGTTATAGATTCTTCTCTATTATCTTGTCTCTGAGTCTGTGTGCGTATGTGTGTGTTTGTGTTTGCCTGGCTGTGTCAGGATACTCTTACTAACATTTCTGGGGATACAACCTTGGAAATATGCATCAGTACATCACTAGGCACCATCTGAAAACTTTTTTTTTGGTTTTTGTTCTATAAAAAATGAGCTTTCAGGGGTTTTATGGTCATCTTAGACCAATAATACCAAAATCTTGTGTTGGTATTTTTTTAGATGATTTTAGATAAAAGATATTTTTTTAGATAATTTCAGACAAAACTATTCCCTCCAAAATATAGCCTTCTAGATGTTTTTAGATATATTTTAGTTGATTAGTCCAGGTACGGGCTACACTGATTCATTTATGTGATAAATGATGTAATAAAAGAAATGATGAAATGTGATGAACAATGAGCATATATATATATATATACTTGTATTTATAATTTTTGTAACCAGCATTATAATAAAGGAAATAATGAAATATAATAAACAAACATGAATAAGTACACATAAATATATGAAATATACATAAACACATGAATTTATTTAAGTTGATGCAGAAGTTTCCAGCATTTTTGACAAACCTTCTCTGATATATTCATAGCAACATTATCCAGTCATCAATGTATTTTCTAGGTTTTCGATAACCTTACATCATTTCTCAGGTAAATTGTGTATTCTGTCATTAAAGAATGATTCTGTTTTTCAATAAATTTAGTGAGGGATTTGTTATAAATTAAATCATTGGAATTGCTGACCAGACAAGCTCTACTCTACATACAGTGAAACATACGATAATCTAAAATCGACAGGTCTGAAGGATATGCCACATGTAGAAGAATTTCCAATGCATCGATAGCATCATTGAAACAAGCCAATTGCTCACTGTAGTATTGTGTAGTGACAATTCATCCAGGTTTCTACAATTTAAAAAAAAGAATTCACCATTAATCTTACCAAAAGCAGATTGCATTTTGGATGAGATGTTGAAAACAGAGACAGAAATAGAGAGACAGACATAAAGAGAGAGAGAGAGAGAGAGAGAGAGAGAGAGAGAGAGAGAGGAAAAGAGACAGAGACATGATAAGGGTAGTGATAGATAGATAAGATATTTTCTCCAATCGCAGTCGCTGATCTTCTGCTTTTAAAATACTCAACCAAATATAACAGAAGATATGGAAGACGTTTTTAAACATGAAAAATGCATATAAGAAAAATAGGAACCGCCACTTACATATTTGAAAAAAAAATTTTTTTTTTAAATTTTGTGTATTCAATCTCTAGCTGCTCGCCCTTGAGCAAGTATTTTTACACTCACCATGTTTGAAATAGTCTCTTTACATTGAATTCCAATAACATTTTAAATGTTAGGGTTCGGGAACTTTTCTGTATTCACATTTAAGTGCAGGTTTTTATTAATATGCAATTGGCCATTTGTGTTACAGTTGTTGTACTTATTTTTACCTGGCCTCAATATTGAATAAACATTTTCAAACACCAATATTTCAATACTGCATATTTTCGAAGAAAAATATACAAAAAAAACAAACTTACTTAGACTAACTTACGAACTTGTTTAACAAATTTGAAGGTTATTATCTCTTCTCTCTTTCTTCCTCTTTATGTATATATATATATATATATATATATATATATATATATACAGAGAGAGAGAGAGAGAGAGAGAGAGAGAGAGAGAGAGAGAGAGAGAGAGAGATTGGTAGATATATAGATAGGTACGTAAGTAGGTGGGTAATTAGATAGACCCATGCTTGTACCAGTAGTAATACTCCAAAATATCATCTGAAATTACTAAAAAAAGATCTTTTAACTGAAATTATGTTTTAAAAGAATACCAGCACAAGATGTGGGCATTGTTGGTCCGAAATGACCAAAGAGACCAAGGAAAGCACTTTTTTGAAAAAACAAAAAATGGACACACACACACTCACGCTCACTCACTCACTCATACACTCTCATAGATAGGCACATTGGCACACTGACACGGACACTCGAAGAAAGATGAATTTGAAGCCCACTTGGCTGGCTGGCTGGTTGGGCTTTTAGTGGGGCTATGGTAATTCGATTGCTAGATTGATAGATAGATGCCTAGAGAGTGTGAAAGTTATATAATTCATGTATCTATCTATCTATCTATCTATCTATCTATTTATAATATTGAATGGAATACAAACATCTTTCTCAAAAACCACACCTAAGAAAAGCAAAACCAAACTCCATCTTTTTTTACATTCGTATTTACATTTCAAGATCTTGGGAACAAAATAAACTGTGTCAAAACTTTTAGAGGCATTTTCTCAATACGCTGTGAAGCAAGTCATAACGTGAACTTTAAATTTTACTTTTTTTCCCAGCTGCGTATCATCTTTTAAAAATTTCTTTTCATCACGACTTCAAAAAATTATTTTTTCATATGTTATCTTCAAACATTTTCAAATAGGCAAAGAATTTTTTTTACAGATTTCTTTTTTTTCTTTTCGTCACCAAGTCAGCAGAAAATGAATGGAGTGCATTTCATTTTTTCGTAACTCAACCCACCTCGGATATACAGACAGAGCTGCGTTGAAATTCCCGCTGAGACACTTTGTGTTAATTTCGCATTTATACCACTTGGAAAGGCATGAATCAATTCCCCCACCCCCCGATATAGTAGTGCAACTAATCTAGATGACTGACAACTTTGATTTCAAACAAGCCGGAAGGTTAAAAAACCCCAAATACTCTCAATAGAAAAAATTACATGACTGATGTCTTTTGGCAGCGTGATGTCTTTGGGGTGATCAATTAAAGGATTGGAATAAGGCGTGATCAATAGATACTTTACTTTCCTGCTTGTTGGGTAGTGATCACTAAAAAAAGTCTGAATTTTCAGAAAACAAACTGGAAGCCGCTTGACGTAAAGTATGTGATCAATTTAGCATAAGCTTACATTGTAAATTGACTTTCCCCTCTTCCCCACTAAAAATTTATTTAAGGAGAAACTATGAAAAAATAGAAGTTTTTTGGTCGGGCATAATAAGATTGAAATTTCCAGCCTTTTAGTTCCGTTGGTACGGCCTGTTCGCATGACACTCAGCCAGCCAGCTGGACTAGCTTGAATACTGAAGAAAGCTGTTTTGTTTTAGTTTACTGTTTTTAATGATAAAAGCAGGAAGTAAATCAATCAATCAAAATTTATTAAGCTTTGTACCGAGTTATTTGACTTTTTATTAGATTTACGTATCGTTTTGAACATTTTTTTCACATTTTTTTCTAATTTTCAGAGATCCTGCCATTAAAAATAGGAGGAAATCAAGGCGTCTCAGCAAAATGCTAAAATCTCTGTATATTTCTCTGATCCTCATCGGGTGCCTTACACTTGTAGCTTTGCGCAAAATGAAACTAAAATTTGCTGTAGATGCTCCGAGCATCGAGTGAAAGAAAGTCTCGTAGATCATTACTACTCTCGCAAGATTGTTCCTCACTGGGCACCCTACGATGTACCAAACAAAGCTAAGTTCATTAGACACCCTCACTGGGTACCCAACTATCATGGTTTTGTGCCAGACAAAAACTAAGTTTAGTAAACACCTATATTTTTAGAAAAAAAAGGAAACTTGAAGAATTCATCAAGAGTTCATACTTTCCTCCTCTTATATTCATATCTAGCAAAACCTTTTGTTTTTACCCGAACAGATTTCATGACACGTCTTCTTGAAAACCCACGTCATGTAACCATCCCTATCCCTAACTTCTCCCATTCACGTATTGTGTCCTTTGCCAAGTGAAAACTGACTCCACAGTGCAATACATTGCACATTTGTGCGCATGCCTCGTACTAATCGGTGTGTGAAAGAAAATAGATAAAAAAAAAACCCAAAACGTAAGCCTAAAAATGTGCAATTGCATAAATCCTTTGTCAGTTTTTGAAGAAAGAAAAGTGTGTTAACCCCTTCTCGAATTTCAAACACCCGTATTTGGTAACTGTTACAGAAGTTAGAGAGGAAAGATTGGAGACAAAGAAAGAATTCTCAAAAAGACAACAAAGAAAAATCATGGAGGAGAAGAATAAAGAAGGAAGGAATTCGAATAAAAGAAAAAAAGAACCAGAAAGAAATAGAAATGAAAGGAAATGAAATAGAATGAAAAAGTGGAAAAGAAAGAGAGGGTAGAGGGACACAATGAATGAAAATGAAAAAGAATTATGTAAGGAATAAAAGGTATTTTTAGTGTTGAAATTATTTAAACACAAAAAGAATGATAAAGTCAATGAAGGATAAAAACAAAGAAAACATTTGAATGAAATGATAAATCGAAAAAAAAGAAAGGAAAGGAAGAAAGAAAAAAAAGGATGAAAGTGGGGAAAGAAGGAAAGGCAGAATATAGAAGAGGAAGAAAGAAGAAAGAAATATTGATTGTTGGGAAAGAAAGAAAAAGAGAAAAATAATTAAAAGAAAGAGAAAAGGCAGATAGCAGAAAAGAAAAAAAAAGAAAAAATTAAAGGAAAGAAAGAAGATAGATGGTAGAGAAGCAGAAAGAAGGGGGGAGGAATGAGGGAGAGAAAAAAAACAGAATAAAGAAGAAGGAAAAGAAAGAATGAAAGAAACAAAGAAAGAAATGAAGAAAGATAGAGTGAAGGAGAGAAAGAAAAAAAATGATTGAAAGAAAGAAAAAAGGCTAATGGTAAAAGAGAAAAAAGAAAGAAAGAAAAATTGAAGTAAAGGAAAAAGACAGATGACAGAAAGAAAGAAGGAGAAAAAAGAATGGAGGATTGAAAGGAAGGCAAATTGTAAAAGAAAAAGAAACACATACTAGAGGGGAGAAAGACAGGCAGATTGTGAAAGAATGAAAGAATTAGGCATTGAGAAAGGCAGAATGAATAGAATGAAATCTAAAAAGTGAGCTTCAGAGAGAAAAAACAAAGGATATGGAAATGCAGATGAAAGAAAGAAAGAAAGAAAGAAAGAAAGAAAGAAAGAAAGAGAGAAATTATATTTTCTGGGAAGAAAAGAAAAACAAAAGACTGATCAAAGGAAGAAATCTGAAAAAAATGAGAGAGAGAGAGAAGAAGAAAATATATAAAAATGGGTGAAAGAAATTGGTTAAAAATTAAGAATGAAAGACTAGGGTAAAAAGAATAATTTAGATTAGAAGAATCTTTTCTTAAAAGGTGATCTAAATCAGGGCTGATTGAAATTTGGAGAAATTTTTTTCAAAAGTTACAGAAAAATGGGAGAAATTTTAAAAGGTAGACAGCCCCAAAAGAAAAAAAATGTGTCTGATTTTCTCAACTTTCTGAAAAAAAGTCTACCCAAAAAAGAGGACAGCATCTCTACGAAGGATTTTCATTTTCTACTAAATATCTTCCATCTTTTTTCTTCCTCTTCTTTCGACTCGAAATCCTACTCTTTGTTATATTTCTAAGCTGGACTTTTTTCTTTCAAATTCCTATGCAGTTTTCTTTGTTTCTTTTTTCTTTTTTATAAATGTTTCCTTCCCATCTTCTCTTTCATATATTCCTTCAATTTTTCTCATTATTATCAGATAGACTCAAATTAAATTTCTGTCTGAAGCTCAAATTGCATTGCTTTTTTTTTCCATATTGTTTTTCCTTCCCTCACAAGGAAATCATCTTGATTCTCTTTCAGATTCACTTTCATTCTAATTTGTTTCCCCTCTTTTTCCTATTCTTATAGTTTTTCATTCCTCTTTTTTGTTATTCAATCTTGATTTATGCTTCTCCTTTTGCTCCTTCAAATAACTTTTTCTTTTTCTGTTTTTTTCACTTTCTTTCCTCCTTTATTCTTCTTTTTTGTCTCGTATGCTTCCTCTTCCTCCTTCTTTTCCTTTCCTCTTTCTCTCCTTTCTTCTTCTTTTCAGGCTTTGCCTTCTCTCCTTTTTATTCTATTTTCTCCTTTCTTCTTTCTTTTATTTTCTTTATTCTCATTTTACAACTTCTTCTTCTTCTTCGTCTTTTTCTTCTTCTTCTTCTTTCTTTCTTTCTTTCTTTCTTTCTTTCTTTCTTTCTTTCTTTCTTTCTATTCTAGTCCTACTCTTCTTTTCCTTCTCCTCCTCCTTTTCCCTTCCTTTTTAAACCTTCCTTTTCTTGTTACTTTTTTTTTCTTCAGCACTCCTTCATGAAAAATCACTCCTTTGTCGTAATTCATCATCTTTTTTCACTCTCTACTTTCTCTCTTTTTTATTCACTTTTTCATCTCCACATCTTCCACTCCACCTCTACCATAAGGCAATTAGAAACAGTCAACCAAAACTGTCAACATAGGTTTCTTCAGTTTTTAATCTGGTCTGGCTGGCTATCTATCAATGTATGTGTCATGCATATGGCCCACAGCTGAAAATTTCAACATTTACTTTTTATCAAGTGGAGAAGAAAAACACTTCTTTGTTTTTTGAAAATTCTTCCCCCCGAAATAAGTAGTGTGTTCAATTTACAATCTAAGTTTATGCTAAATCAGTCACTTGGTTTGTGTCCGGCAATATTTACACTTGTTTTTTTTTTCCAAGGGCAATAGAAGTAACTTATTCATTGGTCAGCTCTTATTCAAATTTTTAATTGATCACCCCCAACACGGCATGCTGCCAAAAGATATCGGTCATGTGATGGTTTCTATCCAGTGACTAACTGGACCTGTTTATCATCTTTTTTTCACTTGGCATTACCCTTTTCTAATTCATTTTTTCCATATTCTCCTCCTCCTCTATTACACTTTCACTGTTAAAGTATTTTCGTCTTTTTTTTTCACGAAATTACAAAAAATAAATAAATAAATAAATATTTAACATAAAAATGAACTGCTTGTCTATCTACTCCCCTGAATTTCACCAAGTCTCTAGTTGCTGACAAAATGGTCACAGTCTCTTGAAAAGAAATGTTTTTTAAGCGTAAAATGTTGGCTTCTTTCATGGCATTTTATAACTGAGTAAATAATATGGTTACTGGGGTTAGCATAGAGTGCTGACATTTATAAATCTTGAAAAACTTTCAGGAAAAAGAGATACGGCCATGGCAATTTACAGGATGGTAAATCAAACTAAGAAATATAATTTTGTTGTAATACTAGACTATATACACAAACATAAATAAATAAACTTTGCATCTTGGGTCTTGTGTACCAAAAACATGACTCTTTAATTATGCATATGATGCTTATACATACATATACATACATGAAGGTGTGTATGTATGTGTGCGTATGTGTGTGTGTGTATTTAGGCAGCTCTTCTTCATAAATACAAGTTTGATTAAAGGCCACGAAAAAGGAGGATTTTTAATTAATCTATTTTTTTGCCTATGTTCAATAGAACTTATACTATGTTTTGAACTATGTATTATTAATATATTCCAAACATTTGGTACTTTTGATCATATTTCTAGCCTTCATCAAGATCTAAAGACGACCTCCTCCTCCTCCTATCCTCCTCCTCCTTCTTCTTCTTCTTCTTCTTCTTCTTCTTCTTCTTCTTCTTCTTCTTCTTCTTCTTCTTCTTCTTCTTCTTCTTCTTCTTCTTCTTCTTCTTCTTCTTCTTCTTCTTCTTCTTCTTCTTCTTCTTCTTCTTCTTCTTCTTCTTCTTCTTCTTCTTCTTCTTCTTCTTCTTCTTCTTCTTCTTCTTCTTCTTCTTCTTCTTCTTCTTCTTCTTCTTCTTCTTCTTCTTCTTCTTCTTCTTCTTCTTCTTCTTCTTCTTCTTCTTCTTCTTCTTCTTCTTCTTCTTCTTCTTCTTCTTCTTCTTCTTCTTCTTCTTCTTCTTCTTCTTCTTCTTCTTCTTCTTCTTCTTCTTCTTCTTCTTCTTCTTCTTCTTCTTCTTCTTCTCTGGCTCCACTCTTATTTTCCTGTTCCTTCTTCACCTCTTTCTTTTCCCCTTCCTCTTTGCTCTTTTTTCCTTCCTTGACTTTCTCCTACCCCTCTTTCTTCTCTTATCTGTTCTTTCTTCTTCTCCTCCTCCATCTCCCATCCACTTCCTGTACCTCCTTCACCCCCTCCACCCCCTTCCAAAACAGAGTCTGCTATCAATCCATTGCAGCCAGCTGGTGCGGTGAAGAGGGGTAAGCCTTAATTTGGGCTCTGGCCATGGATCTATAGAAACCCCTTATGGTATCAATGAGAGGTTGCCATTGACCGAGTCGAATGAAGACATTTAATAGTCAAAGGTGAATGAAAGCAGAAGAAAAAGATGAAGTCAATGACAGATTTTTGGCAAAAGCCCTCACTTAACGGAAGAAGTGGAGTGTGTAAAGCTGTTCTGGGAAGATCTTTGTTGCGAGGCAAAAGAAAAAATGCAATTGTCTGGAAAGGCCTGCATTCAAGCAATCCGACAAGTGGAAAAATAATTGAGAAAAATAGATCAGAGTGATTTTAATGATGAGTTATACATTGATCTATTCAAACCATTGTCCTCATCTTGATTGTTCTTATATTTACAACGTTTCGTCTGCAGTGCCCTCCAGCCGTCTTAAGGTGTCTGTTGCATCAGATAACTGTACATATTAATTGAGCACCTGAAGAAGGCCCGAGAGTGTAGTGGCTAAAATGTTAATATATGAAAAACTGTTGAGGGCAACCGTTCGAATTTATCAATATCGATTGATACAATATGATTTTAGTTCCTTGGTAGTGACTATAATTTTTTGATTAGTTATGTGTAAAAAGTATGGAAAATGACTGTTATTGTCTTCAAACTTCACTTTTGTGGCCAGGATAGTGATATTCATATGTTATTGTTTTTCTTGGTAACAAGTCAAAATTCCAAATGCAGAAACGTCCAATGCATAAAGTGTCCAGTTTAAAAAATGTAAAATTTATGAAAGTTCTAATGAACATGGGGCTCCAATGAACATGAGTTTCTATATCGCAAATGCAACAAATTCAATTAGAACATATTATATTGGAACAAAAAAAAGTTGCATAGCTTAATTCGTCATTGCTGAAATTCAGGCATAAATTTAATGACGATGCTGTTTCATTCGGGTACACAAGTGTCCCAAGCTTTCTTGAAAGTTGTCCATACATCACTTTTTTGATTTTACGAAAAGGGAAAATCGTGCGCAGCATTTGTTTTGCAGTGAGCCGTAAAGACGTCGCTCATACCATTTCTGACTATTTCCATGAGTGTTCGAATATTTCCCGTATAAATCAATGGTTATTGCTTCGACTGAAGTGATTAGGAATGACAAATAGAAATTGAGTCTTAAGTTTCGGAGGTATGTAAAGAGTACCTTCTACACTGCATTAGAACCACTGGTAGACTCAAATGGGAGAGAGTCCTCATCAGTCTCTCCATTTGTAGACATTGAAGATAGAAACAAACGTGTAATGGCGGAGTAGGTATACACTATGCTCACACATGGGCCTACCCCATTACTACCACTGGTCAGAATGTTGGGTTAATCATTTTGAAACGTTGTCGGTCCATTCTATGAAATCGAGGAGAATTATGTGGAAATGATGGATAAGTTTATGCTAAAGTAGTGTATTGGCTGTAGTGTAGTGGCTGAGAGAATAAAGCTTCGCTTACCTTCGATGACAATATCAGAAGGCGTCCTCGCATGTCTTATCAGTCAGAAACGAACATGGTTCTCCCATGTTCACGTGCCACACTTCCTTCTGATCCAGACTTCATCACGAGTCTTCATTCAACCACTTTATACCTTTCGGCTTAATCTATTTCCAGTTCCACTCGCCCACAACCACGATTTAACTCACTCAGATCACCACTTTACACTCTTTTTTTCTTCTTTTCCTCCAACCAACATGGCCTTCAGCAGGTGGGGGGGGGATAAACGGACGTAAGTTTTATCTTATATTGCTGCTACCGTGATTCCCCGCAGGTCGGTCGAAGGTTTTTCGCCGCGGAAACTCGAAACACACTACCTGACTAGTTGTGGGAAACGAACGGTCAAATCGCAATAGATCCACCAGTTCTTCTATGATCACCGAAGTTAAACGACGAAGAGCCAAATCGGTGACCGTCAGGAAATACCAGGAGCCATAAGCTGCAACAAGATTGTTTTGCCGCCGATCAACAGAACTTATTGCCAAGCTGGCGTTGAACTGTGCTTCCGGTCCCTTTCTCAAACACACATTGCCCCACGGAGGACGCATGACAGTGCACTCTCTTATGAGCCACCATACAGATTGAATGGCAGCGATCATCAGGCAACCTGATGTAGTGGAATACTTTGCTCACTTTTTATGTCTTGATTCTTTTTAGAGGATTCAAAAGATGCCTCGATTGAAATAGATTGTAACTAATTGGGCCCTTTGATTACTTATTGGCACCCTTGGTTGAGCACAGATAATTTCCTAACATGCATTATTCATTGATGGGCGGGAAAATATCACTAGATGTATTTAAATGAATAATTTCCATATTTCAAGTTTCTTTTTTATGGCATTCATCTGGCGCACGATCCACTCATTCATATGCGACCCGGCTCGCAAAGGTTGCCGACTGCTGCGTCGAAGACAATAAGCTTTATGAACTGCGGTTGCTGGCACAATCACGTGATATCATCCCCGTCGAGAACTTATGGCGAAGCGTCGAAAATAACATTTACTGCAATAATCCTACAAACATGAATGATATCTACGCTGATAAAATAGAAAATGGAAGCCGTAGGAATCTAAACTGAAAAAAAAAATGTTTCTTTTGACCAATTCGAAAAAATTACCTTGTTGAAACAAAAAAAAAGTGTAAATCTAAGTTTATTAGTTTGCCCCGAAGTAATTTTTAATTGAATTTCATATAAATATGACTTAGATATAAACTGATAAATCTATTTACACGTAACAAATTAGAGTTATTATTTCAAGATTTAGTACGTAACTCTTTTTTTCAGTATAAAAGCCCCAATGTTGCATAGATATGATATATCTTAAAAAAATTGGTTACTCTACTACGTGTTAATGTTTGCTCTTTTATTTACTACGTTTATTCCTTTATTCGTACATGTCATTTGGAATAAAAATGGCAGATGATTGGAGTTTCCTTGAACAATTTGATCGCAGTATTTTTTTTTCAAATCAACATTACATTACATTGTGTAAATCAGTCATGTTAAAATACATATCAATAGAAACAAGCATCAGAAGTGTGCTTGGTTCAAAACAGAGTATCTCAAACCTTTTCCGATTACCGTCCACCTTTTGAGGCATATATTTCATCAGTAACCCCCATCCCTGTATAGTGAAAAATCATACATTGAAAATTAAATTTTAATGATTAAAAATATCTAAGCATTTATAAAACACATTTTCGCATACATTATTGCCCATGTATCCCTACTGCCTTTTTAAGAATAGGAAGTTAATTTTCTTTTCAACCAATCATAGCCGTATTTTATTTCTTTAGTGGAACATTTCACAATTAAAACGGATATAATCAGGTATCATTTATGACCAAAAACTACAACATCGAAATTCTGCTGCCAAAAATATGAATATGTTGCCGCCAAAAATGTGTATATCCTTACAAAAATAAAATCCGTTGTAGGATATAGGCCTTCCCTATGGTTGGCCATTTTTTAGCTTCTGAATGTCAAGATCATCGCACCATCTTGGTCTTTAAGTTTGCATAATGGCTTTTAGGATATCTCTGACCAATTTTCTTCTGCATTGTGCTGTAATGCGATCTTTCCATGTGACTCCAAGCATATTTTTTCCTACACACATTGCATGATCCGTAGTTTGAGAGCCAATGGTCAAGTTCAGTGTTCCTGTTCTATGGGTGACAATTGGGAGGGTGCCCTAATTGCAGACCCTTTTTTGTGAGATCAATGCAATCTTCTTGTTCTTTGTAGGCGTAGATATACAATGTACATCAAATGTGTGGATATTCAAACAATGGGGGAGACCGGGGCTTGTTGAGCACAAGAGCGCGTTGAATTATTTGCTATAATTTCTGTTTTCTTACACGTTGTTATTAGCCTCATTTTGAACCGCAGAAAGATTTCGGCCATTTCTTTTTTTACTATGTTCGAGTCATATGTGTCAAAATATTTTGGTTGAAAAACATTTTTCACCCAAGTAATTATCTTTTATTTACTTACAGTGCCCAGTTCATGCTGTAATAAGTGGTTGGTGATATCGTAGTCGACATTTATGAGAGGTGGCAATGAACATTATACATACTACATGTCATGCAGCTTCTGTTAGAACTTTTTCTTGGAATAGAACGTAAAAGAAACCACGTGTTTGGGGCTGGTTGGTACAACGTAAACAAAGCTACCTGGTACACTGTGATTGTATGCGATTGTGTCGGGGAAATAAAAAGTTTGCAAAAAACAAAACAAATTTCAAACAACTCATTAGTATCATCATTCTTTTCTTATTGTTATTTTTTCCATCTTCCACCTTATTAGAATGCAACATCGAGGCCCAGTTACGTATGATTCCAACCAGGTGGTCATATCAATCCTAAAATCTCACTTTTTACCCAAATACATTCTTCTGTCTGGATTGAAATCTCATATTTCTTACTTTTAACTGCTCGTTGACCACATCTGTATCTATTAGCAAGAGAACTATCTTGTCCAGTCAGATATTGTACCAACTAAACACACTGGTGGAATAGGTGAGTATACTTTTTCCTCAATGTTTAAATGATGATATAAGAGACAAATATTACAAATTCAAACGACACATCAAAAGGAAGTTTGTTTTTTTTTAGTAAATTCGTGTCATATTTGGGTCTTAATGAATTTCACACGGTTATAGCCATCTGAGTGAAAAAATGTACCAAGTAGCCCCTTTCTACTCTACATACATATGTATGAGAACACACACACACACACACACATATATATATGTGTGTGTGTGTGTGTATGTATATACTTTTAGTTTCTTTGTGCAAGCATGAACCACTTGACAAAGTGTTGAAAAGTATTGGAGTGATGATACCTCGTATGTTGTCTCCACTGAAGCATATCTTGACTTTTACATATGTATACATCCCAACCCACACACACGCATCCCCTCAGTCACACACACACACACACACACACACACACACACACACACATATATATATATATATATTTATTGACTTAGAAAGACACTTGCTTCCAGTAATAAAAACACGTTTTTCTCATTTCTCAAACATCCCAGAAAAATATAATAAATTCTTTTTTATGACATCCATTTTGTTCCCCTAAAAGAGACCACACACGGTTAGACCTCCTGTATTGTCATAATTACTTGTCAATAACACATAAAGCTGAAAGTTTGGCAGCAATTACTTGAAAATCAGACAAAAATGCTGATACAATGAGGGGCCCAACTAATTTGAATTGTTTCTCTTCCTCCTGACCAGGTGCATAGCTGAGGGAGTCGGTGGGCAGAAATTTTAAATTCCATGGTTGCGAGTGGAGGGGTAGCAAGAGCTGTGTGAATACTATTAGGTTGTACCCACGTGAAATGGCCGATTATGAAATGAAAAATGTGCTCGGTGGCACCCCGAAATTGTTTTCGGAAATCTGTAAATTTTGAGCTAAATCTCGAACTGTTCCCCTTTGTATCAGTTTCAAAAATGCCTGTTAAAGTGTCATCGTCAAAAACTGATTTTTTTTTCCTCGGCGGCCATTATCCAGGCTCATATCTCCGAAACTAAATTTATGGAACCAACGTCGTACTGTTTTCTCCTGGCAAATTCGTATTTCCTATGCGAGATTGATGTTCTTGAGAGTTTGAACTCAAGCAAAAACAATAAAACAGCGTCTGCAAGAGTGAAGGATTATTTTGCTAAAACTGAAGAGATGAATAAGTTGAAAATTCAAAAGAAAGCTAATGTATGATTGGTCGAATATGTATGACTGCATTTTCTGCCGAAAACAGTCATTCCATGCGGGAGAACCAAATAGTTCACCTATTGCACTTTAAACTTACATTCATCATCATCAGTTTTTCAACGTCCGTTGTTGGACATAGACCTCCCACAAGATTCGCCACACATCTATATCATGGGCGTCGCAGAGCCAGTACTTTCTGAATTTGCCTAGCACGTCTCTCCATCTGATATTCTGCCGGCCTTGGTTCCGCATGTGGTCTCAGGGGATCCATGTTGTGAGTCACGATGTCCATCGGTTGTCTGCTATTCGTGCAACATGATCAGCCCGCTGTCATTTGAGCCTTTTAATGGATTCTATGATTTCCCTGACTCTTGTCTTTTCCCGGATGTACTGTGCTGTCTTTTGAAGTGATAACAATTTTCACTAAATGTTAAGCCAGACCACGACCTGATTCCTGGAATCCCTAGCGAAGTCAATACCTTCAAATGTTGGATGGGTTTGCTTAATGAGCTTATGTTCTCTCCATGTGATGTTAAGCATAATTTTCTCTTGTGTACGTTGCATAATTATCAGTTTGAGGGTCAATTCTTTGGTTAGGCTCATTGTTTCTGCTCCATATATGATGATGCATTGATTGTAGAGCCTCGACTTTTAGAATTATTAGATTTTTTTTATTTTTGAGGGTTGAGCTTGCTGTACCGAAAGCTTGCCAATCAAAGGTGATTCTTTGCTTGATTTCAAATTCGCTGTCGATATTTGCTGAGAACCTACGTGAAATAATGCTAGACGAACTAAATGAAGAAAGTAAGGAGGTTGGTCTTCACATGTTGAGGACAAAGACACAACGATTAAAATTGGAATCACAGAGCTAGAAAAAAGGGCTCCCACATCTACCTATATCTATCAAGAAAAAGTTAAGCGGAGAATCAGACATAACAACATGACTCCAATACATACATACACATGGAATGGAGCACTCTGGTGAATAGGGAATATATATGCGTAAATAAATATATCACTTAAATTCCATCTTACTGACCGTCAAGTTCCGTGGAGCAGAGGAGGATACCAGCTTCTGGGTCTGAAGCTAAGGTTTCGATCCTACCTCTAGGTACTGAATGGGGTAAAGGATAGTCTATATCCACACTGAAGAGTTGTAATACAACGAAACAGCTGTCTGTGGATGACTAATAATGAATGAATAATATATATATATATATATATATATATATATATATATATATGTGTGTGTGTGTGTGTGTGTGTGTGTGTGTGTGTGTGTGTGTGTGTGTGTGTGTGTATGCTTAAAAGTGTACTAATTCATATACACATACACACATAAGTATAAGAATAGGAGTAGGTTACACATAGTAAAAAATCTATATTAGTACAGAGATACATATTATACATGTATACCTCTTTCTTCCCCAATGAATACATATATATGTTGTCCTGTTTGTAAGGCACCCCAGTGGGCTCTGCTATTGATCAAGCACTTCCTTGCAACCCTGTGTGATGTTTGCCCCAAACATTCTCTTTCTCATCTGCCAATAGCCATTTCTTGCGAGCTTGCTCAACCACTTGTTGCTGCAGGCTTTTTTAATCGGACCCACGACCTACAAAGCAATCAGTTCTCCCACCTGGCCCACAAAAAAAAAAAAAAAAATGATAGGGGTGGGGTTCAGTGAAAAAAAAAATTGGGTCACAGTAACTAGAGCAAGCTAAAAATAAAAATAAAAACTAAGAAATACAGTTCAGTGATTTGTTAGAATTTTATATCACAAAGATTTTGAAATTGATCCCAACCCATGGCGAGATAAATATAGGGATGGTAAAGAAGTTTATACGTATATATTGTTGCAGGTAAGAAAGTGTGAACACTCAGGTACATAATGGTGATATTCATCAGAGAGAAAAAAAATTCATATATATATATATATATATATATATATATATATATATATATATATATATATATATATATATATACATATATATATATATATATATATATATATTTATATATATATATATATATATATTATATATATATATATATATATATATATATATATATATATATATATATATATATGTACATATATATATGTACATATATGTGTGTGTGTGTCTGTGTACCTGTGCGTAAATGCGTGTGTAGATGATGGATGAAAGTAATCTGATAAAGCCTACTTGTAAGCAATCTATATTTGCTTAACAAAGAAGGGTTATATATATATATATATGTACGTATGTATTCATATGGGGAAAGAGAGGGGGTATGTGCTAATTTAAATATCTTACCATACATGTACTACGCCTATTCTAATAATCACATATGTGTGTGTATGTGTGTGTGCATGTATGCGTATATACACTTTTGAATTTACATACGCACGCACTTATATGTGTATATACAGAAAGACAAAGGCAACTTTATAGATGTATGAATCCGAAAAAAAATCTCCATCCACACCCGAATACAAGCGTTACACGCATTTTGTCGTGTTTAATTATCTTTTAATTATTTCATAATTGCTTCTTTTAAATATTTTGATTATTAGCCCATTATATAATGAAGCACTTCAAATATATCAAACTTTCTCAAACGCTCACTATTACGGAGGTAAGTACAAAGGCGTGGGTAAGTTAGGGTGACGGGATGATTTTAAATCGACCCTGGGTCCCAAATTGAGGAGGCCCAAAAAGCTTAATGAATAGTAGTTTATCTACAGGATTTCTACTAACATTATTCTATTCAAATCTCACTGAATGTTGGAAGGGGCATCTCAGTGAGCCAAATCCACCACAGGGGCTCACAAATATCTAGCTGCACCATAGCTTTTTTGACTGAAACTCAAAAAGCTCACGGTCTGCAACCCCCAGGTTGGGAATATATGCACAGAATATCAGAGGACGTGCCAAGCCATCTGGGTCCCCAAATCTCCGGCTACGCCCCTGGAAAAGTGAATGGAAAGGAATCGTGTAAGCTATTTTGTTCATCCTGCCGTTGTCCCATCATACCATAATATCTATGGTTCAAAGGTAGGAATCAGCTAGTCTCCCTTGAACCCTGCTGTCATAAAACAGGAAAACACGGTGTGCTATAGTGTATTTCTCGTCCTCTTTCCGCTGTTAATTTTATAATCGTTTTTCTTACTTGGTTTCTTCTGTTTTAGTTTTCGAATTACTGGATAATGTTTTTAGAGGTAATTATCTCCTCGGGTGATTGGGAAATAGAAAATACTTTTTATGGGAATGAATCAATGTGAACTAATTGCACAAAAAAGAGAAGTTAATGAGAAAGATACCAAAAATGAGACAGTGCGTATAAAGCCATATGTCTAAGCGAGCAAAGCTATTTTTTTTTCAAAACAGAAAAAAGTATCTGTTCATCTATTAAATCGTTGTATGTATGTATGTATGTATGTATGTATGTATGTATGTATGTATGTATGAATGTATGTACCCCCGTTCTCTGTCGAGGGTGTCACGGGGTTAGGTAAGGAACATTGTTGGTAAGACCCACTCACAGCTTGCCAGGCAGATAAAAGCTTCGTTCTTCCTACGGCAACTGGTATTCTCTAATGGTTATAATGGTCACTCATCTTGGTATGACTATGCTCGACGTTGTTTCAACTTCGGCGATCTCACGAGAACTGGCGTATTCAATGTGATTTGGTCGTAACCCTCGGGGAGAGGTTTCTCAACCCTAGTCCTTTTTTCGAGTGCTTAGCAGAGAGGCATTTGGTCCTGCTCGATATTTTGAATCTCTGATAACAGAATTTGAACAAAGTGACAAATGTTATCTTAAAAATTGAACTTTGTGGGCATTGTGGACTTTCGACTGGACCGATCAGCCCTTTTAATAACACCTTTTCTTCTCATTGTGTGGTCACACGAGTAACAATTGATGGTTAAGACAATAGATTAAGTGACAGTAATTCCCCTCAATACATCAGCACTCTCTCCGGGCGTTCTTGCTGTTTTCGCAAATGCTGACGTCGGCAGGGTCCCATTTTTCTCGAATTTCCAGTACCTCGAACCTTGCAACTAGGTTTTTGGAGAATATTTCAACAATTGACATAAGCATAATCTTCATAATTCCTTTGGTTCTCTTGCAATGTCAAGGCACTTATTCAGCTTTTCACATTCAAAAAAAGATTTCTCTGTGGTCAACTGGAATGGCGAAATCCACTATCTGAAACGTTTTTCTCTTTGTTTACTATAATCAGATCCAGCCTTCACGGTCTGGATTGGGTGATTAGTTTGGATCCAAACTCAAAATAAGGTTTGAAAACATACGCAAAAATTTAGGATCTTAAACACAAGATAAGCGAGTAGTTGTTGAGTATCCTCTGTTTTTTCTTTCAAGTACTGGTATCAAACGTTCAAGTATGAAAATACTACGGTTAAAGAGATGCTGTAACACACATGACTCTGTAAAAGAGTTTCTCTGGGATAAAGAAATAATTTGCCGTGAAAGACTCAAGTGTTACAGATGCAATAGACTGCTGACCGAAGTTAAGATGAGAGACGAATTGGTGTGGTTATGTGTTCGTCACCATGACCAGAAAGTTTCTTTGTATCAAGTAAGTTTCTTGGAAAAGTCCAAAATTTTCTTCTAGGACTTCATATTTATGTCGCGCCTATGGTCCAGCGAAACACCATTGATGACCACTGTTACAATGTTGGTATTTCCAAAGACGACCATCATTTAATGGCTCAGTTCACAATAAAGAGGTCTGCTCCTCAATAATGTGTACTAAGCAAACCCTATTCGGATATCCCGGTGTTGTAGATCAGGCTGGTGAATCTGTTATTGCGAACAAGGAAATACCATCGAGACCGTTTTGATTCTAGAAAGGTGGGTCTTCAGTCTATCTGACATGACCACGAAGACATGCCCCCCTCTCCCCCTCAGTTTATGAAGGATCGAACAGCACGTACTCTGATTCCCATCATCAAGACAGAAATAAAACCAGGAAATACCATTCTTGATACACAGACTGTTTGAAAGTCTATCATGGAAAAAAGCCAGCTTGTGAATCCCAGTTACACCCACTCGACTGTTAACCACAGCCGACACTCCGTGAACCCAACTGCTGGAGCTTACACAAACTACATTGAATACATATGGAAAATGTAAAGCGAAAGGTCAAAAGTATATTGGGCGCATTCATCAATGTCACCCTCATATCTTGATGAATTTATTTATGTGGTGCATAAATTAAAGCAAAAGACTCGCTGATGTGTTTGTAAAATATATTGACATACATTACAGAACATTACCCTACGCCATAGAACTAAATTTCATTTCCTTTCAATTCTAGAGAAAATTAATTACATTTTTTTCTTCATCTGTTCTGAATTTTCATAAATTAAATCGTTCGTTTGTTTTTTTATTTCAAAATAAATTGTTATATCTATTTGTTCCTCTCGGTGTTTCTTCTGAGAAAGTAATGATAAAACGTTGAAAGTAATAATACAATTACAGTAATGTCGTGGTTTACTTACGTAAAAATAATTCTTTATTTTCCCCCGAAATTTGTTTTAAATTTGTTCACATTGTGGCTTCCTTCGTAAATTCAATTATGCTTCGTCATGTTAACATGTTGTCTGGATGAAAAATTATTTCACGAACATAAACTACGTCATTATTAAAAGTCATATTTATTTGTACCATGTCATAACATTAAAATTGTTTTTGAAAAAAAAATTCTCCAAAAGGTGGAGGTAATTTTTAACTACGCATGTTTCAATGGCGTAAGCAACTTTTCAAAGTGGGACTTCAAACGGGTGGTGGTTAGTTAAGGTTCACTTTGGTATTATAGTTACATTGTTAACTGAACCACCCTACTCAGAAAATGCATCTGATTTTAAAAGGTAACGAATTCCCTTGGTTCCCGAAAGTCGTGTGGATTGAATGCAGAAAAATATTTGCAGAAACATTCTTTCGATTTTTTAGGGGCTAAAAAGTGTGACCCCTTTCCTTGACAAGTGCCGAACTTTGAAAAGCCAGGGGTCCGGGACCTTGTAGGCAGACCATTCAAATGCAGGGACATTGCTAGATATATGAGGGCCCAGATTGACCCTCGGTCTCTTGAGAGGTCCCCTCCTTCAACATTTATTGAGATTTGTTATTAGATGATGTTTATAGAGATGCAAGACGTGAACTACAATTAATAAAGCTTTTTTGGAGGGAGAGGAGCTTGATTGGGAATCCGGGTACGTCCCTGTGCCCAAAGCACCCGAAATGTTTGCGTTAGTGAGAATCATTTTATGCGTGTTTTGAGTTGCTCGGTGACTGGTTAGTTTAGTTGCTTGGTCCCTGGTAAGAAGATGCTGAGCGACATGGATCCATCTTCGTGACTGTTTGAATTTGCTTATCGTCGTGTCGTGTTATAACATATAGTATATTGAATTAGGGTCGTGTGTTTACTCCTGAAGTATTAATGTGTTCTGTGGCGTCTTGTCAACTGTCGAACTACCGCTGTGTATTGAGTTATGTTGCATCGTACTGACTGTCGAATTACTGTTGTATACTGTATTGAGTGAGCATCATGTTGAGTTGAGTGACGGAGGTTGAGCTCATGATTTGTTCTTTTCACTTCAAACGACTTGGCCTGGGGGTGAGCCCCAGAAATCACCACTGAACCTATTTTTGTAAGCGTCAGCCTGGAGATAGGCTCTACGGAAGGATTTTTTGTGATCTGATTTCTTCAGTTTCTCTGGTTGGAAAATATTACTTGATTTTTCTCTGATTGGTTATGATACTTTGTTTTTAGCGGGATCTTTGTTAGTTATTTGGATCCTTTCAGAGGGGTTTTGGGTGTGAAGATGAGATTTTATCTCTTCTAACAGGGTTACCAATTTAGTTCCTTTCCAATTTCTCGAACGTTTTTTTTCAACATATTTTCTAATTTATGAAATCAATAGTGAATATTAGGTAAGTAAAATTGAAAGATCAAATGCTCATAAATAATTTTTGGCCATTTTGTGCTACTTTCTGATAGTCAAAGTAAAGCATCAATCTCTAAAGAGACAACCCCCAAATGGAATATGGCGGCCGGTGATGAAGTCCCAGTTACTGCTGCATACCACAGCTAAGTAATTCCTAGCAAGTCTTTTGTCTGGTCGAGACCAGAACTTTATACTTACAAGTTTATATGCCCATCCCCTTGAAATTCCATCGAATGGGATACCTCCGCACTGATCACACAGCTGAGAGTATACTCAATTAGCTACTGAATCTTAACGAAGACTTTCCCCTCACTTCTCGCCCATACTGCCGATAAAATCTTCTTTTTTTTTTCGTGTTGACAACCCTGCATCCTGACTCTCAAAGTGACAATGATCGCTTCGGTTGCTATACTTTACAATTTTGGATAATGTTTCAATTGATTTAGAGCTCTGTATTGGTATTTCAGTTGTGCCAATAGAGGTCCTAACGAAACTGTCATTGTATGGCAGTCCCACACATCCCCACCCACCACCGAAGGCACAAATGGTGAAAAAAAGGAAACACCTTCAAAATACTCTTTCTTCTGCTGACAACCACGAATTCGGTCAAAACATTTTAATAGATGTGATGACAGAGAGAGAAAAAAATTTGACCTGATTTTTAAAAAAAGATTTTATAATAAGTGTGGGAGAAGGACAGTAGGGAAGAAAGTCAAGACAAAATTATAATAGAAACAAGAACAAAAAAAAAAAACGAAGAGGAAGATAAAAAAAAGTAATCACACACACACACACACACACAAACACTTACATACACACACTAATTTAAAAAGCAACTACAAAAGAAAGATACGTGAATAAAGAAAAAGATCTTGACAAACATTCTTAGGTAGAATTGTTTTGCCTTTTCTATTGGGAACAACGTATTTGCCATTTTTACGGCCAAAATTGACAAATCTTATCCTTTTGAAAGGCGTTTGGCAATAAACTATTTAGTTTAACCATTTTGACTTTGTTGTGGTAGTTTTCTAAACAAATTCTCATTTTTGGTTTGTTCGTCGCCATTGCAATAATTTATGAACAATCACTATTGAAATTTTCATGCAACTAATCACCTTTATTTAAAGGTTTCAGTTGCTTTTTATAATCGTTATTTCAATACTCAGGCCGTCACGAAAGAGTTGCAATGAAAAAGCAACATTTTAATAGTAATTTCTTCAAATTGATACACATGATTTACGATACTTAATCAAATAAAGTAACAAGTCTGATTAGTCACTCAATAGAAACCATCACATAGCCGATGTCGACAGTTTCTTATAGATTAATCGTATCCATAAAAAAATTACATTTGGCCATTTTTTTGCCGTATTCTTGGCCAGGAATGTCTTCAAGTATCTGGCAACCCTGATTGGGAACAATAAAGACATTAAGATATTTTACCTATTTTTGTTTAAGTTATTAAAATAATTCCGTTGAAAAATCAAGAAAAACCTGTTCCTCCCAAGATCCCAGAAAAAAAAAACTAACATTGGCCTCTGTCATATTTATAAACGAAGAAGGGCTGAACAAAAGTTCAGGGAATTTGAACACTGTGTGTGAACTGAATATTGAACGGACTTTTGCAACCACTCTTTGTGAGATCGCTGTATCCATGCTTGAGAGGACAATTCTGAAGGAGACCGTGGAAACTGAGTGGTATCTGTCATTGTAATTATATTATTGTATTATTGGTGCTGATTTGGGGTTTAGGGAATCAGAACAGCACGTGAAAACTGAATATTGTAAAAGTTTTTTGCCACTACCCTTTGTGAGCAGTATCCTTTGTAACCTTTTGCCTAATCTTCTACTGTATTTGCTACCTTTAGTGCACCTATCTTTCGATGGTCAATTACCCTTTCTTCTCTCTTAATCCGAAGGTGACGGTGGAATCTAGGTGATACCCACCGTTGTAATTATGTACGAATTGCTAAGTTGGGAGAATTTGAAGGATATGCACGAACTGAATATTGTACAAACTTTTACCACCCTTAGTGAAATCTCTGAAGGAGACGGTGGAAACTGAGAGTTAGGTTAAGTGATTTTTTATCATGGTTTGATTACCCAAACCATTGGGTAACAACTTGTACGTTGGTCGATGGATAGATAAAGCAACAGAAACACTTAGATGACTGTACATGTAATATGAACTATCTTTTTATGTATGTAAATGTCAACTCATGAATTTACTGATTGATTTAGAAATAAATTTGAATTTATGAATAAAGTATAAACATACATCGGCTATTGGTAACATTTCCAAATAGTAATGTTAGTCAGTCTTTTAATCGATTCTGAGTGGAATTTTAGCACGATAGAAAAAATACCTGGTTTGATTCATTCAACAATTTAATTATTTTTCAAAAATCATTTAAAAGAAATATAGCATTCAGAACCATAAAACCTGAGTAAATGCATGCCTCCTTGTGCTGATTGTGTAACATCACTAATTGGAAACGGATTTGCATTGGCGCCAAAAAGCCATGATTTTTCAAACGACCACGTTGAATGTTACAAGCATAGCTTGCGAAAAACATGGACGAAAATTAAATACGAGAGAGCTGGACAAAGGTCTGAAGGGGAGAGAAGGGTTCAAACTTAACCAAAAAGCAGATAAGTCGAACAAATATTTTCCCGAATGAAGTTGAGAGAAGCATTGCGTATCTAAATACCTACTATTATTCATAGTTGGACACGGACATTTCTGTCTACTCTCCCATTCCTATTAGCTGGTTGCTGTGTAGATGTGTACATGCAACCAGTCCATCTCGCTGACTTCCTCTCTGCTCCTGCACGGACTGGAGGCTTCATTATTAGAAAAGTGAGACAATGTGAAGAGATAGCTGTTCTTAAGCTGTCCGTCAATTGGCTAAGTGAACCATACTACTTTGTAAGAGACCCTGTGATTGGCCAACCGATACTGCAACAAGCGTTCCCTTTACAGAGCTCAAATTTGCGGCTTTTGTTTGAAAGTTCTAACAAAATCACATGTATTTCGTAACAATTGCCAGAAACAAAAAAGGTCCCGTATCCAACTTCCGAAACAAAGCAATATTAGCAAAATTTCTATTTGTTCAAATACTTTTTAGCAGAGCTGTATCATCATCATCATCATCAGCAGCAGCAGCAGCAGCCACCATAAGCCAACTATTGAACAAAGTCCTTTTCCTAGCTCCCTCCATGTCGATTGCAACTGAGTTAATCTCCACCACATCTTACCGGCAAACCTTTCGATCATATTTCATTATCTTCTCTCTGATCTCCTACTGTGTTAGCTATCTTTGTGTACCAATCTGCTAACCATCTGTTACATTTTTCTTCCTATGTATCCAGCCCACTTCCATTTTCGTATCCTGATTATTCCTCAAAATCTTTTACCTTGGTCTATTCTCTGATACATTTTGATCTGTTTTTCAATCTGTTAGTTTTTTACCCAGCATTGTTCTTTCCACAACTCTTTTTGATACTCTGAAATACTTTCCAAGCCATTTAGTAAGTTTCCATGTTCCACGCCTATACGTCATATCCGGCGTTACACATTCATTGTACACTTTACGTTTTAAGCATATTGACAAGCTGCTTTTCAATAAGTTACATTATTGACCAAATACTTTCCAGCCAAATGTTATGGGTCGTTTTATTTTGCTCCCATGACTTTTATCGACATAATAATTTTCTCACCCAACCCAAGTAAATATATTCCTTAATCTGCTCCGAATTTTCGCCCTCTATTTTTATGATTTTATTCGTGTCGTTATTATTGAACATTACTTTTGTCTCAATCGAATCACCGTAGCCCCACAAGTGGCCAGCCTGACCAACCAGCCAAGTGGGCTACAGATTATTCTCTCTTTGCTCATTCCCGTGCGTCTTCGGGCGCACCTTGTTATATTTTGGGGAGCTAGAACAATGAAAATTTGCATAGTCAACTAAAAAGTTTTCTTCTCTCATTTTCTCCAAAAAGCGTTTTTGGGAGTCTTATTTTGGACCAACAATGCCTAAATCCTTTACTGGTATTCTTCTTTTTAGATAATTTCAGATTGAAGATCTATCTTTTTTCAGATAAATGATCTATTTTCTTCTAGATTTTTTTTAGATAATTACTCCCGGTACTCGCCCGAATTATGGTGATTCATTTGTGCAAGATACGGACACTCCGCTCATCTTTAACCTGATTTTGGAGCTTTTCCTATTTACATCACTTAGCAAACTCTGCAACGCACACGATGTTTATGATATTATCGCTAAGTCATCAGGAAATCGTAAACCAAATTAAACATTTTCCGTCTAGATTCATCCCGTTTTCCCAGTTAGTTTTCCGAAAGTCGTTTATTTGTATCTTTATGAAAACGAATTATTTCAGTGCCATTTTCCTATACATTTCAACATAACGACTTTTACATCTTCGTTAAAACTTTGCTCTCGCATTGAGTTGAAAACTGTCGAATGTTCTACCGAGTCCTTTTTTTTCTAATCAAAAAGAATCAGACAAAGTGGTTTGTTATAGTGATCATATTTTACAATAAATGAGATAATCTAAATCTTGATGATTATCGCCTCATCACATTGCTACCTACACATAAAGACTATTTCAAGAGACTAGAAAACACTCTAAATGAAAGTCAACGACGCAAACAAGCAGGTTTTAGGTTTCAGGAGTGGCTACTCAATTATAGATCAATAGACCACCTACCTACTGTTGATCAACAAGACAACAGAATATATATTGTTAATAGATATAGATACACACTTATCTTAATTGTCATTTTCGTACTCATACATTTATCTATCTCCCAATGTCTCTCTCTCTCTGTCCTAATATATATATATATATATATATATATATATATATATATATATATATATATATATATATATATATTTTCTTTAATTGCTTATTCTATTAATGTTCTCTAAACTGAGTGATATATTGACCATATGGCGACGGGGGATCACTTCAAATAATTTTTCATATAATATAATGTGATTTATAATTCATTGTCGGACTAAATATGTCCATTTCTTTCTTGCGTCGAAAAAGACGTATAGACTGAGAATAAACGAGATGAAAATTTGAGTTCAAAGCAGTTATTAGGCCTTCGCCTTACCGGCGGGCTGTTTATCTCGAAGGTAAGAGCATCACAACGTTGAAGTGGCTACTATATATATATATACATATATATATATATATATATATATATATATATATATATATATATATATATATATATATATATATATATATATATATATATAGTATTAAATAAAAATCAAGATACATATATCTTGATTTTTATTTGATATTATAAATATGTACATTTGAATAGATATATTGTTACACAGATAAATCAACTTATCTTAGGTCAATCTGAATAAACATATCTTTATATAAATTCCTACTTTAACATACCTACGTATTTGGGTTTGCATATATGAGCATATAATTCTATATATTCATGTGTGTATATATCCCCGAACATGCTCACATATACATTGACATCGATAAAGATAAGTGTATTGACCTGAAATATTTCCCACAATCTATGTACGTATAATTTTATTGAAAAGTCACGAAGCTTTTAAACGAAAATCAAACAATGCCATTGTTGGATTGAAGTCTCTAAAAACAGTGAAAAAGAAATGCACCAAGGAAAGTCAAGCAAAGACAAGAACAATGGTTTCTGTTCTTCTTCCTTCAGGTGACTAATAAGCCTTCTACTTTCAAAAATATAAAAAAAAAAACAAAACAAAACAAGGAAGCCTTCATCGACACTCTCATGAGTTTTCCTGGCTTTCTTTTCAAGAAGAAGAAAAAGAAAGTTGTAACTCGTAGGCAGTACCTAATTAAGCCCCCAGTACTTAAGGGTCCCCCCAAATTAGTTTCTGATCAAAAGAGACTAGCATTTTAAGGAAAATCATAAACCATATTGAGCATTGGTGGTGATTAAATCAAGTTACCTGAATGAAAATCATACCAGCATAGTTTTCAAAAAACATAAAGCACTTCTGGTTAGTCACTCAATAGAAACGCCTTTTGGTAGCATGCCGAGTTAGGGGTGATCAATTAAAGAATTAGAAAAAAGAGGTGATCAGAGATGAGTCACTTCTCTCGCTTTTTGTTCAACGATGGCCATTTGAAAAAAAAAGTTCGAATCTACAACATACAAGCGTGGACACTTACCGGGATAAACTAAGGGGCTAATTTAGCATACATTTACATTGCGAATTGAACCCATTTACTCCTTAGAGGAGGGTGGATGAAAAAAAATATAAACCGTTTTTTTTTCTGGACAGAAAGAGACATAAGGATTAAATGTTCAAAATTTCACTTCAATGGTGCAGCCTTCGCGTGCGACACGTACTTAGCTAGAATCTCTTAGAAACTTGGGAAAAACGCATGATTTGGTTGATGGTTCAAGGATTTTTCTTTTTCCTGTTCAACCCCTTACCTTGCATGCTCTGCTCAGTGCTCTCCATTCATGGCCTTTTACAGAGCAATAGAAGTCACTTGGAGATGATCATCTCATCACAAAATAAGACGCATTGATTGTACTGGTATACGTGGTATCAAAAGTAAGATGTGATCCCTGATCTGACCAATAAGGATCAGTAACTTTTGCTAATTTATCTTAGTCTGGAGCATAGCCACCCTATCAAATTGGTTAAGTCTCATACGACGACCCAGTAATAGGGCATCCGTTATGGATTGAACTCTTCATGCTAACATACTGGTTTGCAAGACGAGCTCGCTAACTACCGTATTGCACTGGTGCCTACTGTTAGCAGAGGGGTATTGTTGCACACCTGAAAGGTTAAGTAGTAGGTACTTAGTAAGCTTTCTTTATTCATATGGGATGAAAGCCCGTTTAAATTTGCGAGCATTTCATGGGACAGATGGTATGTGGATGAGAAAAATGACAAAATTTGACATTTCTAACAATAGAAAAAGTACATCCCGAACATTGAAAGCGCTGTCAAATACATTTGAATTTTAGACAGAAAGCACTCAGAGATTGCATACACCAGCCAACGCTGATGTCACTGTATGGTGTAGATATAGCTCAAATATAGGCGGGTAACTGAGCATGGATCAACCCTAAACTCTAGTCACTTACTTTGTAGCCCATTGCTCACTCAAGATGGCAATGAAACTCATCGAGAACTTCCGGAGATATCGTGTGGACAGACCGAAAGACAGAAAGACAAAGGGTAATATATGTACCTAAGTCTGTTGGTAAATCAACCATAACTAAATATGATATATTTCTTTTCCGAAAATAACAAAACTTAATCTTTTGGAAATATCTAGCTAAGTTATAGGTATATGCAAAAGATCCCAGCGCCAAATAATGAAAAATCAGAGACTGGATCCACAACTGAAAACTGGTTTTCCGCTGGAAACTTTTGCACACACTTGATATAAATTCACGTAGATGAAAGATATAAAAGAATTATATCTGTGGGTGGGGGACACTAACAGTGGGCGAATGTGCCAAAGGTGAATGAACAAAAAATAGTCGGATAAAAAAAACAAGTTAATGTTTTTTATATTTTATTATGAGTTGTCAGATTATTTAAAAGGTGAATTATTCATTCAAGTACGCATCTCCATACGTACTGCACGCACACGCACACACACACATACATACATACACACAGACACTAAGATATGTCAGGACACATAACTACACATTCTCACACAAATTCATGACATTCAAAGTGACGTCAGATTCCCAGACATTATGGCTACCCTGTATGTGAATACCAATGTGTGTTATATATCACTTTATAGCATTGTCTTCTACCTGCCCAGGGACAACGACAGCGGGGTGCAAAAGGGGGCCCCGGAAGCGGAAGGGGCCCCACTAATGGATAAAAACGGGGTGACTAATGGGGAGAGGAAGGGGGTGCAGAAGCAACTTCGATCCCCAGACAGAGATTTCTCTCTTGCCTACTTTTTATCTATATCCGTCTTTTCGTCATCATAATCTATCAGTCTTTTCATTACAAACGTATGTATGTATGTATGTATGTATGTATGTATGTATCTATCTATCTATCTATCTATCTATCTATCTATCTCAGTCCACATCTATATCAATCTCTGTCTCTTCATTATATATGTATATAAGTATATATCTTCCACTCCATCTCAGTCTACTCAGATCAATCAATCGATGTATCTATCCGTCTTTCTTTTTATATATCTCTCTATGTGTCTACTTATCAACTTTCTATCTATCCCTCTCGGTCCATTTCTATCTATCTATCTATCTATCTATCTATCTATCTCTCTATCTCAGTCTTTGCATTGTCTTTCTCAGTCTTTTCATTATAAGTGTGTGTAAGTATGTATGTATGCGTCTATCTATCTCAGTACATCTATATCTATCTCTCTCAGTCTTCTCATAATCTATCTCAGCCTTTTCGTCAATATATATATATATATATATATATTTTGTAAATGTTTATCTGATTTGATATCATCATCATTATCAGCCTTTTAGATTCACCAAACCTCTTTATCGCGGGCGTCACGGAGCCAGTACTTTCTTAACTTATCTAGTGCGTCACATCATCTTTTGTCGGCCCCGGTTTCGCATGTGATCTCTGGGGATCCACGTTGTGTGTTGCAATGTCCAGCGGTTGACTGATATTCTTGCAACGGGACCAGCCCATCGGACTCCTTTCCTTGTTCTAATATACTGTGCTCTCAACTCAATATCAATTTATACATCACATCTACCTGGGTATATTTCAGTTCGTATGTTCTTGAATGTTTGTCTCTGAGTGTGCGAGTGTGTTCAGTATGTGTGTGTTTTAGTAAGTATGTATGTGCTTGTTCCAGTGTATGCGTATTTTTGCGTATGTGTGTGTTTGTGTACGTACATGTGAGCTTGTGTGTGCATGTTGTGTATGTGTGTGTGTGCGTGTTTGAGTTTGCGTGTTTCTGTGTATGAATGTGTTTTTGTGAGTGTGTTTCATTGTGTGCACGTTTTTGTGCATGTATGTGTGTGTTCGTGCGTGTGAACATAAAGGTCAGTTGATAGACCAACTCTCATGAAGAAAAGTAGGCGTACGTTTCTTTCTATAACATTCTTTCTCTACACACGAATACTTTGAACAGTGCGGTTTTGATCAGGGGTTGCTGAGAGAGGGGTGGGGGTGATTCCAAAACGCTCCGTCGTACCCACCCCCTTTTTTTCTTCTTTTTTTTTTTGATCAGTAGTTCACCTACAGCATTTCTACTAACATTATTCAATAAATAACAAATCACACTATATGTCGGAGGATACTCCTTAAATAGCCAAGCCCCATCCCTGGGCTCCAAATCCCCAGCCACGCACCCAGTTTCGATTAGTGCTGATTTTTATGTAGTACGGTTAGGTATGGCCGTATGAATTCATGTAAGTAAGTAAAAGCTAACAAAAATTAAACCATAAGCCGATTTTGAACAGTACAGAATATTTTGGAACGAATTGATAGGACTAGTCCAAGTATACCTGTTGTGTACATGGTGTGTGTATGAGTCAGGGTGTGTGTTTATTGTTTCTTACTTCTGCTTTGTATGGCACCCCCTTCACACACACGAACACGAAAGGAAAAGAGAGAGTGCAATGAATAACAAGCCTGTCTCGCAGATCGATTCAAGTATAAATTGAGTCCGATCGTCACTGGGTGTCCCACTAGTGTGGCTTTGGTCAGACTAAGCTAATTTTCGTAACCCCCCCCCACACACACACCAAAAAACAAAGTGAGAGAGGGGAAAGTGTATGTAAAAATGGATCAAGATCCTATCTATCTATCTATCTATCTATCTATCTATCTATCTATCTGTTAGGAACTGTCAACCAGAACTGTCATCAAAACTGTCAACACAGCTTTCATCAGTGTGTGAGACGGTCTGGCTGGCTATGTATGTATGTATGTATGTATGTATGAATCACGGGCACAGGCTACACCTATGGAGCTAGTCGAAAACCTATGGATTTTTTTTTGTGTTATGAAAACCCCTTTCAAAATTTTTTTTTTCTGGTAGGGGTTCCAACTTGCAATGTAAGATTTGATAAATTGATTCCTTAGTATGTGTCCAGCTACATACACACCTGTTTTTTTGTTGTTGTTTTTAATTGATCAATTTTTTATTGATCACCCCAAACACGGCCTGCCGCCAAAAGACATTAGTCACGTGACGTTTCCTATTGAGCGATTACCCAGACCTATGTATGTATGTATGTATGTATGTATGTATGTATCTATCTATCTATCTATCTATCTATCCATCTATCTATCTATCTATCTATCTATCTATCTATCTATGCAAGCCAGCTATAGGTATATCTTTTTTATATATTCATCCCATAAAAATAATGGCATCAAATAAAGCGTAAGAAAAAGTTCGGAAAAGGAGAGGGAACCTCGAGAGAGAGAGAGAGAAAGAGAGAGAGTGTGTGTGAGAGAGAGAGAGGGAGAGAGTAAAAGAAAATGAAAAATACAAAAAAAAGAATGAAATGCGGTCTCGGGGATAATGTTTATTGAAATTCCACTTTTGATGGCCTCCCCCTCTCCCCACAACCTTTCCCCCATTTTACTTTTCCTTTCTTCAGACCCGAACCCTCCCAAACTCTGCCTTTTTTTTTTACCCAAAAGTTTTCAACTACCCGACCTTTCATTCCAATACCCACCCCGCTTACCTCTGACTTTTCCCTGACATGTTCCTTCCTCCCACACACCTAATTCCTTCCCCCTACCCGCTCTCCCCGCTAAACCAACCTACCCTATTCTTCAATTTATTTCTATTTATTGCTATCTTAAATAAATATTTCTCGACGTGTTTATAAATTATGAAAATTCTTTTGGTGAGCCTGACTTGACAGGTGGAGAGAAAGTTGGTAGGAAGCTCTGACGGAGTGAGCACAGAGAGAGAGAGAGAGAGAGAGAGACAGAGACAGAGACAGAGACAGAGACAGAGAGCGACAGAGACAGAGTGAGACAGAGACAGACAGAGACAGGGAAAGAATATTATAGAGAGATTGAGTGTGAGACAGAGAGAGTTGAGTGATAGAGCGACTCAGTGGAGTGATTGAGAAAGAGAGTGAGATGTGTGAGAGCTCCCTATTTGTCATGTGGAGAGAAAGTTGGTGAGAAACTGCGACGGAATAAGGTGAGTAATAGAGATAGAGATAGAGAGAGACTAAGCTGGGTAAGGAAGAGAGAAAGTGATAATGACGTGACATATGGAGAGTTGATTGGAAACTGGGGGAGTAAGCCGAATGAATAAGAGAGAAAGAGAGAGTATGTGTGAATAAAGAGAGAAAGTAGGGTGTAAGGTGATTGAGTAAGCTGTAGAGAATATATGGTGAGAGTACTAACGAGTGAGAAAGTAAGCTGAGAGCTTGACATGACGTGTATGTGAGTGTGTGTGTGCGTGTGTGTGTGTGTGTGTGTGTGTGTGTGTGTGTGTGCGCGTGAGAGGGAGAGAGAAACAGAGAGAGAGAGAGAATTAGAAAATGAAAGAGAGGAAACGGGAGAAAGTAGAAAGAAAGCAGAATCAGGAACAGAAAGTTAGTGAATGAGTGAGAAAGAATAACGTTGAGGAAAAGAGGAGAGAATATCCAATAAAAGAGAGACAAGCGAAAGAACTGAAAAAAAATGAGAGAGAGGGCAAGGATTTCGAAAAGTCATAGGATGGGGTATCGGAGAGTAAGGGTAAAATATGGAGAAAGCAACAAAAAAGAAAGAAGGAAAGAGGGACAGAGAGGGGGAGAAAGAGAGAGAGAGAGAGAGAGAGAGAGAGAGAACTGTCAAGAAAGTTAAAGAAAGAGGATGATATATGTTGAGAAAAGAATGAAAAATCAAGGAGGAGAGAGAGATAGGAAGGCGTCGAATGAAAGTGAAGAAGTTTGAGTGTTCTTCCTTCCAAGAAGAAATTGACAGAGAGTGAGAAACAAGAACGAGAAATCAATGGAGTAGTAAAAGGGGGAGAGAAAGAAAGAATTGTTGAGAAAGTGAAAATAAACGAGAAGATGAATGAAAGAGTGAGAACGAGAAATCAATGAAAAAGAAAGAAAGAGACAGAGGTAGGGATACAAGTAAAGAAAGTGAAAAAGTTGAGAGGTGAGTGACGATGAAAACAAAAGAACCTGAGATCAAAGAAAAAGAAAGAGGGGGAATAGAGAAAGAAAGGATTGTTAAGAAGGTAAAAAGCTATGATGAATGAGAGAGAGGGAGAAAAAAAAGGGCGATAAACCAATGGAAAAAATGAAAGAGAGAGACAGAGAAAAAAAAGAACAGTTTAAAGAAAGGAGAAAAAAGCTGATTTAAAAAAAAAAAAACTCGAATGATGGCGATTAGACGATAAGTTTAGTGTTAGAGATAGGGGGACAATGTTTTGAAGCAACTAGAAAAGGTAGTGATTTTGTTGCGTGGGTGACAAAGTGCCTGTTGGTGTTTGCTGAGGAAGAGGGTTGGTTCGGAGTTAAGGTGACTATTCTAGTGGTGGCGGTGGAGATGTTGAACTTAGTTTTTTTTTTTTATCTTCGTTTTATTTGATTTTTAGTAGGTTGTTTCTCCTTTTTTTGTTGTGTGTTGTTTTGGCTTTGTTTTACCTGAAGCAGTAGTTTCAACAGCTGCGAAGCGAAAGAAGTTTTGCGATATAGCAACAGGCCAGTACACTTAAAAGACCCATCCACCCGCCCGAACTTTGAAATTGAAAAAAGAAAGAAAAAGAAATAATAGGTAATTTTTTTTTCATCAACTTCTACCCCAATGAATGGCAACTTTCAGTGACAATCAAGTGGCAGCAAGTTTCAAAACTCAAGGACAGAACTTTCCTCAGTACTGTAGATGATATCAGCGGTGATGTCAACTGGTTGGTCTTGGTCCTTCGTCGGATTCCTAATTCCTCCAACCTCCTCCCTCCCTCCCTCTCTTCTTCTTCTTCTTCTTCTTCTTCTTCTTCTTCTTCTTCTTCTTCTTCTTCTTCTTCTTCTTCTTCTTCTTCTCATTATTATTATTATTATCATTATTATTATTATTATTATTATTATTATTATTATTATTATTATTATTATTATTATTATTGTTATCAAGAAATGATCGATGACGCCTTGCTTGTTAATATTCTTATAGAAAGAAAAAAGCGTGACTATTTCAAATTTTTATACTTCAAAAGAATAATTTAAAACCGTCTTGTTTTTCTTCTTTCTTTTATATTGTTATCGTTATCATTATTATTAGTAGTAGTATTAGCAGCTGTAACAGCAGCAGTAGTAGTGGTAGTAGTGTTATTAGTTATGAAATTTTTTTTCTTCTGATTTTAATCTTCCTCTTCCCTTACTTCAAAAAATTTCCTTCTCTATCTTTTTTCCCCCCACATCCTGCCAAATAATTTAACCCTTCACAGTTCTCGTACACCTTGTCTAATATTTTATTCCTTTTCTTGCTCTTTTTTTCCCCCGAACTATTTCCGTGTTTTAGCCAGTTTATGGAAATTACCTTTTGTAAGTGCAACATATTGGCTGTCATTTTAACACTCTCTCTCTCTCTCTCTCTCTCTCTCTCTCTCTCTCCAGATCAGAACCATCTTGAGCGGATGGAAACATGAATAAAATAAAATAAACAGAGCATATTACAGAGGAAAGGCCCAAGGAACACCTGCGCCGATAAAAGTTGGTAAAAAATAAAGTCCATTATAAAACGGAATGAATTCAAAAAAAAAAAAAAAAATGAGTCAAGTTTATCTAATTAAAAAAAAGGGGGGGGGTCCCCTCTGAGATTTTACAACTACCCGCACAAAATGACATCATAATTATTGTAACTATTACTGCTAATCATTCAGCACCTTGTAAGCAATACTCGTTGCCACACACTGCACTCATAAAAGAGAAGGTCAAATTGTATTCCTCACTCGCATTGAAAATGTTTTATAATGTCGCTATGTGGTAATTACAAAGACATTTATGAAGGAACTATATTTTGCTCGGCACCTAAGTTACTCCGTAGCAAATCAAACGGCCTCAGATTCTATGAACGAATAAATAAATAAATGAGCATCAAGCGGGGCCAGAACGTGCATCCACCAGGAAGCAGCCTTTACTTACAGCTTTTACTAGTAGAAATACAAGTATGGTGAAGACGAAGATGATTATCATTCTTTGCTAGAAAAATGAGAAAACGTCTGGGAAAATGAACATGAAGTCCTAAAGAGCTTTGTAAAGAGGTTGGAAGAACTGGAAATCCTAGGAAATGTCAAAAAAATCAAGATCAGAGGTGTACCACATACCATGCCCTTTCTGTCAGCAAATTTCAAGATGATTATTTTAATAATAAATCTAGCAAATTTATAAAATCTTTGAAATGGATGTCTGAAATAGATGATATTCTTGAGTACGTTTGCAGGCAATGTCCAATGTATTCAACTCCTCTTGAGGCAATTTTTGACACGCTCACTTTATCGGCAAAATAGATGCCTGGACCCTCGAAAAAGTTTATTAGTGTGATCCTGGTCCAGAATACTGAGAAGAGTGGAATACTGAGGAAAATGCTGAAATATTGAGGAGAGTGCTGGAATATTGAGGATACTTGCCGCCATTCAGGGCCGACACCAGCATTTCTGGGGTCGTAAGCAGAATTTGATTTAGTGGACTACCCCTGCAAAAGCCCTTGGGCTCCACAACAATTTTCGGGTCCATATTATGGTCACCAAGCCCTAGACTTAGCTTGGTTCACGCACGCCTTGGGCCAGCTCGGCTGTCATTCAATTTCCCATGTGAAACTGATGTGAAAACTCAATAGTGATATAAAGATAATAAAAACAAAAGATTCTCAAAATAGTATTAATATATCTATTTATCCGAGTCATCTTTTATATATATATATATATATATATATATATATGTGTGTGTGTGTGTGTGTGTGTGCGTGTGTCTGAGAAATGGATATATTTGGTCTGACAGACTTAATTATAAATTGCGTTGTATTATGAGGGAAATATTTGGAATGATCTCCCGTCGCTACACGGTTAATACATCACTCAATTTAGGAAACGGAAATCATTTCAAGTACGCTTCTATATAATATAACAAATCAGGACCAACGATTTGGGACTTAATAACCAGCTGGTCCGATTAACCGAAACAAGACAAATTGTTTTCTATGAAAAGATATTTATAGAAGTCTTTTGCTAGAAAGGTAACTTTGTCAACCACAACATAACACGGTATATTTTTGAGAGTTCATGTCTTTCACATTTAACTCAAGTCAATGGCTAAAATATTTGAATGATGGATTTTTGAGAATTTAAAATAAAAAAAAGTAATTTTATCAGATTTTATTTTAAAATATCCTTTTTCGGTAGCACAGCTGCACTACTGTGCGACGGACGGTAATTGCCAATGTTTCTATGAAGCAAAATCCACTATATTTTTTATCATAGGTCATAATCACTATCTTCACTACAACGAAGGAAACTACAGAGGAAGTCACTTATTATATCAAGCAATTATCGTTATCAAAATTAATCGGTCAGAAACACTTTAAAATAAACGCAATAATCGGCTTCCTCGATATATCATGTTATCTGCCGGTTATTGACATCTAAAAGACCCAATCACAAAAATATTACTAAATCTGTATCTCATTGTTTGATTTACTTTTTCTCCTATTCCTGAAAAGCGAAATCTTTCAAAATTGTTTCTTTTCGGGGGGTGGGGGCTCCCTCTCAAATTTCAATATTATCGAAACTATCACTCTCAGAGAAATATTTTCTTGAAATATAAAGGAAATTGAAAAATATCTTCTTTTAATTCTTGTCCCCTGAGTTGAAAACTATTTGTTATTCCCGGCCCTACATATTTCTTTGTTCATATTTCCAGCTTTCTTTAGTCAGGTGGTTTGACCTACTTATTTCCTTCTTTTGCAGAATGACTGACCCCTTCATTTTGACCTGCTCTTAAAAAAAAAAAAAGAAAAAAAGAAAACGAAGTAGACAAAGTGATGAAAGAAAACGTGTAAGGTTTCCTAAGATTGAAAAAAAAATCTCTTCATCATGAAAATGCAAAGAATGGTAATTCTTGAAAACTTTAATTAACCAGGTTTGCACAAAGGAAGAAAGAATTTACTTGTTAATAGGAGGTTTCTTCTATTACACACATACTTTAATCATAAGTGGGCCAGTGCCTTGGTAAAATGAGTGGGTCTTTTGTTGTTTCAGGTTTAAATTTTAAATCAAACATTTTCACTTTGACGTCGTCTTTGAGGAATCTGTGTCAACAACAGAAGTACACATTGTTCGAGAAAAATCCACAATAGTTAGGGTTGCCATTTCTGAACATAAAAAAAGAAGACGTTCTCGGCTACCGACCTTCAATAAAGAGGACGTCCCCGGTCATCGTCATACTTGTCAGCTCATGTAAATAATATGCCGACAGTGGCTACATTATGGTTGAAAAAAGATTTGAATGCAAAAACAAATGCTGCTGTGTAATCGAAACCGTAAGAAAAAAAATGATATACTTTCAATGTTTCATTCATGGTGTAATAGCAATATGAAAAAATTAATTCACGTGACCGAAGAACAAGAAAAAGCAGTATATTGTACTAGAGGCTAATCCTAACATTGCTAAGTTGATAATACCGTACAGGCGTCCTTCTTTATATTTTACTCCCCCCTCTCTTTCGTCAGTAGAGAAAATGATAGAAACTGAAATTCCGGAATTTTAACGATTCTCTCCGAATGAAGGATCCAATACGTAAATGGGGGGGGGGATACTAGTTATTTATATTACCTGTTATATCACAAGAAGTTTATTATTTGACAACTGCTACAACGCTTTCATTCGTTCTAACGATTACATTCATGTATATACATTGACAACAGAGCAAAAGCTCATAGACTATATTTCAATTCACTGGTTATCATTGTACAATAGAAATGCATTATGAATTATTTTCTGTAATTGCATTAAAATCACTTATTAAACAAATTAAACTAAATACCCAACCGAACAATTTTGACCACTTGAAATGCAAAAATCTGATTTACTCTCAATTCGACTCAAAAATTGAACAAAGGTATCCCTCAATTTTGACCCCTCAAAAGGCCCCTAATTGTAGGTAAGGGATCTCCCCCTCCCCTCGGATTTGCGCAAAATTGGTGCGGTGGACGAATGAAACATGGTGTCAATAACAACCAGTTTGAACAAATCAGAGCGTAATGATCTTTCTTGCTCACTATGAAAACTATTACCTTTTTTTGGAACAAAGCCTTCCATTAACAATAGGAAGTGGAAATTCTGAGTAATGGTAACTTGTTTCTGATTTGAGACTTATTTAAAACCCGTGACTCATCTTTCTCTGCTCATTACTGTCAGCGAAAGCAGTGAAGGGACATCTGCCTCTCAGAGGGTTAAAGGGCTTCAATTTCAAGGTGTGTCTTTTACCTGGGAAATAATTAATCAAAATAATAACCCTTTCTTTCAGAAAAGTGTCAGATAAAAGGTAATTAATTTGATTTATAGCCAACAAGTAAATAAAAAAAAATGTCTAATTTTCTGACGCGAACACTTTTTTTTTTCAATATTCATTTTCGCTTTTATTCATTTTTTATTGTTTTTCTTTGGTATGTTAATAGAGAAGGCTCTGTGGGCAGGGTAATGGATTCACGGGGCATTAGGTCCGAGGTTCAAAATATAATTCAGTATGAGAGTTTGGTCAAAGATCATTGGATAAATAGAGATGTTGGATTAGCTCATCATTGGTCAGAGCATGAGATCGGCGGCTGAAAGTCCTGAGTTCTTATTGAAGAACTTTCCAAATTTTCTTGCACTGGCGTAACACTTTTAAAAAATGTAATTTTTTGCTACACATTTCCTAAGTTCTTTGTTTGCCAAACCAAATATATAATGTCATCCTAGCAGTTCAACCGAACCAGGGAAAGTATATTTGGAAGATATCTAAAATTGTACCTATTTACACGACACGCCTTGAGATTATCGGAGACACACTAAAGCGTCGCGATACACGATTTGTCAAGTTCTGTGGTAATGGCTCAATTGTTGAACTGCCTACTGGAGACAAGTAAGTGTTAGGTTCAAATCGTTTGTTTGAATGATCGGTAGGATATAAAGGAGTGTGCAGTGTTCCTAAAATGTGCAGTGATCATCCTGAAATGTGCATCCATCTTGCCCGTTTTGTGCAGCAAGGAAATAACATTGCTTAAAACAAAGTAACGTTTAGTTTGGTTTATTTATTTCTCTTTCTTTCGCATGGCCAGAACAAAGGATGCGCAAATTGTGCAGTAATCAATTTTTCTTTTTTTTCTTCTTGTTTACTGTCCATTGCTACATGAATGGATGCAGAACTAGAGCCATGATGTATAAATTTCAAAGACTTTTGCTGCAGTGATAGCTCTGTGGTTAGGGTGTGGCACTAGAGACTAAACTGTCTAAACCTAGAGACTCTGGTGCAAGGGTGACAGCAATTTGACTCGGTCACTAGACTAGAGACCAAAATATCTAATATCTCCCGATGCTGTAGTGAATGTTCGGTATTTATACCATTAGCTCATCACAAAATATTTAAAGTTCGTGATTGATAGCTGTGGAGCTACTTTGTCAGACAAGCGATTGTAAAGTCTGGAGTTCAAATGATAATCAAGGAGAAGTACTTCATAAAGCAATGAAATGAAGACAGCAATATCGAATACGTGTATAAATATGTGTTTGAGTGAACACCCGTACATACATATGTATATATGTATACATATATATGTAAATAGAGGTTTGGAAATATTTAAGTAGATAGATTCAGAAACATACCAATAGAATCAGAGCAATCAGTCTGTGGAGAGCAGCCCTTGTAAAACATCAGATGAAACGAGAATCAACGAGAAGCAAAGGGAATGTATTTAGAAAATAAAATTCATACGGAGGTTTGTTATGATTAGTTAAATAACAAGTCTGGTTATTCACTCAATGTAAACAGTCATGTAACCGACGTCTTTTGGCAGCATGCCGTGTTGGGGTGATCAATTAAAAAATTGGAAAAGGGGGGGATCAATGAATGTTAATTTCCCCGCCCTTTGTTGGGCAGTGATTAAAAAAGTACTAATTAAAAAAAAAAAAAAAAAACAAAAAAACAACAAAAAAACAAAAACCAAGCATGAACATTGCAGACCCCTCTAGCACAAACACACATTGTAAATTGGCCCCCCCTCATACACACACACCCAAAACCTATTTAAGGGAGTAATTGAAAAACAAAAGAACAAAACCCAAATCCATTTTTCCAAGACATAAGAAGACATAAATGTTCAAAATGTTCAGCCCTCTAGCTCCATTTGTGCAGCCTGTACAGGTAATACAAAGATATCCGGCCAGCCAGCCAGACCTACTTAGAAACTGAAAAAAGCTCATGTTGAAAACTTTGGTGATAGTTTTGTTTGCTGGTTCCTAATTTAGGTATGGAATTATTCATTATATGTCCATTGTCCATAGTCCCTTCCTCTCATACTGTATCGCAAGGTTAACAATGGTTTCACGGGTGTGTCTTGGGTGAGGTAGCCTGAGGGAGCCGCTCCCTCTTCAATCTTCCTCAATCCAACTCTGAATGATTAGCAGAGAGGCATTGAGTACAATTTTGAAAGATTTTGGTAAAACTCCGCAGTGGATTGAACCCACGACATACCGGACCGGATGCACTGGGCTACGGTAATGGAGGAGAGGTAATGAAAGAAAGAGTCAATCGGTTTCATGACAAGTGCTCACACGGTAAAAGCCCACGGTCATAAGAGCGCAGTGGAAGAAAGCCCACACGGAAAAAAAAGCCTATACGGAAAAAGTCCACACGAAAACCAGAAAGGCATGTACGTAAATTGTTTAGAAATCGGAAATACAAGTAAAGGGTCAACTAGAGTTTTTTTTAATCAAAAAGTTTAACAAATCAAAGAATTCATCAAAAATATCCCAAATGAAATAAAACGTTTGTCTTTTGTTCCTTACCAGATTAATACCAGGAATTCGTCTGTTTACGGTATTTTGAACCAGAACCCGGATGAACTCGTGGTGTGTCGTCCGATAAATAGCAACAGACAAGCGTTTAATTTCATTGTGGCGTTAACTCTTAATGAATATTTTGTTTAATTATACTTTTTAATTAGAAATTATAAACGGAAATCTTATTTTGTTCCAGGTCCCGAAAAAGTTTTGAGAAAGCAAGCAAAATGACTCGTTGAGTGAAACGCTGTATAAATCCATTTTTTTTTTTTTGAATTTCAAATAGCAAATGAGCGAACTTGAAAAAGCATTCTGAGAGCTTGTTTTTTTATTGGATTAACACACAGAGAACAGATTACCGTGTTACAGTTAGACTTCATCTTGCCAAACACGATGTCACTGCGATTGGCCCAAACTGGATGTCTTTGGTTACAGCTAGATGCCAGAAATTGCCATTTAGATGATTTTCAATGAAATAAGTAATTTTTTTCATTCATTCAATGATAATAAAATAAGTAATATTTTTGATAAAATCAGTAATATTTTGATAAAGTAAATGTTGGTGTAAAAAGTCATTTTAATTTAACGATAATACATGTTCCGTAGATTTTAGAGATATAGAATCTTGATGTTTTTAGATGTTTGGGGCTCAATTTTAGAAATATATCTGAAATTAGATTAGCCAACACGGTTACAGCATCTGGTTCACCATTATTCACGCATTTCACCATCTGCAGGCACGGGTGTCCGCTACCGTTTCCTCGGGGTGGGGGAGAATATATTCCGGGTGGGGGTGCATATATTCGGGGTGGGAGTTGAAAATATCCGAAATGTTGGTTGTCAGGTAAGTGACTAGGGAGTGTCTAATCTGAATATAGTGACCCATAGATCCCAGTTTCCTATAAAGTTCAACTTCCACCCACCCTCGTCCTCGGCGAGAAGATCTGATCCTTGGTAGGACAAAATGCCCCGTTTGCACTCTCCAGCGGGTGCTTATGTCCACAGGGGTCTTAGAACCTATCCTCCTCGGATAACGAGGCCGTACTGTACAATGAAGATCCTAAACTCGAGAAAGAATAAATAAAAATGCCGATCCAACTACTAAAATTCACTCGAGTAAGCATCGTGGTGTGTACTAAAATAATTCTCACTCCTATCCCACCACTAGGTTAAATGAAGAACTGGTATTTGTCGTAAACAATTCATCTTCTCCTTGTTATGCTTCCTATGACTGATGACCTTTATTTGAAAAAAAAAAAAAAGTGACATAAGGCCATTGTCAACTCCCGCAGGATGAAAAAAAAAAGAAGTAAGATACGATGCAGGAAATTGATGGAGGTTGGTATTGAAGAGGGTGTGAGGATTTGAATTCTTACGTTTTATTGTAATCTTCTTCGTGACCTTGTAAGAATTTTAAGCCACCAGGCAAGCCAAGCTTGCGGCTGCAACCAGGAAGGCCTTGTCATTTTAAAAGGAGAAAAACGGAGATAGAGGGGGGGATGGGAAGTGGTAGAAATGGAGTGGGTACGTGTGGGTACGTTGTTTATCTATTTCTCAATTTCCAGGTTTTTTTGCATGTTTTATGTCGATTAATGGGGACAAAACCGTATACCTAGTCCCCCAAACCAGCCTCATCGTATACCTGGTTCTCAAAACCCATTTTAGTCACTGAGAGAGGGAGGGAGAGAGAGGGGAGAAGAGATTAAGAGAAAATCCATTAGTTCAAGAATATGCATAGTATATTGCCGCCTTTGCTTAAAAATGAATCACCGTAACCAAGTTGTTTCATTTATTCTCACAATACCCTCTCTGTGTAAGTTTTCATCTCACTGTTACCCAAGACTTTACTAATCCACCTACCCAATCCAAACTCTCCGGACAGTGATACAAGGTTACAAATAACAATGTATGACCTGCCGAGATCAAAAGTGCCGACTGACTGGATTCGTCAGTTTCAAGGGAACGGGTGTCCAGTTGGACAAAAAAAGTTTCGTTTTTTTCAAGTCAGATCAAAATTTAACCATATAACTTCCCATACCCTTCCTCTCTCATACTGTATATCTATCTCTCTAACTCTCTCTTTCTCCCTATCTATCTATCTATCTATCTATCTATCTATCTAATTATATATATATATATATATATATATATATATATATATATATATATATATATATATATGTCTCTATTTATCTCATTTATTCGAAACAAGCTTTTCCCCAAACGCCTGCAACGTCATAATGATACGTCACAGCGTGTCCATTTCACGAAGGTTTATTACTGTAAATCGAGCAGCATCGAGAAACAAACGAATTTTTAAAAAGCTTATGTCTTTTGTTGTTTGGTCAGGTTGGGGGTCATGGCTACAGTGATTCAATACAAAAGACGAAGGAGGAGGGGAAGGAATAGGAAAATAAAAGAGCTTTAACAGAGAGAGAGAGAGAGAGGGGGGAGGAATTAATGGAAAATGGCAATAATATCATAACAGTAAGAAAGAGGAAGAGAGAAGTAGAGATCATGTGAGAGAGAAAGATAAGAAGAGCAAAGAAGGAGGGCGGAGAAATAAAAGAGAATAAGACAGAGAAAGAGATCACGATAGATAGATAGATAGATGGATCGATAGATAGGAGAGTACTTATAATTTAGTTCGACGAATAACTATATTCGACATTGATCAAACCACCTACTTTAGTTATGGTGAAAGTGAGATTTCGTTTATGATATTACATCACGCCAATCTTGCAAATAGTCGATGGGTCAATTTTAAATCGCTCTCAATGTAAAGGGTCCCCAAAAGCTTCAAGAATATCAATTCCATAGGGGGTGGGTGATTCTGAATAGCAGTTCAATAAATGTATGCCCCCTAACATTTCCAATGTCTGCGTCCCCCAGTTTGAGAACCACTGGTCTGAATGTTGGCTAGGAACCTTGAACAGAGCCAAGCCCTCACTCCTGGGCCCCCGAATCTCCACCTACGCCCCTAGTCAGACCCACCCTGAAATCACGTGTGTGAACACTCCCATAGAAATTATTGGTAATCTTCGGAATACCCCGTATTGGTCCTCGATAGGCTTTTATAGAAAGTATTTTCAAATAGCTGGGAAACCTGTATTCAAGTATGTAAAGGTGTGTGTGTGTGTGTGTGTGTGTGTGTGTGTGTGTTTGAGAGAGATAGAGAGAGAGAGTGAAGAGAGTGAAGAGAAGATAGAAAGAGAGAGACGTTGCCATTTTTTCACATACAATCCATGACATTTTAAACACAGCATTGTTGAAAAAAAAATACCCACACACTCTTCTACCCGCTTGTCCTACGAGATACAGGTCCTGCTAAAATTATTTCACAATACGTCACACATCAAATTTATTTCTCCCTGCTGTCGTATATCCTCTAGCTCTCTATCTACCTCTCTGTCTGTCTCTGTCTATCTCTCTCTCTCTCTCTCTCCAACACATATACACGCGCTCACTCATGACCTAAATTTAAAAGAATTAAATGCCTGCCCGTTACACACACACACACACACACACACATACACACACAAACACACACACATACACACACACAAACACACACACACACACATGCCTGTACACGCAGAGTCATACACATCTACACGCAAACTAACCATTATCAAAACAATTTTAAATTCATACGTATCTAAGACACACACGTTTTTTTTGCGTACAGACGTGCATACGTACATATGCATGTGATCTGACACATACACACACACACGGACATACATACACACATACACAGATGCCACGAAAATACAAGTCTGCCCAGAATAATGTGACGCCCACACTGTTGATATTTACTGTTAAATAGTTTAAACTCTCTGAATCGTTTTAAAGCCTTTTAAAGCCTTTATAAGCTAAGTGTAACAAGTGTGTATGGCTGTTAGCGCAACTTTTTGAAGGACTACCTAGAGGAATTTATGTGCCGTGACAGATTCGGCGATAACACATTTAAAAATTTATGTATCCATTTGAGTGAACAATATTTGCTCTAACTTAGTCAACAAACACTATTTCTCAGAGAGCTTTAGGGTGTGTGTGTGTGTCAGTGTGTTTAATTGCCCAAACTTGAGGGGTGTTGTTGGAATGGCCACTCTCAAGGGAGAAGGATGATGATAGTGTGAGCTTCCCTTTCTCTGTGTTGACACATATCCTCATTTATTCGATCTCTCTAACCAACAAAGCATTTCAGGGGCGGATCCAGAGACGGGTCCAATTCATAAGCAACAACATCTGGCTAATTAGCAGATGGTAATGATAATACATTTTTTTCAATTTTCAGAAGGTTAAACTAATGATTACTTGTGGTTATTACCTCGGGTTACTTGGGGTTTTATTCACAAAATTTCTTTAACTTGATATTTGGAAAAAATAGATAAATAAATAATTGTGCTTTTGCCAGAGTGAGTGGGGTCCGGGTCCGTGAACCCCAGAACCCACACTCGGGATTCGCGCTTGCATTTATATTTTCCCTGTCCAGTGGCTAAAATGGCTTGTAGTTGGCAGTTCGTTTTCAGGCCCGATAACAGATGTTGTAAGTGTTTAAAATGTTTAATGCTGCTGGTAATAATCAGGCCAGCTATTTTCTATCAGGAACTTGGCGCTGCATGCTCTACCAGCTACATATCTGCCCGTACAGAGGTGTATATTTTTTCAAATCAACGATATTTATCTATCCATCCTTACCTATTTTTATTGAACGAAGGACAATTCCCGCTCATCCCTCGGACAACCATCAGGACAAAATCCACCCGGAAATAAAACCTTCAATTAACGTGTAAAGTAGAACAAACCTACGGTTGAATCAGAAATACTTTAATTGAAGGTAGGTTGCCCTACTGTTTTTTCCATGGGCGTTTATCCCAATGGGGTTTGTCCAAGTTTTTTTTTTTTGGACCCGGTTCTTATCATACTGGATTTTGAGAGGAGTATCCTAAACTGTATTGCTATTTACTGCACTCATATACTCATACAACACTTTGAATCGCTACATAGAAAAATAGTTGGCAAACAAGTCATGTTCGATACTGACTAGGCACTTCATTACCGATGCCGTGTTTTCATGACTAACACACAAGATGCTTTTTTTTCTTTCTTATCACGTAAACATCCCTCTATTACTATAATGGCCTTTTTAACATAACCTCCATTAAGTTTTGGCAATTAAACATCCTCCCCCTGAAGCACTCTAAAGTGTGTGGGGTGCTTTATTTCATTAACAAAGTTCAAAATATTGTCCATTCATAAAATACACGAATGTTTTAATACATAAATGGCAAACTTATTTTGACGTTTTCCAAGGATACCCTCAGGATCCAATTGAGGGTTTCTTCCCATTTGTCGCTTTTGGATTCGTACTTCAAAGGATAGTTTGTTGTATCCAGCGAATTACTGGCGACGGGTCGTCCTCAAGCGAAGGAAGAATGACGGCTTGGAATGAGTTCTTAGCAATGGATTCTCCACCCCCCTTTTGACAATGAAACACCCTTCTTCTTTAACCAGTTCAGGGGTAGGATTAAATGATACCTTTCCTCTTAACTAACACATGACGTGTAGAAAACATCCCGATCCCAAATTTCCAATCACACAGTGCCTGGCCACGGTGACAAACGGATTTACAATGTCGACACGAGGGATCCTGGCGCCCCCCTGGGCAAGTTGAACTTCGGCACCTTTTGAAAACTGACAGAACGTGCTATCGGTCATGAGAATTTCCTTTGTCCATAGTTTCTCTTGATTTCACCGCAACTGAAAGTATTTCACTGACAGATATTCCTAATTAATGTGACTCCACATCTGACTTCCATTTGAATTTGGGTTTTATTTAAGAAATTTCTTCATCTGGATATCAAAAAAAAAAACAACAAACAGATGTAACTGATGAAAACGAGGGTATAAGTAGTGCCTTATAGAACTTACTGCCCTTGATAGACATGGGTTCTCCTCACGACCGTGTTGCTGGTTACTACGACTGGCCCTGCATGTATACGATGCATTTGCACTCATTGACACCTTGATTACAAGATTGTCTTCGAAATTTCAAACCTTGATCACACGAAACACGCACGTACATGTATCTTCACCTGTTGTCTTGCATAATTGTTCTTGTAACAATAAATCGATCGAAGATTGCTTCAAACAGACAACCATTTCTCTCAGTAAGATCCTACTTTACTCAGGCTGAAAATACAACCCACTTTAAATTAAATTATCGGATTTCACATATCTTAATGTTCTAGACGCCTTACACACCTGGCGTGATAGATAATTTTATTTTAAAGATTTATTTCCTAATTCCCAAGCCTCCAATGACAACCCTCACCCAAAACCACTGCAGCCGGTGTCCATTGCATTATCTCAACAAATCCAACGCGCATGCGTGCTAAAGTGGCAACATGGCCGTTCATTGAAGAACATGAGAACAACAGGCTCGTAGAAACCGTCAACCTCAACAGTCACCAAATCTGTCAACATGGGTTTCTTCAGTTTTTAGTGTCGGTTTGGCTGGCTGGCTGGCTATGTATGTGCGTATGTATCACTCGAAAACGTCGCACCGATGGAACTAGAGGGCTGAAAATTTAAACATTTACTCTACAGAACGTATTGTTAACTATGGGTTCTACCCAACCCCCGGGCCCAGCTTCATTTCTAGTAAAAAAAAAATCATTTCAGAATCCCACCCCCCAAATAGGTTTTTCAGTCGAAGTTCAATTTTTGATTGTAAATCTACGCTAGTTGATCCTTTAATTTATGTCTCTGCTGGATTTGATTTTTTTTTTTTAAAGTCTGGACGTTTTTAGCAATCACTGCCCAACAAAAGTGGGAGAGAAGTAACTTGTTCATTGATCACCCCCTTTTTCACAATTTTCAATTGATCACCCCCAACATGACAGGCTGCTAAAAGATGTTGATCACGAGACAGTTTCTATCGAATGACCAACCAGACCAGTTCATATTATTATTTTTTTTTACGACCATTTTAATATTGGATTTTCAATAAAATTATTCCACGCAACAGATGTACAAGTATTTGGTACGCAAAGAGATGTAAAATTCAATAATTTTGAATTTTAAGTAGGTTATATTTGCCGCGTGATTAAACCTTGAGTTTTCTCTCTCTCTCTCTCTCTCTCTATATATATATATATATATATAGAGAGAGAGAGAGAGAGAGAGTGAGGGATAGATATATGTTACTCGAAAAATTATCAATGTCTTCGGTTGAATATGTCGGTAGAGAATCAACTTGAGGAAGTTTTTCTGCATAATTAGAATTCCTAAAGATGATATCGTGAGTTGATTTGCACGCAGTCTGAGAAAACCGACACAACGGATTGAATATTCACATGGGTGAACATTCAATAGAAATTACACGAACAGCGAGTCATGCCTTGTTATACTTACTGATCTCTCATAAAAAAATACTTTTTGGGGGTAACCCACGTAGGTAAACCCTCTTTCAATTAATAAATGATATGTAGTATCCAACGACGGACGCTAAAAGACTGATGATGATGATGATGATGATGATGATGATGATGATGATGATGAGTATAAAATAATATCAATATACAGTACATATAACATCCCTATATAAAATGACAAACTACAGTATGACATAGCTATATAGTAAAGAAAGGAGGTGGTGTTGGATCAACACTGTTGGGGTACTGTGTTAATATAACTGTTCTGTTTTTAAAATCCCTAAAACAGTTACATGGTAAACAACTGATGATCTCATCAAGAGAACATTAATACATCGCACCATATAACAAAGTATTTGTAAAACAAGGGGAAAAGACACTGAAGAAAAATTACATAAAATGCAGTGACAGATATTGGGGGACTGAAGTGATACGAAAAAACTATTGAAAATTTTTTCATCGTTTAGTGTTTAGAGCTGTAATATATAAACATATATATATCTTTACAGCTCCAAACATAAAAAATTGAAAAACTTTTTCAGTTTTTTTATATCGCTTCAGTCACTATATATATCCTCTCTATTTTACCCTATTTTTTGGGGGGTGGGTGGGTGATATATCTGAATCATTGAATTCGAAACTAGGGTCCGCGCATATATATATATATATATATATATATATATATATATATATATATAGGATTGGTAGTATCTGCAGGAGGCCTTGGAACATATTCTACGGGGAGAGAGGGGTACTGTAATTGCAGATAACTTGATGAGCATAACACATCTCTCTTGTGTAGGGCGTAATGACGTACACAACACGCAAAAATAGATGAACTCTCAAATATTGTGAAAAAATACAAGAAATTTTACCTCTTTTAATAACTTATCTGGCTTTTGAAAGGTCTGCTTATGAAACAAGCTCATAGATAGAACGCTTTTATAGGGTTTGCCCAATACACGTAGACGCCAAGTATAAACCTTTGGGGAACCCCAGGGATCCGCACTAACCAACTAGGGATCTTCTGTAGTAACTGCTAGCGGGGCAGGGTCCTCAAGAAGTCAAGCCCCCAAGCACACCTCCGCCCGAGTCTCCGGCTACGCCTCTGAGCAGTATCAGAGAGAGAAACACACACACTACGCGGAAGACAACTTTTCCTTGCCTTTCCCTGGGGCTCACCCATTCGTGTTCAGGTGAGAGTGGTTATCTATGAAAGCGATAGTTGCTGGTTTGACTAAGTATTCCTTGGCAGTTCGTTTCTATTTGGGAACTTGATAATCCAAATGTCTGGGGTTGGATTTACATTGAAACAATGTGTGTACGGGAAATAGGAACACACACACACACATACGTATATTGTATATGTGTATTTATGTGTATATATACATGCATATATATATGCTTGTATATATATATATATATATATATATATATATATATATATATATATAATGTGTGTGTATGTATGTGTGTGTATGTGTGTGTGTATGTGTTTGTGTATACACTATTTGAATCAGTACATTTTTCATTCTTTTTGTCTCTATGACACGTTTGAATAAAGGCACATTTACACATAAGCACAATACAAGGTGAGGCTGATGCTGAATCATAAAATACACCAATACCTTGAATAGTTCGGATTCGATCCGTGCAGATTCGAACAGTGCGGATTTTGTTATAGTGCGGTTAAGGTACAAATCAATGTAATTAAGTATTAGCTGAAAGCCTATGTCAAATTTGTTCATTCAGATTTGAAAAGTGCGTTTTAGAACATGTTTATGAACGAATTAACCGTACTATTGAAGGTATACCTGGATATTCGCACTAATACACATTATACCAAAACCGACAAAAGTTTGCTCCCCCCTCCCATTACCCCGAATCAAGACCCTTCGTCCTTTGTCCATATAAAGAAAAAAAAACTGTAAAAAAAACAACAACGAAAAGATAATAAACATATTTAAAAAAGAAAAAAAAGAAAAAGAAAAAAATAGGAGAGAGAGCAAAGTGTGTGTAAGAAGTGTGTAGGGGGAGGCGGGCGGAGACGGAGTGGTGGATGATCACGTGATCAGGTGAGGCTTTCTTTCTCAAGTTGTTATAATAATGAAACGGTAAGTCAAAACTGAAAAGTTCAACCTTGTTTATGAAAAAAAGCCCCGTGGTTTTTGTATATGTCAGTGTGAGAAGGGCCACGTCAGTAAGTGCACGACCCTCCGACTGTGTGAGTGTGTTTGTGTGGGGCAAGAGTGAAAGACAGAAACGACAGAGAGAGAGAGAGAGAGAGAGAGATAGAGATAGATAGCGACACAAAGAGAGAGAAAGGAGGAGAGTGATGGGGAGGGAGATAAGGTCAACGCGTATGTATGTGTATAGTGTATGTATGTCTTTTAATATCAAACCTGTTATGTATAGCTAGCAGGCAGATGGATACGTGTGTATGTGCGTACGTATTCTTGTATACGTACGTGTAAGACCCTCGCGTTTTCAAACGTACTAATTTATATATTTTTTGGTGTATTATACTTTTTACTTTAAATACATATTGTCTTTCTATGTAGGGTGTTTTTCTATTTTTCTATTTCTGACGCTCTTTGTTTTAAAAACGTCCTTATTTTTTGACTGCTCTGTATTTAAAACGTAAATGTTTGTGAATATGAGTGTTAACTGACCCACTGAGTGGCTTAAACGGCAGCGCGTTCATCTTTAAGCACCAACAGTTGGTGTTATATGCTGAATGAACTCTCTTCCATTGGGATTTTGACATTGTACTATCTTAAAACTCCCTAATCTGTTATAGTGAACACTCTATTCTAAAGTACAATAAACTTTGTGCACATTCTGTGCAGGAGGTTAATGTTGTATTTACATATTTCAAAAAGATATTTTGGATATCGTATGTTTTGTATTTTCAACGTGTATTTGACAAATACGTCCTTTGGCATTAATCCTGGTTTTGGACAACTTATTATATATATATATATATATATATATATATATATATATATATATATATATATATATATATATATATATATATATATATGCGTTAGTACTTATGTAAGGGTTCCCATATCTAAACATTAAAAAAATGGGACATTCCCCAAGGTATCCAGTCCCCGTACATCACACACAGTGGCACTACGTAACCTTGAAGCAGCCATGATAATTAATTTTGCGGGCTTTTGAAGAATTCAAAAAATTCTTTCCAGATGGAGATTTTGAGACCCAAATAAAGGACATGTCCGGAAAAATATAGACAGATGGCAACGGTAACCTATATCCGGAGGCATAGTTGAGGGAGAGGGCGATTTGCAAACGGGGCCCCAAATGATTTATAAATCATAATTTACCTACTGCATTTCTACTGACAATACGTAATAACAAGGATATATATGTACATACATGAATTGCACAAATAATTAAAAAGCACCCGGAGAGCGCCCACCTCTGCCAATGCCGTTGTCAGGAGGAGTAATTATGTATGGATCCGCCCCAGATTTAGTCACTTCTTCCATGGCCCATTGCCGACCTCTCTACGAAATTTCATTGGAAATCATTGAGAGACATGAAATGTTGGTTATATTATGTGATTTGAACATATGAATACAGCAAATGAGTGGAAATCGTGAATGGATTATCCTCAGAATTCACTCTTTTCTTTCGAAGCCTAATTTGCACATCTCCACAAATTTCCTTGAAATTCGTTGAGTACTTTTGGAGATATCGTCAGACATCCTTTGGGGTTGATATTTTTTTTACCAATTAAGTGATAGTGCATGTCTATTTATAGAAAATTTTCTTTTTCAATCAAACCTAACTGATTTTTTAGGAGGGGACACCTAAAAAAGCAAAGCCTCCCCTCACCAATCTCTTGCCACGCTTCTGTATATACCTATCAGTCTTCAACAGTTTTACCTATGTTCTTTGTATCTTTTTGCGTGAGCTTTTGTGTGTTTGTTGTTTGTATACAACTCATCTTAACGTTTATATTTGCTATGTTCACGAAAAGACCTATTGCTTAGCCACACATTGGCAACCATAGGCCCGGGGACAGATCTGCAACATTCTTTTTTTGTAGATCGAGGGCTATCTAGGCATTTATTTAAAGCCTTATATAATTTTTCTTCGAAAGTCAATCCTATAATTCATATGATGAAACTATTACTTCTTTGGCTCCATAAATCAAGTATATGGTAATGGTAATTCTTGTTTGTCTATGATAGTCCGCTTTTTGTAATATGAGCGACAATTTTGAAGTGAATGTGTGGCCTGAATAAAGATGAAAAATGTCTTTCGTGGAACGCTAGATGAAAAAAAAGCTGCTGATTCCTGGCTAAAGGGGAGGGTTGGTACGTTGATCAGACCCAAAACTTGAATTTTACGTATAAAACTAGTTTTTAGAAAAAAAAAAAAAAAAAAAAAAAAAAAAAGAAAGAACTTTTATCGTTCAATCAATATTGGTGTATACAAGGTATGTCCGGAAAGTAACTGGTCATGTTCGATATCTTGAGAACCGGTTGCGCGGCCTGGATGTAACTTGGCAACCAATCGAAGGGGTCTCTACTGGTCATTTGTAAAAAAAGACACTCTCTCGTGACGTTGCTCAGTCGGCACTGAGATGCCACTGCGTGAGCTTGCGTACTGTGTGACTGCCGCATACACCATGACCGAGCGAGTGATTCTTCACGTCTCTTGAAAATTTTTCTCTTTTGCAAGACATCGAAACATCCTGGTCTGTTAATCTCCTACCAACTCCCACAGTCCCCGGTTTGGCTCCCGACGACTTGTGACTTTTCGCCGTTGAAATGGAAGAGATTTCATACTCTGGACAAGATTAAAGAGAACGTGACGAGGCAGCTGATTGCGACTCTAAAAGAGGACTTAGCAGACTGTTAACAAGTGAAAAGGGCGCCGGCAAAAGTGTGCGTACTTCCCAGGGGAGTACTCCAAAGGGGATTAAGGCAAACTTGTCCTAGTTAGTCTATTCTTGTGTTTATATTGAATGGCTGAATACATTCTGTGCAGACCCCATATGTGCAGGGGCGTAACTGAGAGAAGGGGGGTGCGATTTTAAATCGTCCCTCCAGCCCCCCGATGGAGGGGTCCCCTTAAATCTACAAGAATTGTATTAAATATCAGAAGGGGTCTCTCAAGCAGCCAAATCTCCCCACTCCCGGCCTGGTCTCCGGATCTCCAGCTCTGCCTCCGCGTACGTTTATGTATCTGAACTAAATTTGGACAGCCCAGTAAGCTTCCAATATGTCATCAAGTGTGTGCAAGTTATAATTGGGTCATATGTGTCGTCTAGTTATAATTTTAGCAAGCGGAGGCCTTTGAAAGTATTTTAGTACACGTGCGCTTCGTTTAAAATACAGTTGTTTGAAATTACTCACTCATATGTCCAATAAACCTCTTTTTAAAATTACACACACACACACATACTGAGCCCAGTTAAAATCATATGTAATCCTATGCACAGTCACGTTGAGTAGATTCTCTACTCTGCCCACGACTCATTCAGAAACACATCCTCGCCGTGGAGCAGGAGGAGGCGTAGCTGAGGGATAGAGATTTTTTTTCACTCCCAGCCCTCCAATGGAGAAATCTTCAAAAATTCATTCATTTTAGTTCACCTAGTGGATTTTTGTTAATATTATACAATAAAAAAAATCTCAGTAGGAAGCACCTTAAGGGCCCTCAAATCTCTGGCTACGACATTGCCAATAATATTTTTTGTTTCATTTATCATGGATGAGGGCCACAAAGCTTTATGAATAGTTCACTTACTGTATTTCTACTAACATTATAAAATATCAAATAAATAATATATCAAATCTCACGAAATGTTAGAGCGGGCCTGGTTCTTGAATCTCTCGCCGTGTTGATGCCTTTTACAATTTTCGATTTATATCCTAGACTTTTTTCAAACTCTGCCCATGGACCCAAATTAGTACGTTCGCGGACCCTTACGTTAAGAACATCTATACTGAATGTTAGAAAGATCCCTTAAGACCCCTGGGCCTCCTAATCCCCGCCCCAGCCGTGGAATAGAGTATAGCAATATTGTCACTTCAAGACTAAAACTGCTGTTGTGGGTTCAATCCTTACGGGTACCCTGCATTTGTGGCCATAGTCCAGACTAAGATAACCTCTTTAAAAACATACTCCCTCTTTGAGAGTCGATTCGATCACATGTGCGCACTTACACCAAGGTAGCCTCGTGGTTAACAAGTTAAACATGCTGACCAACCTACTAGTGTTTGATTCTAACTAGGTGCTCCTATTCCCGAGGCCTTGTGTCAGACTAAGCTATGATTAGCATATTAGTATTGGGTGCCTTGCTTCGGAGAGATGCTTAGCAAATCTTATAATTCATTACTTGTTTACGCCGTTATCTGAAAGTACTCGGATAACAAAGAAAACCTGTGATAAAAAAAACTTTCGCAAACCGAATTGGCGTAAAACGACGAAGCAACCACCATTAAGCAACCTAACTTAGTTTTCTCCCTCTTTCCCATACTCTTCTTAGACTGTTTCACACCATTTTCTCCCTTATCCTTTCCTCCCGTTTTGAGTCTTTGTGAATTTGTTCGTAATACAGTCTCGCTAAAACGACACGGCCAATTGACTTCATGTTTGATATGAAAACTCATAAGACATCAAGTTGCCTATAATGTCAATCTCACATATCCTATGGGAAAATGGGAAGCTGAACCTAGAGGTATTCGAAGTCACCAGTGGTCATTTGTAGCTGATTGAAGTAATTTTTAGCAAAATTGCAGATACTACAGATCGTAAAAAAAAGAATACCTTAATTAACCCTTTAACCCTTGATTTACGCTTTCATCTCAGAATGATCTACACGATACCAGCGTGATTATGTGGATGCATATGTAAGTGTTTCTGTGTAAGAAATTGTATTTTACGCAGTGTTAATATCAACTGGGAGATTGGTAGAGTGAGAGACAGGGGAGAAAATGTGTGTGTGTGTGCATGTCATTAGAATTCACATATGTATGCATATGGTTATTTACTAAGCTTTCATCAATTTGACACATGTATGTTTTAGTGAGGGATTCACTGTGGCTCGAATCTGTTTACGCTAATTTGTCCGGGACGAGCTTGTTACCCATCGCTCTATAGAAGGTACACTGTGTGTGTGTGTGTGTGTGTGTGTATACGATATTTACTTTTTTTGTAGAGCACACGGGGTAAAATACATATAGGAATATTGTGTTTGTGCATATCATTCAAGACGAGGAAGGTTAATTTACCTTGAAAAGCAGTATTGGAAAACTTTAAAATACTTTGCTTGAGTTCGAACACCGATCTCTGGTCTCGGTGGAAAATGCCTAACTATTTTGGTCACGATATATAAATCGAAAAAAGGTAGGGCGAAAGAACAAAAGATCAGGGTTGCTTTGTGGCAGAAAGTAAAATGATTATGTTATTTCAAATGGTGCCAAATGTTAGTGTTCGAACCCAAGGGCGCGTCCTGACATCTAAACCTATTTTTTTAAAAAAAGGTAAGTGCGCCCCCAATTCATTTGGTATATCACTATCTTTCACCAGGTCACTTCCTGAATACTTCTTGTTCTGAGAGTCGATGTTTAATGACCAAATCTAAGGGGAAGAACTCATGACTGTCAACACTCTCCAAGCCGTCATTCTTCCTCTGCTTGTTAAGGACCCGATGCCAGTTTGTCGATGGGTAAGACAACAACAACAACAACAAAAAAGCCCCTCGAAACCAAGTGTCGCAAGTGTCATGGAAACACTAAAATTGACCCAGAATGGAGAATTTATGTTGCGTGACTGATCTGGCGATAATACGTTTAAATTCATATGGGTGAACAATATCTTCTTTAACTTAGTCAATATGATGAAGCATTCCTCCCTAGCCCCCAGAATGCTTTGGGTGGGGAGAGATGTTTAATTGCGAAAACTTAGCGGGGATCATATTTAAATGGCAACTCTAGGAAGGAAAGATGTTAGAGTTAACCGTTCCTCACCAAAATCTATGCACGCTAATCTCGTCCCGTGTTGTTCTAAGCCAAAACTTAGTGAATAATACTGAGAGAGAGAATAGGATGAAGGGAAAAACAGCAAAAAGTGCCAAGCAATAAAAAAAAAAAATGAAATGAAATAAACAAGACAAAAAAATGCCTTGATAAAACAACAGGAAAAGGTCAGTAGAGTATTTAAAAATCTCCATGAACCAGATTTTTTTTCAACTACAGGTTGTTAGCAAAAAAACGGGCTGAACAAGTTTTATTCTGGTTTCGCTTCAAACAACAACAAATGGTCGTAAAAGAAGAGAGAGAGAGAGAGAGAGAGAGAGAGAGAGAGAGAGAGAGAGAGAGAGAGAAAGAGAATTCCTACCGCATCACCATGATGACACACACCCTTCGTCCCTACCCTCCACTCTCCCCAATTCACCCCTTACTTTTCTGCCCATATCCCCCCCCCTTTCGCACCTGCCGAAATATCGTCCCTACTCCTGAATCATTTTTTTTTTTTACAGATATACCTTGGTTTGTGCGGATTATACGTTCCAAATTTCCCCCGTACTGTTCAATGTCTTTTTTAATGCAACGCCTTTTCCATTTTACACTTAATTATATTTATTTGTAAAACAATACCTCAACTGTACCATATAAAACCCCGCTCTAATCGAAACTGCATTATACAAAGTATTACTGTGTTTAATGTGCTTAGCTTTGTATGGTGTTATGCCAAAGAGCGCACGGTGACAGGGGCAGAAATGGGAGTGGTATGATTATCTCACATCAAACTTTCAAGTTGACAGTGCTTACCTTGAAAATCAGCATTTGACATCCTGTTTTTTTTTATCTTAGCTTGAACAGGGGCCCGTGGCACTGATGGGAAATACGAATACTTTTTCGCCACGAAGCTAGCCACCGTTTTTATATTTTTCATTTTTAGCTCTTTAGTACAACACTGGGCTAGTTGGGGTGAATGAGGATGGGGGGATTATTTCACCCCAATCTACCTAATGAGGGAGTCCAACAACCTTGAAAATCAGCATTATTGACTTTTTTTTTTTACCTGAGATCGAACACGGATCTCTGGCACAGATGAGAAATATGTAACTATTCCAGCGGCTACACAGGTAATCACCATCTTCTCATTTTTTTTTTGGTGGGGAGTAATTACTCAGCTTAGCTTAGTGCGACAAAAGGACAGTTGGGATTGGGTGATTGTATCATGACTGTTTTCCAAGTGGAAAGAGAGGCCAGCTAACCTTGAAAATCAACATTCAGAATCTTGGCTATTTTTCTCTATCTTTGCTTGAACCCTTAACCGCTGGAACCGGCGGGATATATGAAGCTTTTTCAGACAATAGGCGCGCTACCAGAATCTTTTCTATTTTGTTTATTCTCCCTCCTTCTACTTTTTTATTTCCAGTTATGACTCTTTTTGCTTTTTTTTTTTTAATTCTTTTTTCAATCTCTTCTTCTCTCTCTTCGTTTTCTTTCTATAAAACACCAATTAAACTCTCTCTCTTCGTAACTTTGAATCTCTCCATTCCCCTAGAAAAAAAATCTTTCCATCTTTAAAAGACTAGGATGATTATATAATTCCTCATAATACCTTAGATGTGAGCGTATGTATTTGTGGCTGGGGACAGAGCATTGCCACCCCACCCTCAGCTCAGGCCTATTCACTAAAAGGAAGTTGAAGGAGTTTGAAAGTTGGAACCTTACAGAGGCCGGAGATCAAGCGGTCACTGTGTAACAAACACAGCTTAAGCACTACTGGTCCCTTACCTGACGAACGACATCCGGATATATCTTTTTTCCCTTCCTATTCCTCGAATATATCCTTTGTTTCCTCCCTTAAAAAAAGATAGCCAACACCCATGCTCATATTACCATATGGACAGTTGGACTAACGCCTGCACTTTCTTCATGAAAGGCAAATCATGATATTTACATACAATATACAAAACATCTAATTTCGCATAATCGGATTTAAATAATTCCCTATCAATTCTAATACTATTTTTACTTTTTTGTTTTGAAGCTTGACTATTCAGAGAGTCATTTGTGCGATTGAACTCCTCATTGTTTGCGTTGTTAACTCAATGTTCCGGCCGATACATTCCACGGCCTTCTTCATAAGTATTATTTGAATGTGAAGGTGGTAAACAGATTTTCTATTGCCCAATAGTAGCAAAACGGGTGTTTTCCTTTCCTTTTCTTCTCTATTTCAGGCCTGGATTTCCATTCTTGTCTCTATCGAGTAGAGGTAGCCACATCGGGTTGAACTCTGTTCTTGCACGACTTATACACCCAGTCAACAAGTTGATGTGGGCTGCTTCTTCGTTTTTACTTAGTTTTCAACGGCGTTCCCTATCTATAATCCAGATTTCTTCCGTTTGACTCTGTCCCTCCAGATGTAATCAGTCATTCCAGATTTTTCTATCTGAATTGTCGTATGAACAACACAACCAAGAAAGAGTTCCGTCGACTGAAAAACTGTTTGGATGTCAATGACTCTTCTCAAAACCATAAACAGTATATTCCTGTATAATTTTAAGGACATTTAACAGATATTTAAGGTTGAACTTAGTAAGACATAAGACCAAATTTGAGAGAAGATTTTTCTCCCGTGGATCGAACACCTATCGCTGGCGGCTGTAGGAAAACACAAGTAACCCCGTGCTTCTTAAACTGGTGAGTAATTCACACAATGGCGAATGGCTTTATATTGGGCATGAATGAGGCTTTAGGGGTAGATAACAGTTGAATGACATATGTAAGAAGAATGAATTAACTGAAGGTTTCTTCAGTTTTCAAGTTGGCCTGGCTGGTTGACTGGCTATGTATGTAAATACCATGGTTACAGACCGTAACAATGGAGTTTATGCTTGCTCCCCCCTTTTTTTTGGAAAATTCAAACTTCTTCAGAGATCACTACCCAACAGAAAACTAGAAAAGTAACATTCTTTTTTCTCCCGTTTTTCCATATTTAATCGATCAACCACGATACGGCATGCTGCAAAAAAATGTTGGTCATATGACAGTTTCTATTGAATGACTAACCAGATTTGTTCACATTTTTCTATACTTGAAGAATTAAACTCCCCGTAATAAATCTCAGTATAATTTGAGAAATCCCAGTGTGTTTGTGTGTTCGTGCACCGAGATAACTCGACAGTTGGCAATTGTACGAAGTTGATATTCGCCAGATGTGTTGGTCCTAGCACCGGACATTGCTGTGTGCAGTTTGAAGGCGTTTGGAGCAGCGGTTCTCGATAAATGTGTGTGGGATAAGTGCTCGATTTACAATGAAAATACATGAACAAAATGGAAATAGTTTTTTCCCGGAATATACTACGTCACCAGCGTTCACGAGCGTTGGTTTATGGATTCAAAATGTTTGGTAAGTATTAAGAGAGAGAGAGAGAGAGAGAGAGAGAGAGAGAGAGAGAGAGAGAGAAAGAGAGGGAAAGAGAATATTTTTAGAGAATGAGATTGAATTAAATTAAAGTGCAGATGACATAATGACATCTATCCACGACGATATTTTTGTTTTGATTGTCGCTATTAACAACATCATAAGCAAATAACATCGTGAGTTTAAACCTCCTGAATCTTTTCCATGGAACCAGTCTGAAAATAAACGATGGAAATATTATGGGTATTCTTTTTGTTTTTTGTTTTTTGTTTTTCTTATTTAATCTAAGACGATTTAAAGAATTATACCCTCCTTTTTTCTACTTATTCAAATGCTTTTTTGTAATTTGATTTTCATCGGAAAAGAAAGTACATTTTTTTCTTCAGTGTCGAATAATCTTTAGATAAGAGTATATTTCTCATTTTTCTAATTTATAGATCTAAATTTGAAAATAGAACATCTCAATTGACCATACTGAAGTAAAGCAATCGAAATACTTCGAAGCAGTAGTTTCGCACGATGGACGAAATATTATCTTATATGACAATTATGGCAGGTAGCACTACACACCATAGAGCCATACACCTTTTGAACGGGCACGCCTCAATATACACTATGGGAAAACATGGTTGTTTCTAAAAATCTAATTTCAAGTTCTAAGGCTGTAATTTACTGACCACTTGATAAAACTGATAAAATTGAACCATCGTAGCCATCAAAGATGGTGAAGGCTTCTATCTTTTTCTTTATATATGTGCGTGTCTTCTCATATGCTTGTTTGTGTTTTCCAGCATTCCTTTTGGAAAATAGTTTGTTTTTTTTTCACCTTTCTTGAACCTTATTTTCATGAGTTTATTCAGAACTTGTAAGTTCCCGAGAATCTAGATATTTGTAAATGTTTCTTTTACTCTATTTTAGATGTTTTCCAGAGGAAAACGCCAGTGATGTCATAAAAAGAACTCATTCTGACCATATTCACTCTTTTATTGGACGTTACTTCAGAATTTTGACGCATCAGTCGTTCAATTATTGACCGTGATGGCGAGTCCTAATGATCTTTTACTTTTATTTTCAACTCCCAGCCTTCCGTACATATCTTCAGAAAGCCCCCAAAATTAAATGAAATGAAAATTTTTACAAAATATGTCGATTTATATATTTGGTCATAATTCAGACTGAACTTTGTATAGAATTTATACGCAAAGGTGAATGAGATAAAATGATCAGAAACATTGAGAAATATAATTAAGGGTGATTAAAATTTTGCGATAAAGACTGGAAGGTGAATGATACTGAAATTAGTTTAAAAAACGACTGATCTAACGAACGAAATAGACTGGAAGGCGCCCTTTATAACGACTCCAATCTTCACTGGATGTCTGTGTATTGTAGACCTGTTGCAAAGCGTAGTAAATATATACAATAAATCCGATGAAAATTACTCTTTATTGGTCTTTTACAAAGTTTCCGACTCGCAAAACAAAAACCAGTTGTTAATGTACCCTTTTCAATGAACTTCTTACAATACATATATAAGTAACCACCTAGTTTGGCTATCTCGCTTTGTTTAAGAGCACCTTTCCCCCTCCTCACTAACAAGTGTGTAATTGGTCCATTTGTGTTATATCACCAACAAGTATATGGGGCTAATTCTACTAGCATAGTACCCGTCAAAATTGATGAGACTATTAACCTTCACAGTATCACTCCTGTCTCGGAACGTAGTATCCGTGCGCTTCACCTAGGATCGTTGTTGCTCACCGTTACTTTAGGATCTAGGATCAGTGTAGTATCTGTGCACTCTGCCAAGAACCAAAGTTTCGTTCCCCGTCCCTATGCCGAGAATTGAAGCGTAGTAGTAATATTGAAAAAATGTGTCACACACAGAAAATATTTATTTGTATGGATACACATAGCGTTATATATGTGCGAATATATCCTCTCACCTTTGTCCTTGGGGGTTGATATTCCCCCCCCCCTCTCTCTTACTTTTTTCTTTCGTTCATTCGTCCTGTTTTTCTCCTTTTGCCCATTTCTTCTTCTTTTTATCCTGTCACTTCTCTTTCTGTCTTTTCGGAGACTCATTCTTTCAACCAAAACATATTTTTAATCAGTTTTTAAGTTGGTCCAGTTGCCCATGTATGTATGTATGTATGTATGTATGTATGTATGTATGTATGTATGTATGTATGTATGTGGCGCGTTCAGGCTGCATCTATCGAGCAAGAAGGAAGAAAATTCAAATATTTATACCTTATGATGTTTACAAAAAAACAATTTCTGGAGTTTTTTGAAAAAATCATTCCCCAAATAAGATTTTAGTGGGGTTTTCAATTTGCAATGTAACTTTATGCTGGATTGATCAGGGTCCGCTTGTTTGAAAGAAATCGAACTTTTTAGTGATCATTGCCTGATGAAAGGCGCGATCATCCCTTTTTCCAAATTTTCTGTCGATCACCCACAACACGACATCCTGCCAGAATACGTTGGTTGCAGGACGGTTTCTATTGACTGACTAACCAGACCTTTTTGTTCGTATCTTTTTTTCTTTGTTTATGTGTTTCTTTGTTTCTTTCAGAATTCATTTTTTCTCAGTTTCTCTGTTTTGTTATAGCTTTCTTTCGCCTTTTCTCCTTTATTCTCCTTCTTTTCTTTTTCCCTCTTTCAGTAATATTTCTTTTTTTTTCTAAATACCCCCTTTTTTCTTTTCTTCTTTTTCTCGTCTTTTTATCATAACTTTCCTCTTTTTCTTTTTCCATTTATTGTTTTTGTTTACTTGTTCGTTTCAGTCTCCAATTTTCCATATTTTAAATGTGTTCGAACCCCCCCCAAAAAACAAAAACCCTTCTCTTTCATTTTTCTCTTTTTCCCCCCGTCTTTTTCGATACACTTTTCCATTCTCTTTATCACTTGCCCTCCCCCCTTTTTCTTCCATCTATTTCGTCGTTAGAAACATTAACCAGAACTGTTAACATAGTCAAACCAGTTTTTTTTCCAGTTTTTAAGTGAGTCTGGATGGCTGACTGGCTATGTATGTACAGGCCACACAAATGAAGCTAGAAGGCTGGAAGTTTAAACATGTACCCCCCCCCTCTATGTTTCTTAAAAAAAAACAAAAAACTAAAACTAACCCCCCAAAACAGGCGTTCAATTTACAATGTAAGTTTATGCACTGTTGGTCCCTTATTTTGTATCCAGCCGCGTTCACGGTTGTTTTCTTTGAAGACTACAGACTTTTCAGTAATCCAACAAAAGGTGAGGTAAGTAACTTATTCGTTGACCCCCCCCCCTTCTCCAATGTTTCAATTGATCACTCCCAATACGGCACGCTGCTGCGATACGTTGGTCACGTGACGGTTTCCATTGAGCAACCAACCAGACCTGTTTTTCTCTTCACTCGCTCCCTTTCAAAGGATCTCCGGCATTCGTTCCCATATTTTTGTCTCATTGTCCTTTTTCCTTTGTTCCTTCCATGGCGTAACAGTTTGGATAATAACGATAAAGCTTGGCTATTTATAGAAATATAGGACGAGAAATCAAGTCAAAACGGAGAGAGCAAAAGTTGGCCCCAAACGCAGGACCGGCAAGGAGTGTGGTTGGCTAAACTGATAGTAGGGCTGTAAACATTGAATAAATACGTTCGCATGTATGTGTATATACGTAGGCACACATGTATACGCATCTATACAACGCATACACACGCAAATGTATACCAACAAATATATACAAATCCTACAAGCCACATTTATTTTTCAACATTATCTCCTTCTCTACCCATACACTTCTCCATTAAACATATAGATCGAGAATTACAATTCTCATTCAAAAATGTTTTGCTTTTTCTTCTTTGAAAATCCCCCCACCCCGAAAGGTTTCAGGTCAAAATTCAGCTGATAACCCTGTTACACTGAAACGTGTTATCAGTTCTCGCAAGATAATCGAAGTTGAGCAACATCGAGCCTGGTTAGCACTTACATGGGTTACCATTGGAAAATAGCCGGTGCGTAATCTGAACAAAGCTTAGACAGGCCTGGCAAGCCGGAAGTAGGTCTTACTGAGAACGATAAAGGTGTAAGCGGAGAACGATTATACGTATATATTCAACGTGTGGAATCCAAGACCGTTTATACATCCGGTGTATATTTTAGTATTCATTGCCATGTATGCAAGTACGTTGATTGCTTTTAAGAGGAATTTTATCAGGGGATACAGAGTTTTTGGGACCCCTTCCATTTACCATTAGTCATCCTGCTCTATCTACTTTGGGTCCTTGAACACCTTTTGGGCCCCTTTCTTTATAGATCATTTGGGGATAATTCATTTGGACCCTCTCTTATTAGTAATTACTGCTACTCAAAATAAACTGATTTAACTGTTGTTACTAAGTTTAGGCTATACGTATATTCTGACATCTCGCTCTCTCTCTCTCTCTCTCTCTCTCTCTCTCTCTATATATATATATATATATATATATATATATATATATATATATATATGTATGAACTTCGTTCAGTACTAAATTTTCATGATAGAAATTCGAAATTTTCCACGCACACACACCCTTCTCAATGTGCAATAAAATTTTTTTTTCGTTTTTTTGAACCCCCCCCCCCAATAGCCTTTCAGAGTGTATGTGTGTGTGTTTATGGGGGGGGGGTAACAATATGCACTGTAAGTTTATGCTAAATTAGTCACTAGTTAGCATTCACTTGTTTTTTTGTAAGTTTTAATGTGATTTTAAAAGTGATTTATTCATTGATCACTCTTTTTCCCAAGTTTTTAATTGATCACCCCTCAACACAGTATAAATGGGTTGTGGTGATGATTCTTAATCTTCCTTGAAATGCCAGCTAGATATTTTACATCCTGACTATCACCCTAATCAATCTCACTCCTTGCCGATCCTGCATTTGAGGTCTACGATCGTTCGTCCTTTTCATTTTCACTTATATCTCGTCCTTCACTTCTATGAATGATCAAGCTTCACCACATAATTCAAAAGGCTCAACGATTGAAGGAACAGAGGGTATTGGACAATGAGATAAAAATATGGGAACAAGATCTTGAATAGCCTCCTCCTGCTTACTTAAGCTGACATGCGATCAGTGCATATGTTTCCCCTGAAAATGCAATGGACACTGGCTTTTTGAAACTAGAGCGTTTGAGGTATCATTGTTTGTTTTTTTCTAGTTCTTTGTCACTACTGAATAAATGTTTAAAATTAAACTATACCACGTGCCTATTCCACAGCAATACCAAGTAAAATTCAATAATTCCAGTCTAAAGAGGTTATGTTTACCGCATGAGTAAACTGGGGCTTTACCTATATAAACGACAGCTTTTTCTGTGTCTACCAATACGCACACTCTCTGCTCTTTCAATTGTCATTTTCCACACCTTCTACACGCACCCATTATAGCCAGTCAACTGATTTTTTCATAGATATGATTAATTCGTTCAATAATTGATTTTCCTGCTTGGTGCGTCATTATTACATTTAGATTGACACCCTTTTCTTACCTAAATGGCTCAACGCCATTTCTGTTGCTATATCAACAGGACTATTGAAAACACTGAGCACCCAGAAAACAAAGTTGTCTCTCCTCTTGTTATTTGGGAAAGGGACTGTAGAGAGTCTCAGTTTATGATAGTGCAATCAGTTTATGATAGTGCAATTAAAACAAACAAAGAAACAATAACGTTTATCATCAACCAATCAAGAAACCGGAAAAATCAAGACGCGTTCTCTTATTGGTCAGTTCATGACAATCCTCAAAGTGTACCACCTTCGTTGATTGGCCACGATTTTGAAACTGGAGTTTTTCGATGAATCGAGAATTATCATTGAGATTTATATTCACTATCCGGCGTATGATACACAGTAATTTTAATGTGTTTGTTTTGCTGATTCTTCCTGTAGGCTCTTGAGCAATGACAACAACCTCTCTACTGTGGTTTCAGCTGCCAGTAGATTCTTACGGGGATGAGTTGTTAACTACACAATCAAATTTTTTTTACCTTACTTGACAGTTATGATAAACACCACACTGTAAGTTTTTTTCTTTCTGACAGAGTAACCTTATCTTAGATCAGTGATGGAGAACCTTTCCAGCACGATTTATCCAAAACTTTTTTTTACTTCCAAAATCCTGTACTAGAGTGTCACTTAATTGAATAAATGTATTTTTGTTTTAGGGAATTGCTTATAGATAAGCAGCCTAAGTTTCTAATGTATTTATAAGAATAGGAGTTTAATAAAACATAATTAATTTTCAAAGTCCACCGCATGTTATCTAAAGGTCTATAGCGTGACACTGCTGGCACACGTGTCATAGGTTCGCCACACAGTCTTGGATGGCTTAAAGGCTGGAAATATCTTGTTATTTACTCATAGCTGAGTTAGGGGTGATTCTCATATTTCTGTGTTTTAGTGCAAGGCGAACTTAGACAGTCTCAGCCAAAATTCAAACAGTTTGCTGATCCTGTTTTCCGTGTTACGCCACTTCTTACTTACATTTTTTTTAAAAATTAGTGAAACTACCCGATACGATACAAGACACAAGGTCGCATTTTATCGTTGGTCATCCATAAATTGTCAGCAAATATCAGAGAATTCCTAAACTTTGACCATTTTAGCGTGGTAAGGAGGTGCTGACTAAGGGACGGATCCCCGGGTATCATCAGTTAATTGTCGGTTTTGAATCCCCGAAGTCTGAAAAATAGATATTGCTATCAATAATTTTTACTTGTATTACGTCCCCACCCCCCGTTGTGCAGATGCTATCATTCGAGAACCTATCGTAATGTAGTTTTGAGTACGTACCTCGGAAACTATTTGCAGCTAGTTCGGGGCTTGATGAAGGCAAAATGTTCTCTTTTTTCACCTCTCAAGGACGCTTGTTCTAGAGCGATTGTGAGCATGTTAGTCTTGAAAATGAGTTCGTTCCTCAGTAGTTGCTCAGTGAATGTACCATCTTGCCTGATTTAGCTCATCCACTATTAGCCATTGACCAGGGTCGTATTTGGAAATTTGTGGGCCCAGGGTTAGATCGTTGAGCCCCCCGCCCCCAACAGCTGGTGAGATTTTTGTTAGTTAGTAGAAATGCTTTTGAGGCCCCTTTCCATTGAGGGCCCTGGCAATTTTAAATCATCCACCTCCTCCTCAGCTATGCCCCTGCTATTGAACTGAGTGATTGGACCCTGTCAAGGTTGGCAAAGAGTGTTACACGGAGATGGTTATGAAGGGTGATTTATCTAAATGCTGATTCGCCCAATCTGTCTACCATCGTGGCATGCCAGCAACATAACATTTCAAGATGACTGGCGATGGAACTGATAAGTAGATACAGTTTGATACCTTCCTCAAGGAATCATTGCAAAGTAAACACGAACAGCCTCAGCCGGAATTCGATCTCGGTTCCTCGATTCTCTTTTCCGTGCCGTTGATCGTTTCACTAATTCTTACAAAGCACGAAGTTATCTTCTTTCGATGCAGTGGAAAATTCAGAATCCAAAGACAAAGAATATTATCATAGATGAGTACTCTTTAAGCTCTTCCTTCTGCCAGACTTGACAATGTTATAATCTATCTTATAATTTGCGACGCCCATCTGTCCCTCTGTATGTCACACCATATAGGGTAAACAATTCTAACACACTGTCTAGGGTAGACCACTCCTTGATTTCTTTATTTATTCATGAAAAGGTTACTCTGGATACGCATTTCTGGTGTTTTCGTGTAAAAATCTCCCATTCAATATCATGTCATCTCTATAGACATGGAATCAAACAATTTATTCTGTTCCGATACAACGGGAGAAAATCATTTTTATATAAGATTTTTCTCCAATCGGGATTATGACCCAAATCCATTTTTATCTAATCTAATGATAATAAAGTCCAAGGTCGACTTGTGTAAGTCCAAGCTTTTTGGTTGTTACAAGTTCAATACAAAATGAATGCAAGGATTTTAGTTGACAATACCTGGCGTTAACCTTTTAAATTACCGTGTGTACATACTCAAAAAGTATACTGATGTCCTTGGGAAAGTCATGAATCCACAATTACTAGAGCTATGGATAAATAGTGAGGCAGTTGGAGGCTTTTATCCATGTAAGGCAAGTCATCTTCGGCGTGGATCCAACAGCTCCACAGCATAAAAGTACAGAAACTGTAAAGCGACCCGATACTCCAAGAGGGGTCTACAGGAAAAAAAAAAACGATGTTTAGCAAGCTAGGGTAGTGACCTCCGGTTGAACTAAGCTATACTTAGCATATACAGACGATGCTTCGTTACAGAGAGGTGCTTAGTAACTTAGTCTCACCGACAATTACAACTGTAGTGAGTTTCTGCCTCAGTGAATAGCCTACTATTGTAGCCTTGTGTCAGACGAATCTTAGCTTATTCAATACCCAGTAAATCTTTCGTTCAAAAATTCGCTTACATGGAGAACGTGCCGGTGTTCCATCTTGTCGATATTATTGAACACGTCGATAAAATCTCGATTATCGACTGTTGAAGAATCACTGACGCTTCAAACATTCGAATCGTGGTCAAGTAAAGATCGTGATTAATACTTTAGATTCTAAGTCTCTTGGCAATTTATTTAAAAAAATCTAAATCAGTGACTCAAAACCTTTTCGTTTCATGCCTCACCTCGACAGCTCAGAGAGTTTGATGTCCTGACAATAAAAAATAGTAATTTAATTATATGCTATATAATTAGGCATCGGTTACTCTTGAGTCTATAGTGTAATTAGAAATCTATACTATGGTATGAGGAATCAATCAGATACACTTCAACAACACTCAGTTTTGAGCCAAAGAAACCTTTTCGCCCTTTACACTAAGAAAGATTTTAAATTCTGTTGATTGATAGCTTACTGAATTTTTTATCGAAGATTATTGATTTACCAAGTCGAATTCAAAAGTGCGCACATACTCTTGCCATTTGGAAATAATTACACAACATAAGATCATTGCGTGAGCTGACAACAAGAGGGAACATTGCCCACAGTATATTCAAATTGCCCCCTTGTGATGTGTTGCACCCCACGTTCAGAATCATAGACCCAAAATTTAAAACTATGTCCTGAGACTTAGCATTCACCATATAGAATGGTTGGTTGTCTGACCATCGTTCCGATGATGTCTGTGACTTCGAAGGGGATCTGCATTGCAAATTGTGTGTTAATATTTCCGTTTCCTTTTTTTCTATCTTTATTTTAACTCATGAAATCATTCTAGTAAAAAGAACGTCTGATAGAAATTAATTCCCTTGCATTTTTTGGTAATTTAGAAAAAAATCTCTCTTCAATTCAATTCGCAAAAGAATCCTATTCAATGAAGAGTTCAATGCAGCTACAAGCGGTCAATTAGTCTAAGAGTTAAGTTGGATTGTCGTTGAACAGGGACGACCCCAGTCCTTCAGCTTCAGAGGTTGTTTCCCAGTGGCGCAAAAAGACGTCACAACTGGTGACCTTTTTGACTGCAGAAATTGCCAAAAAATAGTTGGAGTTTATCATCGGTTTGTCTAAGGGGCTCTACTCCTGTTTTTTTTTTCTGTGTAAGTAATCTTCTTATTGTTCGACTATCGCACACGGCAGCAGGGTTTCAGCTGTTATGCAATTTACCCAAGGCTGGGAAGAGAAGTGGACTCATGCCTTTCGCAAGGGCTCTGGTGCGAAGTAAAAGTAAGCAGCCTCGGTTGAAACTCGATTCTGTTTTCTGTGTCGATAACCATCACATCACTGTACGCTCCAAATCAAGCCGAATTATATCATATTGAATCTCCGTCTACCCCGTGTTATTACGAGACCATAGAGCTATTTCATTTAGCTCTCTGTCTTCAGATGATGGACCAGAAGCCTCATTGAAAGAATTGCTCGACTCGCTCAACGTCTTATCGAAAGAATTGATGTAAAAAAAAAAGGTCTTGCTTATGAAACTGCGACGAAAGTACCTGCCCAATATGTCAGAGTTAGGACGCAAGATCTAGTCAGCCATTTCACTACGGTAGAAATCTCTGTACATCTATGTGTGTCCACTACGATTACTCGACAACTGGCCATTGTGCAAACTTTGTACTAGCCAGGAATATTAATCAGCACTCAAGGCGCTACCGTGTTGAGTTTAAAGTTTTATTGTTCTTTTTGATCAGCGGCCCTGGAAAAATCTACTGAAAATGAATGAAATATTAAAGATTACAGATTTTCTTCTCAATTTTCTATGAATAATCTCTCTTGACTTCCGCTGTTCAGAATAATCTTAATTTAGATATAAATGCCTAAATAAAAAAATGAAAAAAACTGAAGAGAAGTAACTGATATACTTCGAACCCGTAGTTTCGGACAACGGGCAGAAAACTATTTTGCATAGCCATTATCACAGGCTGCTCCATACACCATTAAGTCCAGCCCCTTCAAAACATGCACCTCTAGAAAGGTTACTGTCTTAATGTAAGTAACGAACAAGAGCATTGACAGAGCTGTGGTGTCAGAAAAAAAAAACAAACTATGAGCCAGGCCATTTACTTATATCTAAAACAAAAGAAAAGTGTACGTTATTGAATTGAATGTCATGAACACATCATATGTAGATTATATATGTATAAATACACGTAGTTGGAAGTGTATTCCATCTGTGAGAATTGAAAAATAAATCTTAATGAAGTGTAGGCAAAACTAGATTTAAAAATATTGATTACCCAATTGAATGAAGTCTTATGGTGTGAAGTAGATACTGTATGGGGAATTCGTAGATGTCTAGATGAAGAAAAATACACTCTGACTGACACACAGAGAATGAGAGAGAAAGAGTTTCTCGGTTTGAGTGCTTCTTGTTCAGATCGTTGGCATATATCCCAATAGATTCACTTTCAAAAGACATTTTCAAATTTACAACATTAATTTTATTGAACAACATATTTTCAGCTAGGTTCCACAATCTCCTGCCATCTTTCAGGAAACTTCATTGGTCCATCCTTTCAGAAACTTATCATCTTTCATAATGAAGAACTGCTTTAGGTGTCCTCTTTCAATTTCCGAAAAACGAAAGAATGGAGAGGAAGAGAATGTAGTGGAAAGAAACGAGGAATGAGAGTATGAGTGAAAGAAGTTAGGAAAGAGATGAAGAATGAAATATAGTAGGGAGAGAGAGAGAGAGAGAGAGAATTTTACATTCAAAAGAGGGAACATTCTTCTTTGTTCCCTTCTTCTTCTTCTTTTTGAGAGAAAGGTGGAGGAAGACACAAACAAAGAGAGAGAAAGAGAGACTTTGACGGACAAAGAGAAAGAAAAATAAAGGAGATAGACAATGAACAAAGAGTTATGAAAAAAAAAAGAAAAAAAGATGAGATTGAAAAGAATGGGAGCAAGGAAGAGAAAAGAAAGAAAGACAGAAAGTAAAAAAGAAAAAAAGAAAGAAGGGTGTGAAAGAATGGAGCTAAATAATGAGAAGGAAACGATTGAAAAAAAAAGAAGAAAGTAGCATAATTATTTTTGAAAATGAAGAAGAAAGGAGAGTTACAATAACAGAAAGAATGAAAGCCAGAAAAAAAGAAAGAAAATTACGAAAACAAAGAAAGAAAAACGCTGACGAAAGAATAATTAAAGAGCAGATTTTGAGGAGCGCACGATTGAATTCTTTTTCTCCATGAGACGCGATGTCTAAGAGTTTTCTTTTTTTTGCAACTGACTGCTTATCACGCCCGTATGTGTATACGTGTATGTGTGTGATGTACTTAATATGTATGTATAAGTATGATATGTATGTGGAGATGTGGTATGTGTATTAATGTGTATATATTTGATAATGTATGTGTATTTACACTGAGTAAAATACGTGTGGTGTGGTGTGTATGTTAAGTGAGGAGGAGTATACTATGTGTGTATGCAATGTATGTATAGTGCGTGTGCAATGTACACCGTATAACCAAGTATGAGATGAGCGTGTATGGTGTATTGTAGTATGCGTAATCGATGAGTATGTGATGTATACGTCTGTGTACATGTGTGTACGTGCGTATGTATGTGTGTGTCTGTGTATGTAAGCGCAATATGGTGTGGGTTGTGTGGAGGGTTGTTCGTTTATGAAGTTTGTGGTAGGCATAAGTGCGTGTGCGTATGCGTGGTGTGTGTTTGTGTTCGTACGTACGTGTGACCGACAGAAATGCAAGCAAAGATGTTTTCTCTTCAAATTGAAAAAAAATTGCCTCGTAGCCTTTTTATCTGATTTTTACAATAGAGTCTCATCCTCTATTTCTGTCTCTCATTTTTTTCATTTATTTTCATCCAATTTTATTTATTTATCTACTTATTCATTTGTGATTTACGGAATTTTGTTCCAATCTCTTGTATTAATGCGAACAAAAGGTTTTAAAATATTCAAACCCTACGACAACACAACAAATTCATCGTAAGTTTTCTTATCAGTATATATATATATATATATATATATATATATATATATATATATATATATATATATATGTATATATTCACCTTTCCTTTTTTTCTAATTTTCGATTTTGGAGTTTGTTAGGTAAGTCTGTGGAAAGAATTAAAGGATTTAGCGGGCAAGTTTTAATTTTCAATGCGACAAAGTGTTTTTTTTTTCTAAAATACAAACAGACTGCTTGCAATTTCTTTACCTGAACTAAGATGCCACAAAAGCCCCCCTCTGAGCAGCAACAACAACAACAAGTAAATAGATAAATAAATAAACAAGAAAATGAATGAATAAGAGAAAACGAAGAGAAAAGACGTCTCTTTACCGCCCCTTGATGACAAACATTCGAACAAAGACAAAATTACAATCAAATCAACAATTGAAATCTGAAGTGTAACAAGATACTTACCAGACGATATACAATCCAATCATCCAATCATTCAGAAGATTCTGTGAATGGAGGTATGAATTGAGTACGAGGAGCAAAAGAAAGAGAGGGATGTGAATTTACGACGGAGTGAAACTTGGGGATACGAGATGGATAGGGAGATTGTGAGAGTGAGAGGGCGTCTTAGTTGGTGAGTTAGAGAGTTGAAGTAAGAGAGATGGAGAAAATTGATTGATAGATAAAAAAGAAGAAAAAAAAAGATCGTAGTTTAAAAAAAGGGGTGGGTTAAGAGAAAGGGAGAAAAGTGGAAAGAAAGAGAACGAAAAGCCAAAGTTGGTGGCGCACACATGCACACACACGCACACACACACACACACACACACACACACACACACACACATATATATATATATATATATATATATAGAGAGAGAGAGAGAGATGGAGAGTGAGACTGGGGACATAAAGAAAGAGAGTGGGATCAACAGCGAAAAACCTGTTAAAGGGGAATAGAATAGTAACGAGCGAGGGTGTCTGATGAAATCATGAAAACGAAATAGAGCGAAGAAGGTTTTAGAGATGGTCACAAGGGAAAACATACTTAGGAAAGAAAGAGAAACATGTTGAGTGAGAAGGATGCCAAGGGCTGATAGGTGAAAGGCTAGAGAAAAGATGGGAGGAGGACCAGAGAAAGATGAAGAAAAGAGTCAAGAGACAAAGAGATGAAGAGGCATTCTTAGGGAGAGATTCAGAAACTGAGTCTGAAAGAAAGTAGAACTATCATAAGAATGAACATCTTCGGGAGAAGAAGGAAAAGAAAAGGCGGGAAAAAGATAGATAGATTGATAGATATTTTGTAATGTTTATCAAGCAAACTTAGTGGATCAATACTACTTCAGTGAGTTCGATTCTCTCAGAGTGCCCCCCTCTCTCTCACTATATATATATATATATATATATATATATATATATATATATTGAGAGAGAGAGAGATAAAGTGGGGGAATAGAGAGGATAAAAGAGAGGGGTATACGCAGATTACTAGAGAGAAAATAGACTAAGAGTTTGAGAGAGAGAGAGAGTGAGAGAGAGAGAGAGAGAGAGAGAGAGAGAGAGAGAGAGAGTTCATTTACACTTTAGGGAACAGCCTCCTTCTTCGTGGTAAAGTAAGATATAAGATACAATATTTCAATTTACGAAAGAAAAAATCCTTAGCGTTTTTTTGTATCAATAGACAGAAAACCAATTGAATTGAATTTTTTTTTCGCTTTTTTCTTTCCCTTTTCTTCATTACAAATGAAATGAACACCATTGATATTTTTTCATTGAAATTGTTGTTGTATAAGTGAATGTATGCGAAAGATTTTGTGTGTACACTTTTTTTCATTTTCTTTACTTATATATATATATATATATATATATATATATATATATATATATACATTGAACGAAGTTGATATTTCATTTCAGGGTTCGATGTGCAGTACGTTCCTAATGATTAATTAAAAAGACTGACTTGTTGGTTCATTTACAATACAGTTTAATCGTAGGTTTACGCAGTTCAAGAGAGAAAAGCCAAAAGATTTGAAATTTGAGCACTCAGTGAATTTTTCAAAGCGATTTTTTCCTCATTTCTCTCGGCATGATTTATATTCATCTATGCGACTGTTTTCAGGCAAGTCTACATTACTAGCATACTACCCGTCAAAAATGACAGGTTTATTTGAGTAAGAATTGGAACGTCTGCTTACGGCCAGAGTGTCTTTGCACTATGTCTATGATCAAAATGCCGCCACTCGCTACATCTGTCTACGATGCTGGAGTAGCTACTCGATCTTCGGACTGGGCCTTGAGTTGAAATTAGCCCTCCGGTCGGGGATGCTAGTGTAGTATCTGTTTCTGTCGTTTTCTAGTTTCTTTAAGCGAGACGTGACATATGCAAGCCAAGCTTAGTCCTTGGAATTCCGACTCAGGACAACACCTTCCCATTGCTCTTTAAGGGGCTAGTATCGTACAGTTTTCTAGCACTTGCCTTTTGGCACACCTCGATCATTAAGGATCAACCCAGACCCTACCTCTCTTAGTACAATGGGAAGGTGTAGCCCGGGAGAGCGGTTCCCCGAAACCAGACAATACATATACCACCCAGCAATGTTTCATGATCTGGTGTGTGTGTTGGGGGTGCTACATAAGGTAAATATGTAAACTCCGTAAAATCACGAATTTTGATTGTTTCTCAAGACTGCTTTAACCCCAGCACCACAAAATATGTATATATATATATATATATATATATATATATATATATATATATATATATATATATATATATATATATATATTATTATCATTATTATCATTATCATTATTATTAACTATTATGCACACACACACATATATATATATATATGTGTATATATATATATATATATAAGTATGTATATAAGTATATATTATCGATCAGTTAATCTCTTTTTAGTTTCACCTTTCATGATTTTTGAAGATAAAGAATTTAATTTGATTATCTTCTCAACAAGGTCTCCAACCTTTCATTTCTTTCCTTCTTTCTTCTCCTTTCTTTCTTCGTCTCATTCACGCCAGTCTCTTTTACTGTCCATGAGAGGATTAAAGACTGAGATTCAAAGTAACCCATTTGCAAACAGATTACTTACAGGATTATCTCAACGGGTTTTATTTGGGTTTTTATTTATTTATCCTAATCCTCAATGACGACATTGATAACTGTTCCAACTCAATTTATTTTCTTCTTGTTCTTCTTGTTATATTCTTTTTTTTTTAGTTTTTGTCACCATATTGTTGTAATCATTCTTTGTGTACCAATCTTTTTTCAAATGTTTTTTGAAAAAAACTTTTTGATTAAATGATTTTAACATTCAAGTATGGATATCTTTATCTGATAAACAATCCTTTGTATTTATAAGTCGTTCTTTGTGGAAAACCGCCAATAAAAAAAAAGTGAACAGGTTTCTTCAGTTTTTAAGCGGGTCTGGCTGGCTGTCTGGTTGCATGTCTATTTATGTATGTGTGTTGCTTACAGGCTGCACCAATGCAGGCAGAAGACTGAGTATTCAAACATTTACTCCTTATTATGGCTGCTATGATGGTATAATGGTTAGTACGTCTGCCTCACACGTAGAAGGATATTCCGGTATGAGAGTGTGGAAAACTCTTCATTCGGACAAGTTTCTCTGTGCACTCAGCAGCTAACTGAGTACATCATAAGCTGTGTGACTAGGGTTGAATAAATTTGGATTGGAGTCCTCCCCATTGGAAATTGAAGCAGCGATCGAAATAGGATCCTTTGCACTGTCCGATACATGAAACCTTTTTTTATTTTTTGAAAATCGTTACCCCTAAAGTAGCTTTTTAGTTAACAATGTAAGTTTATGCTTAATTGGGCCCTTAGTTTGTTTCCGGCAGTATCTACACTTGCTTTTTTTTTTTTTTGTTGAAAATTCGGACTTTGTTTTAGCGATTACCGCCCGACAAAAGGCGAGAGAAGTGATTTATTCATGTACCAATGTTTTGTCAAATTTATTGGTTCCTTCCTTTCACAACACTTCTTTCCGTTTTTCTTCCTTTTCATTGATAATCTTTCTTCATTTACTGGAGTTTTTTCCACAACCTTTCCTTCTATCTTCATTTTTCTGTCAGTCATTCTTTTTTCCTTTGTTTGACTCTTCCTTCTCTCGTTCTTTTTCTCTTGTCACCCGATTTTACATTTTTTTTCGTTTATCTTTTCTTATTTTTACTTTTCGTAGTTTTCTTTTCGATTTTCTTTATTATCTCAATTTTTTATTCGTTCTTCTTTCTTTTTCTGCTCGTTTTTCTTCTCATTTTCTTCTTTTTGGATTTTCGTTTACCTTCTGATGCTTTTTTTTCTTCTCTCTTTATCTTTTTGCTCTCTCACCAACATCTTCCCTTTTTTTCTTCCTTTTCTTTCTTTCTTTCCTTCTTTCTTTCCTTCTTTCTTCCTTTTTTCTTTCTTTCTTTCTTTCCTTTTTTATTCATTTTCTTTGTTTCTTTGTTTCTTTGTTTCTTTCTTCACAGCTACATTTTCCTTTCTTTCTTTTTCTTCCAACATAACCTACCTTCATTTCTTTCTTCTTCAATAACAACCTTTCTTTCTTTCTTTCATTCATTCCATTTGTTTGTTTGTTTCATTCTTTCTCTTTTTGTTGTTTGATTTTTTTTCAGTCTTCGTTTGTTTTGCTTGTTTGTTCCCCCACCACAACCTTACTTACTTTCTTTCTTTCTTCTGCTTTTTTCTCCCTCTCATATAACTTTTCTTTCTTCCTTTCCTTTTCTTTTGTTACTACAACCTTTCCTTCTTTTTCTTGCCTGAACATTTCAATTCATTACTTCTCTTCCTTTATCCTTCTTAGTACAATATTTTTCTCCCGTTATTTCCAAATGATAAGATCAGGTTTGAAACACCTTTTATCCCCATCCTCTTTTTCATATAATCCTTTAAAATCGAAATAAACAAATTCAAATACCACCTGCTAACTAAAATATGAACATCGACCTTTTCTGTTCGTTTCTTTGTTCCCTGTCCGCACCTTCCGTTAGAGCGCATAGATAAAAAACTGATCACAGTCAGGGGGCCAGGGAGTGACAATTCGATCCTACGTGGGGCGTACAGATATGCTGACCCTAGGTAGAAGTGCTGATCAACACATGAATAATCTCATGATTTCACTTGTGTGATAGTTTATCCCTGGTTACAATATTGAGAACAGAATGTTCAGCAGTCGCATAGAACTTATTTCAAGTAACAAAAAAATGTAATTGCGAAAGACAAGCAAGAACAGGGCTTCTCAAACTTTTTCATTTGGGATTCCTTTGAATAAACCTATATGTCGCGACACCCTTTTCAACAGTAGTAAAGCAATGGATACAAAGATTACACACTTCGTCCCAACTTGACAATAACTCCATGTAAAAACAAAAGAAGATCGAGGAGAATGATATTAAAATCAATTGATTCACCCAGTCGAATTGCAAATCTCTGACTTCATTTGATTTGCCCAAATAATCGATTAAATTGGTCTTCACAAATTTCAGAAATTCGTTAGCCAATAGTATTACTTTACGAAGAAATATTTTGTAATTCGTCTGCATATTTTAAGAATATTTTTTATGATTTCATCCTCTTGGACATCTCTTCTTTTGGACATTTCCTTGGCTCCCGAGGGGCTCACGACCCTTAGTTTGAGAATCCTTTGGCTAGAAAAATAAAAGTGATGGTGAGAGGTGGTTGCTGCTTACTTGACCTATTTTGATGAAGCCAGGGACCTTTTGTCAACCCCACCTACCGCTGACTAATCTCTACGCACTTCTAAATTTTACAAATTGAATTTAGAATTTAACCTTTAAGTCTTGCTGACCCAATTCCTTATCGGTTACCATTAAAAAAAAAAGCATTCTTTTATCAAGTTTTCAAAACTTTTTAGGCGTGTGTGTGGGAGTGGGGACAGCAGGGACGTTAGAAGTTTCGGGAAATGTCAAGGTGATGAAGCCAGTGGGGGTTTTATGTTTGTTTGTCCAAACCAACAAGCCCCGTCGATTTCGTTGTTAAGCGTCCCATATTATCAAGGTTGTTGTGAGGGCAACTGGTCATTCAATACTTACCAGATATCAAATCTAATGGAAAAGAAAACTTTTCAGAGTTATATTTTTCGACAGCGTCAACATTTTCTCTTTACTGCTTTCTTGACGTTTTTTTTTATTCATGCAACTTCAAAAGAGAACAAATCAGCTTCCAAAGCTAATAAAAAAATATCGTGCTCCCAATTACAAGATAAGAAAAAATCATCATCATCAGTCTTTTATAATCTGTCGTTGGACATAAAACCTCCCCCTGTATTCGCCTCACTTCTCTATCGTGGACGTCGCAAAGCCAATATTTTCTGAACCTGTCCAGTTAGTCTCGCCATCTCATATTTTGCTGGACTCGGTTCTGCTTTCGATCTATGGTGATCCATGTTGAGTCATGGTGTCAATCGGTTGTCTTTTATTCTTGCAACATGACCAGCCCATTTCCATTTGGGTTTCCCATTGGTTTCTATGATGTCTTGGACTTCTATCTTTTCCCAAATATCCTTTGCTGTCATGTGGTCTCACCATGTAAGGTTAAGCATCATTCTTTCATGTGCACATTATATGGGTCTCAGTTTAAGGACCAGTCTCTTGGTTAGTATCCATGTTGCAGCTCCATAGGTGACTATCAGGAGGGTGCTTTAGTTGCATACTCTTCCTTTTAGGACTATTGGGATTTTCTTGTTTCTGAGGAGGGTACTAAACTCTTCACCGTTAGTATATCATTATACCAGACCTACGTATATATTATCAATATTCTCCAACCGTGATTTAAAATCTAGACATTGTGATTAGAAGCCGACTGTATTACCACTTTTATAGGGGAAGCATGTAAATCAACTAAAAAGTGGCTTTTCGATTTACAGTATATGAATAATGCAAAACTGGACCCTCTTTCTTTATGTCTTTCTGTTTACAGTGAGTCTGCCTTTGTTGGTAAATGAATGTGGCAGTGTATATCGTTGGTCAATCATTGTTCAATTTTCAATATCAATATCCTCAAAGTCTCCTGGTTAGGTTCCATGTTCCAGCTCCATAGGTGTCTATCGAGAGGATGCATTGGTTGTATCCCCTTCTTTTCAGCACTAGCAGAATTTTCTTGTTCTTGAAAATTGAGCTTTCCCTGTCGAAAGTTACCCAACTTTGTGTGATTTGTGGTTTGATTTACTCAAAGTATTCGTTGTACGTAACATTTATGGAGACCATCTTTTTTGCTTTCTTGGTTCAGTCTGTTCAGCATCACCTGGAGGTCACAGATATTTTCAGTAAAAATCTAGTGGAAAAACAGGAGTCCAAGATATGATACAATCCATAATAAAACTTAGATGGCAATGAGCTGGTCATGTTACGAGAATGGCTGACAGCTGCTGGACATTATGACCCACAATGTGGATCTCCCTGAGATCATATGCAAAACTGGGGCTGACAAAATATAACATGACGAACTAGATAAGTTCTGAAAGTACTTACTCCGTGATGCCCACAAGAAAGAGGTCTGGCGAATCTCGGGGAAGGTCCGTGTCAAACGTCGGACGCTAAAAGGCTGATGATGACGGTAGCCCAAGTCCCAACGAAGTGTTATCCTTACAGCGAATCATTATCACTCTTTTTACACTCCAATCAACTCGGCCAGACGCCAATATCTTTCCTCCCTTCCATCCAATGTTGCCAGTTAACGCAAAATTCAGCGTGTTTCATGTTTTGGCAATGTGAGAATAACGCTAAATTAGCACGTGCATGTTTAAATATTAAAGCATTTTTTCGGGGGGGGGGGAATTCTACCGTCTTTAGGAAGTTTTTTGGACATTTTTAATTTCATGTTTGGCACTTTTTTAGCGATTTTTGGTAGACAAAGTAGCGATAAATATTTGCCAAGTTGGCAACACTGCTTCCATCCATCCGTGATATTTACATTATAAAATCTTGGACAAATGACTTGTTCCAACATGTTTATGACATATTTAAGGCGAGTTGTTATCTGGAACACACAGGCCTACAAATTCACTCACCTGGGTTGGTAGGTTAGTGATATTAGATCGAATGGTACAAAGTTGGGGAAGGAGGGAGACATAAGTATTTGGTGGATGATGGGGTCGGTGCGGGGGAATTATAAATTGGGACATTTTTCGAAGTACACTTAACCAGATACCCGTAAACATTTTTTTGAAAAGCCGAAGGGTTTTTGTGATGTTATAGATTTCCCTCATAGTATTTGAGCGTTTCTTTTTTTGTTTAATTTGTTAACACGTTCACTGCTACAAGGCGCACTCGTACATTTTGTGGAATATTGTCTCAGAATCTCGTATATTCCACGTATTTCCAACGTTTTTTTTTTATTGGGGCGGAACAACGAGCCTTTATTCTACACAGGTCAGCAAGAGCGTCAAATTCTTTAAGAAAATAATGCAGACGGCAGGAAAGGGGGTAATTAAAGGGAAGTAAATGAAATCCACTTTAAGAATGTTTTTAGATGTTTTGTATCTAGATCTAGATTTCAGATTTACGTCTTGATGTCAGAAATTGCTATTTAGAATATTGTTGGTAAAATATAATTTTCAGTTATGTTTTTTACTCTATTCTAGATGTGAACCTGAAAATGAATTTAGCATTTTTCTAATAATCCTTCGGTTTTGGTTGGAAAAGGTAACAATCCCACAGTGAAATTAATTCCTCGTCGAAAATAATTGTTAGTGAGTCCATAAAAGCAGGTTTTCTGGAATGAACATTACAAGGCTTTATAAAACATCTTTATCAAATGTCAAATTTCTCCGTTTGTTAAAATGGTAAAAAAAAAAAAAAATGTAAAAGTAATATTATATGTGCATATAGCAAAAATTACAGAAAAGTTTACTGATACCACTGTGCATATAGCAAAGATTATGCACCTAGATGCTCGACAATGTAGATGTTATTGATAAACACGTTAGAATAAGACCTGGACAATGTAGATGTTATTAATAAAACACGTCAGAATAAGACCCAGTCAATGTAGATGTAAATAAACCCGTTAGAATAAGACCTGACAATGTAGATGTTAATGATAAACCTGTCTGAATAAGACCCAGACAATGTAGATGTTATTGATAAACCCGTTAGAATAAGACCCGGACAATGTAGTTGTTAATGATAAACCTGTCAGAATAAGAGCCGACAATGTAGATGTTATTAATAAACACGTCAGAATAAGACCCAAAAAGGTCAAAAAAGCTTCCCCTCCCGAAACAAGACAACATTTTTTCAGATGGCATCTAGTGGAGTATTGATGCCAATTTTCAGGTTTGTAGAGAGAACGGTATGGCCAGGAGCAGTGGAACACAAACGCACAAACGTATGCCCATGTAAGAAGGTATCAAACTTTTTGCCAACTCTGGTGGCTATGGTTGTTCGATTATTGAAAAAATACGTGGTACAAGTTAAGGAGAGTTCCCGAATATGAACATGTGTTATTGAGTCTACAAATTCCCCTGTACGTAATGTGGTACAACAGAAATGTTAGAAACCCAAAGACAAAACTGTCAACATTAACCAAAACTGTCAACATAGGTTTTTATTTTTTTAAGTGGGTCTGCCTGGCTGGTTGTCTAAGTGTCAAGCGTACAAGTTGCACCAATGGATCTAGAAGGTGGAAAGTTCATGTCTATTTATTATGCCTGGAAAAAACAAACACTTTATTTTGTTTTTTGCACCCCCAAATAGGTTTGTAATTTAGGTTCAATTTACAATGCAAGCTCATGCTAAATTAATCACTTGGTTTGTTTCAAGATTTTTTGAAAAATTCCAACATTTCGACCCAACAAAAGGCGTGAAAAGTAACTTCATTGATCAACCCTTTTCCGAAATTTACAGTTAATCATCCCCAACATGACATGCTACCAAAAGACGTTGGTCGTGTGAAAGTTTCGATCAAATGAATGATCTGACCTATTGTTATCTTCCGCGTCCAGCATTTGTCATTTTTCCTGCACTAAGAAAACTAATTTATCACTCTCAACATGACACATTACCAAAAGACATCGGTGGTGAGACGGTTTCTATTGAACGACTAACCAGACCTGTTATAAGCTATCGTGTTTAGCTTCAGTCATTTTTCCTGCTAAAAAAAAAACAAACTACCAATTTCTGGTGGCAAGGAAAAAGTGACAATTAAATAATAAAGTTGACTGGTTTTCGGCCTAAAATTTGTTTGAGTAAGTGGTGCATCGAAATTCAAGAAAAAAAAAAGAGATTGCCAGTAATCAGGAATTAATGCAGCTATACTGACAGGCAGAAGTGGATACACGCACATATAAATCGACATATCTTGGTTGATAAGAATGTAAAAATAAATTTTAGGACTGGATGAAAAAAATGTTATTTGTATTTTTAATAGAGTTTGTAATAATCATTAAAATATGTTGGAGTGAATTCAAAACACAAATGAGTTAATGATCATCACCCAAAATAGCACTGAAGGTCAGTACCATTGGACATGGCGTTGGACTGACCACAACAAACACTTCCCACTCCCTTAGCGCGGCCTGTACACGTGACATATACATACTGTGATAGATATTCAGCCATTCAAAATCAATACGTTCACGCTTTTCTTTTTTTTTTCTTTTTAAATTCGGACGTTTTTATTAAAGCGATCATTGTCCAACAAAAGGTGAGAGAAGATATTTATCAACTGATCACCCCGTCTTTCCCGATGTTTTTGATTGATCACCCCCAGCATAGCATGCTGCCAAAAGACGTTGGTCTCATGACGGTTTCCAACTGATCCCTGTTCGACAAGGGGCGAGAGAAGTCACCTATTCATTAATGACTCCTTTTCCTAATGTTTTGATTGATCACCCCCAACACAGCATGTTGCCTAAATGCGTTGGTCACGTGACGGTTTCTATTGAGTGACTGACCATAACAAATCAGTGGTTGTAAAAATCAGATTCCTTTTGCTCTCGTATTGGATGACACACGATGCTGCAAATTTCTTTCCATTTCTCGGAAGAATCCACGAGGACCCAGTCATCATTCCTGATGCAATTGTCCGAGACTTTAATGAATTCATCGGGAGATTTAAATGGCAATGTACTGGTCATGTTGCAAGAATGGCAAACAACCGCTGGACATCACGACTCACAACATGGATCCCCAGAGATCAAATGCCAAACCGAGGCTGGCAGAATATAAGATGTCGAGACAAGTTCACAAAGTATTGGCTCCGCGACGCCCACGATAAACAGGTGCGGCTAATCCTCGGGAAGGTCTATGTCCGATGACTGACGATATAAGAATGATGATGATGATGATCATGATCATGATCATGATTGAGTTCTAGCGCAACTTCGAAGATAGACTGCCTAAGCTAAACGGCTGCAATTGCTCTGATTTTTGCCCAGTGTGTGTGTGTGTGTGTGGGGGGGGTATTCATGGCTTCCCCTAGGGCAATCCTTGCTGGTGTTTGAACTTGGTTAGCTGATTCTGTTCTTTGTGCAGTTAACCGTTAAGCCACCTCCAATAATAAAGTTACTTGGAAAATTCAATGAAACTATTTTGAGAAGATTTCTCTGAACTTTTGGCTCAACCAGTAGAAACACATACAAATGCCGTTCATAGTGTTCAGCATTTTCCTTCTATTCCACCTACCCATGCTTTTTTTCTGAGTGTTACTTATCATAAAGCAAAATTTAAATGAACAAATCCACGCACTAAAATCCAGGCCATGTACAAAAAGGTCCCATCTGGTCTGCAAGAGTAACGCCCGCTTCCTTTATTTTCAAGTATTTTATAGGGTTTTTCAAAAGTCAGAAAAAATTCTTTCCCACAGATCATCATTATCATCATTATTATTATTATTATTATTAGTAGTAGTAGTAGTAGTAGTAGTAGTAGTAGTCATCGTCGTCGTCTTTTAACGTCCGTCGTTGGACATAGACCTTCCCCAGGATTTGCCACACTTCTCTATCACAGAGCCAGTACTTTCTGAATTTGACTAGCTCGTCTCTCCATCTAATATTCTGCCGGCCTCGGTTGCACATGTAATCTCGGGGGATCCATATCGTGAGCTGCGATGTCCATCGGTTGTCCGCCAAATCAGTGTTATTTAAAAGGTTATGTGAAATATCAAGTTGAAACAAAATGAACAACCGTTTTTAACAACAAATTTTGAACCACTATAACTCGGCACAACACACAGCTTAATAAGTTGAAATAAGCTCCATTATATTCGACACTGTGTCGGTAACGATCCAGCAATGAACTTATTCCATCACGATGAAAAAAACAAAACAAACTGGAGTCACGAAAAACTGCCGGAGGGTATTATCGACTTGGTCCACATTTGAATACACGTGTATGTGCATCTAAGGCAAGGAAAAGCGGTAATCGGTTGGGGTCAATGTCCAGTCAATAAGGAGGGTCGGGCATCGGTCGATTTGTGCCAGATGTCTTCCGATTGTTGTATCTACTACTCTCAGCTTTGCAACCAACGCCCGAGGATTTGTTCCCGAATGAGCCTCGACGGATGCCCACAATTCTTTATTGTTGAATGACGACTTGCGACCACGACTAAGCTCAACTATCCAGATCACAAGAAACGAATTTTTGGAACTAACAACACACTATCCGTTCTAAAGCTGACACAAGCTCTGACGGACACCGTTGATGTTGGGGGTAGCGTGAGTGGTGCAGTGGCCTAGTTTGAACCCACGCGGCATAATGACACGAGAATCGAATTCATTCACCTTCGCTTCGATATAAATAAAATAAGATGAAAGTAATTTTTTAAATTCAAACGATGCTCGAAGGAAGAGACCTTGGACTTTAAAATGATTAATAGATATTTGCATAAAGAAAAAGAAACAAACAAAACAAAACAACAAAAGAAAAGTTTCTCGTATTTCACGGAGTATCCCGTATTTTACCGGGAGATATTTTTATATCCACTTGGGTTTCAATTTAAGCATTTGTATCGATTCTAATTAGTGTTCATTTTATTGACTACTTAATCCTCGTGAAAAAAATCACAGATATACACTTGAATTTCAAATAAACGATTTCTAAAAAAAGAAAAAAATGAATTCATTTCAGTGGAAGCGTCCATAATTTCAAATGGTGGGTATTATCAGCAAAATATTTACCCGTGAGTAGAAGAGTCTAGCGTTATAGACAGCAAACCAAGAAAATTGCACTGTTTATAATTAGAGTAGTTTCTTCTATAAAAAATAATTACTAAAAGGGGCCCTGAAATTAAAAACAGGATTAATTGACTCGTGGCAATGGCCATTTCCCACATTCTCAACTTTGAGCAAGATGAAAAAAATATACAGGAATAATCAATCCAATTGGAAAATAAAATTAAGAAAAACAAATTGAAATAGAAATTAAAGAGAGGTCTTTTCTCGCCTGGTTTCATTGGAAAAGGGAATCAAACCAAAATCAAGAAATGGGCTTACATTTAGAGCAATTACGATTGTCTTACGGTGTTATCTTAGGTTGCAAGATGTTGAGAGAATCACCAGGGGAAGAGTTGTGGCAAATAATGCCTGCCAGCCTTTCATAAATTCTTGGATCAATTTAATACCTCCCACCTGGCTATAATCCCCGCAAGTTTTAGCAATTAGACATCCCTCCCTAAATCCTCCCCCATCAGACATACTTCATTTTATCGACGATGATGAATACATTAATTTTTAAATGCATTATCATCAAATCTGTCACGCTACATAAATTCTTTCGAAAAGTCTTTCGTGTATCGGATCTGGTTCAGTATTTCATCCCACTTGTCACACTCAACTCCATACTTTAAAAGGATGTTTTGTTGTAACAAGCGAATAGCTAGCAAAAAGGCTCCCTTTACGTAGTGGAGCAATGACGGCTTGGACAGTGTTGTCAGGAATGGATTCTCTCCCTTTGGTCTTGGCATTTACGCATTCTGCCTCAACCAGTGAACGGGTTATGTTATTGAAGTGATCCAAATACTATCTGTTTCTTTAGATTAGCTAACGAAATGAACAAGATGATACAAATACTTGAATTCAATGGCTGACATTCTTTGTTGAATTCCAGACAGGAAAACCATATGAAAAACTATCAACCAAAATTGTCAACATCATCATACGTTTTCAGTCGTAAATTAGTATGGCTGGCTATGTATGTGTCGTAATGGGGCAAAAGGGCTGAAAATCTAAGTAGTTACTCCTTATTAAGTCTTGTTGGAAATTCAGCCCGCCCCCTGCAAAGAATATTTGCGAAGATTTTAATTTACAGTGGAAGTTTGCGTTGAATTGGTTCTTTAGTTTGTGCCTGGCAGTATTAATGGTTGATTTTTTTCTTTTTTGAAAATCCAGACATTGCCCAACAAAAGAAGAGAGAAGGTAATTAGAGCAATTGTAGAGTAATGTCTATTGTCTATGTTGCTATCTTTCATTCCAAGATCTAGAGAGAAACATCAGGGAGGAGTAGATTAATCACCTATTTTTTCAATTTTTTTCAATTGATCGCTCCCAACATGGTAAAGACATTGGTCACATATTTTTTTTTTACTCCTTTTTTTTTTAATTATCCTAAATATTTTTATCTTTACACCGTTTTTTTTTCTTTTTTTTTTGTCAAATCTTTCATCCGTCTTCATTTTCTTTTCACTATTTCCTTCTATCCTTCTGATATATCTAATCAAATGATTTCCCCGAACTGTCTATAAATTGATTTGAACTCTTTCGTGGAACTAAAAAGAAATAATCGACAAATGGTCGCGAATCAAGACTTTTCAACGCAAATGTCATTCATATTGATGGACTGACCAACTGATATTGCCCTAGGAGACTGGATGCTTTTTGCCATTTTAGAAATGATGGAAATGGCTGAATATCTTTCACGTAAACAAGGTAGAAAATTCAGGTATGAAACGTACCAAACAATGGTAATCGTGTTAAAAAATGGAGATACTGGTCCAAATAATATGTGTAACAGGGAATCCTTGCGTTGTCCCAGAGAAGAAATGACTTCTCACAGACAGAGGGCAGGCTCACGCACACTCTCGGGTCAAGTTTAGCATTTTCATCTGCACTGTCTATTATCCATGGATTTCTTATGTAAGAAGGAATATATTGAAGAACATAAGTGTTACTGTATTATCAAATTTGAATTTATATCCCCGGGCAACGCCTGGCTTCCTTACTAGTTTATTCATATTTTTTCATATCATTCGTGAATATTTATTAACATTCAATATCTAATATTATTTATACATCTTTGTTACACTGGATAATCATATTTCATGAAAAAAATCAAATTCATAAAAAATATATTATCAACAAAAATTCGACACAAAAGAAACTTTCGAGAACCGATTTTTAAATAAAATATCAGGCGTATGCAAATGTTTTCAATTAGAAACTGAAATGAGAAAAAATGTCTGGTGAGTGGAAATGTTTCCATTGAAAAATCCCCCAAAATATCGTGTGACCGCAAAAGTTCCCAAGTTTCTAGAGAAAAACTGAAATTGAATGAAAATCATTAAACGTTAGAAAGAGTTTTCAGTGAAAAACTGAAATTGAATGAAAATCATTAAATGTTAACAAAAGTTTTCAGTGAAAAACTGAAATTGAATGAAAATCATTAAATGTTAACAAAAGTTTTCAGTGAAAAACAGTAATTGTATGAAAATCATTACATATCAACAAAAGTTTCCGTCGAAAAACTACCATGAAAACGCTTCCAGTAAGAAAAAAACTGTCACGCAAAAGTTTCCCGTGAAAATTTATAATTCATGCTTTCCAACCTTCCATGATCAAGTTGAGGCAATGCTTTCACCATGTTGGAGTTACCTCTATCACATCCGAAAACTCACAATAAAAATTCAAATTACAATACAGAGAAAATTTTGATGCAGATGAAAAAAAGACCATGAAAGTCTTTTTTCATTAGATTTGATATGTTTAGATGGTGTTTAGTTTTAACTGACCCCGAATGCCGTAGAAATGATAACATTAAAACAACCGATCCGGAGCTATAAGAAATGTTGATTTGGTGAGAAAAATCGTTCTTAAATATTTCTTCAAATTTTTTTTATCAAGGCCTGGATGTTGGAGTTGAGAATATTTAATTGTGCAAACAATGGATAACACTATTTGATCTAGAAGTTACGTTTGTTCATCCAGAGAAAAACTGTAATAAAAGAAAGGAAGGGATATTATGTACATGTATGTTTCCCCCTCTGTAGGAAGATTCTATCAAAAACGAAAGATCACTAAAATAAAGTGGCAAAATTTTAGTCAGGTTTAAAGGTAAAATTGAGTAAAAGAATATAAATCAAAATATCATTTATCATATCGTACAGATATATAATTACCTCCTTTGATTTTAGCGTATAGTCTAGGTACAATATTTGGAAAAAAGAAGTTACCTCAGATATCACACTGGAGGAAGCACTGACGCAGGTTTTCGTGCATTATTCTGGGATACATTTGGATTAAAAATTGGAAATATTTGTCGTTTCATGATGAATAAACAATTAATTTAAACAGGCTCATTAGTTAATTTTTGAAAAGTTTGAAAAAAATGTTTATGAACGAAAAATTTCCAAACGTACACACACACACACACACACACACACACACACACACACACATATATATACGTATGTATGCATGTGTATGGGAGTGGGGATGGAAAAGTTGAGAATAGGGAAAGAGGGAAAGGACTTAAGACTACTTTTTAATAGAGAGTGCAATAGAGAGCAACAACATTGGCTCTCCGAGCCAAAGTTGGTTTGACTATTTGGGATGTACTAAGTAGTCTCAAGTCTTACCCTTCTTCCATATTGTCAACTTTTCTACAGCATTCAGTAGGATTTCTCTTCATATATATGGTCGGAACTCACCTCTCTCTCTCTCTCTCTCCCTCTCTCTCTCTCTCTCTCTCTCTCTCTCTCTCTCTATATATATATATATATATATATATATATATATATATGGCTGCTAAAGCGACTGCATGTACTTACTCACTCTCCCACCAGAGCGAATATGGGACACAAGATCAAGGCTTTACGCGGGGAAAATAGAAGCAACCCATCAAAAATAACTCCAACCGACACGATTTCGGTTGCTAAGCAACCATGGTTGCTAAAGCAATGAAAGCATCAGGACGAGCCCGACCTGTTCCTTCAGGTGCAATGGGACAGTACTGCCCCGGGGCAACGGATCCCCTGCAGCTGGACTGAGTTATAGTGGGAGAGCCCAAGGACGAAACCAAAGGCCCCCGATGCGCGTAGCAATGCACAGCCTCAGTATATAACCTCATTCGCTGATGCATTGCACCGGTGCGCTCAGTCTTTGATGCTCACCACAACACAATCTCTGGCCCATTGTTTCTCAATTACTAAGTCTGTCTCTTGGTTAGGTTCCATGTTTCAGCTCCATAAGTGACTATTGGGAGGATGCATGGGATTGTCTTGATAAAGGAGTTACCAAGACTGACCATATGTTGCAGTATTCTAACGTATACAGAGTCTACACCTTGTAGAGTGATGGCCTTCATGACCATGGGAATTTCCACTGAGTCGAAAACCTTCTTGGAGTCTACATATGCCACAGTCAGTGGCATTTAGTCTTCTGCTGCTTTCTCTTTCAGCTGATTTATTGAATGGAGATTGTCCATTGTCGAGTAACCGTTTCTAAAGCCAGCTTGTTGCCGAGGTTGGTCCTCATCTAGAATTTTAGTGATCTGTTTGATGATGATAATTGTGAAAAGTTTGTAGATGCAGTTGAGTAAGTTTATTGGCCTATGGATGTGGAGGTCTTTGGGGTTTCCTTTTTTATGCAAAAACATCATGGTTGCGGTGTTTCAGTCTTTTGGAACTTTACGGTGTTTTAGACATAAGTTGAATAGAATAGCTGGTATTTTTCTGATTGGCGATCTTAGCAGCTTTTTTGAGAAGAGCGATGGTGATATTATCTGGTCTCGGGCCTTTTCCTTTCCGGCAGCAGTTCCATTTTCATTAATTGTTTATTATATCGGCTTTGTCTAGGCCAATTGATATAGTAACCGTATAATGACGGGGACCATCTCAAATAAATGTTTCAATATAAAGCAATTTATAATTATATATATGTGCATATAAAAGTTTCAATGAACTTGAATAAAAGAAGAACTGCTGCATATTACTTTAGGTATTACTTCGTATATGGTGACAATGCTCGGTATCTTAGAATCTTTCAAAAGAGCCTAAATACATGGATATTTACAATTTCAAATCTCTCTTATTGCTGTAGCCAAATGATTCATTTACTGAGTGAAAAGGGAGATAATTTCAAATAAGAGTTTCAATAAAATATACTCCAATTTATAACCATTCTGTCGGATCATATGTCCATTTCTTAATAACATAATTGCCAAGTTGAAAGAAACAAATAGAGCAGATATAGTGAGAATTTAGAGTTGAAATATTTATTTTGTTTTTTTCATTACTGGCGGCTGTTCAGCTCGATGGTGGGAGAAACGTATATATATATATATATATATATAACATAAGCTACACATCAAAAACATAGCTGGAAGGGAGGTGGTGTCTGATCAACACTGCTGGGTGCCATGTTAATTTAACCGTATTGTTTTTAAAATCCCTGAAACGGTTACATGGTAAATAACAACTGATGATCCAAACAAGAGAAAATTTACACATACGACCATAATAACGAAGTATTCGTAAAACAGGGATAAAACATCGAAAATTTTTTTTATATAAATTGCATTGACAGATATTTGGAAATGAATTAGTGAAGTCGCAAAAATATTTTTTTCGAGAAAGTTGTTTCAATGTATTTCGTGTTCAGAGCTGTAAAGCTTTATATATATATATATATATATATATATATATATATATATATATATATATATATATATATATATATATATATATTACAAATATAGCGTAATATGATTTAATACAAAACATGGTCTGATATGTGATGGATTTATTTCATAGAGTGCTTGATATATTCATCTCATACTCTGAGAGTTGAGTTGGTCCAGTGTAGAGCTGGAAATATAGTCGGAAGTGGATCCGCTGCATAAAGTTTATAATTCTTCCCTCTCCCGCCTGAAGAGGCCCGAAGAGGGCAGAAACATGAACTAGTTAGAGTAGCGAATCCACTCTCTACTATATATATATATATATATATATGGATGCCTGATATATATATATATATATATATATATATATATATATATATATCAGGCATCCATACAAAATCGAAATTTATCTCCTAAACTGAATAAATCAGGAAAAATATTCATAAAAAACAAAGGTGGAAAGGGTTAGGGTTGGGTAAGAACTCATCATCTTCTAGTCAGAACGTCTAATAAACAGGGGTGGGCTGGGTCATAGAATTTAAAAATAGGATAATACTTACATCACCATATTCCCTTGACCCTGCGTGCTAAATAAGCTTTTGTTATTTGAGATAGATATCCGATAATTATTCATAGAAATGTTCAGATATGTGGCAATTAGCATTTATCGCCTTGCCAACCAAAAGACAAGGCGGTCAGTGTTGCGTGACATGATTAACACAGCAGATGTCCATCGTACTATAACCTGTGGTCAAAGAAAAAGGACATTAGCTGATTACGTATTCTGTTTATGGTAAGCATGAAGAGGCTGAGGAGAAAGATTTTATTGGCAAAGCCAAGAAACCTTGAGTCATTTATGAGGACAATGAGAGAAAAAAAAAAAAAAACAGAAAAAAAAATGAAATTTAGCGAATTTCAATATGCTGCAGTCAGTCGAATTACAGTCTATCCGGAAAGTATCCCGACATTTTGAATGTCTCCTGAGCAGGTTGCGCAGCCCTGCTGTTACTTGCTAACCAATCAGAGGGTACCTCGATGCCAAGTGCCAATGCATGGTAAGACACTTTTTCGCTAAGGTTACTCAGTTGACATTGAGATGCTTTGTGATTGTAGAATTGGCAATGACCCGGCAAGTCATTCTTTACGTGCAAAAAAAAAAAAAAAAGAAAAAAAAGCATAATCCAGGTATTTCAACTACATTTATAGTCCAAATTCGTCTCCCTATGACCTCTGCTCTTTCCCAAAGAGATTTCTGACTGTGGACGAGATTAATGGTTGGCCTTTTGTTCTTTATTCAGTATGGCCGTTACTTTTCCACATTCAGAGATCTTTCACCTATTTTTCTTTGAGAAAATTCAATGGTTGCATCAGAACAATCGAGCTACGTTGCCTTGTGTCTGTTAATGCTTAGAATTGTTAATTCATACAGACTTTATTGTACCATTGCAGAACACAAGTTTGCCGTAGTATCGTAATGACGTTGTATCGATTCTGAAATGAACATCAGGAACTCTTTTTAAGAAAAGCACTTCACTCTGATAATCACTTGAAACATGACTTCTTTGATCACAGACTGGACAATCGGGTAAGGCTGGTGGGTCTCAGAGATGTAAGATACACAGTGAGACAATAGTACCAAAAATGTAGCGACGATGATTCATTTTCAAGGCAAGGGAAGCAATATCGTTCTATGATTAAAAATTCTTGTATATATCTACAATTCCCTCGTCCCCTTCTGTCTACCATTCAAAAAATATGAGCAAGGTGTCTGGAGTAGGACTCCGGAAAATCGTAGGTCCGGGCCAAATAGCCCAACTCTTTCCCTCCCCCGTCTACACGGTCTCAGATATAATACCACAGTACGCCTATACACGAAGGTAGTAAAATAGATTAACAAAGGGGCCCTTGCTGTTTTTTTTAGACTCCAATGAAGCACTAATCTAAGTAATTTTGTCTTATTAGTGAATCAAGGATCAAGGGAATGGAGTGAAGCTTACCCCGACCCCCCCACACCAAAAACATACAAAGCGAAAAAATAAACAAGGAGTAAGAAGTGTGCTCATGGTGGGCGGAGGTGTGACCAAAAGAAGACGCACTGGGTGGTGGTGGTGGCTTTTTTCGTGGATAGGGAGTCCTTGTGTATGTGTTGAAAGGATATTGCTGGAGGTGTTATATTCCAGGATACAAAAGAAATTAGTAAAAAAAAAAATGCACTTGAAAATAGAAAAGGTGTAAACTGGAGGTCACAAAATCTTGCACGTGGGGTTATACGTATACACTGACACACACACACGCATACTCACGCTCACACACGCACGTACGCGTGCATACATGCACATGTACGACTACATATGCACACCAACGCACACATATACATACACACAAACTCTATCACACATACTTTCCGGACTGACCTTATATATATATGTATATATATATATATATATATATATATATATATATATATATATATATATATATAAGAATCCCGATACATGTATGGACTATTGACTTATAAGGATTAATAAACCTTACCACCAAACACTTCACTCCCGAGTCTGTCTCACTCTCTAAAGTACACATTATATATATATATATATATATATATATATATATATATATATATATATATATATATATACGAAAAATATGTCTATTATTTATGCAAAAAATAGCCTACCTAAGGCAATAGCGACTCACACCAGTTTGGATCTGATACGTTTATCAGAATGCTCCTTGCGCTTTTCAAAACAATTCGTCACTTCCTTGCTCGGGATCGCCATTAGTTGCCTCTTCGTGTTCTCCTTAATCTCGTCTACGGTCAGAAATCTTCCCTCCTTCTCCGTGAGGAAAAGCCAGAAGTTGCAGCGAACCAAATCCTGATATGGGGGTGAGGATCTGACAGATCTGGATGATGTGATCTTTTGTAGAAAAAAAAATAGAAAAAAACTGAGACATGAATAACCACCGGCTCATTTTCATTATTGTTTCAATGAATTCGTCAGCTACCCAGCTCAAAAGCTCCGCTCAATCACTGCCGACTGGGTAACCCTGCGAGAGCGTGTCTATTCTCACTTGCATACTGAGGTCCTCTCTTATTGGTTGCAGAGATACATCAAGGCTGCGCAACGGAAACCGACAAAATGACTGGATACTGGATATAAACTGGCCTTGTGTAGTTACGCCAATGAGTCCTTTGCAAAATTGAAAATCATTCATTTTACTCAACATATTTATTCTACATCATAATCACCTTCCCTGTTACTGCACTTAAATGAATAAATAAGATACGCCCCCGCCGCGGCCTTGATAATGACCAGACATGTGACTGAAAGCGCTCGATTACCGCACACGTTTGGAATATATCTACACTTACTAGATCCTGACAATCGCTCAATTGTACATTTACAAGAAGAATTAACTAAAAAAAACTAACTAATATACAAACAAAAAACATTCCTAGTTTCCCTATTGTTTTAATCAAGCTCTCTCTCTCTCTCTCTCTCTCTCTCTCTCTCTCTCTCACACACACACACACACAGACACAAACATATATATATATATATATATATATATTGGGTTGCTAAATGAGCCCGAAAAGATGTAAGTGTTCCAGCTGTCGAGTGTGGATAACTGGCATGTGTCATCTGTCACCCGTACGAAAAGCAAGACCTAACATACCCATTGCTCCTTTCCTCGGCAGAGTACCAACTTACTGCTGTTAACCTCAGGGAATAATATCTGGATGAGGTCACAGATGGTGAATATCCACTTCTTGTTAAGTAGTTTAACACCTTTACATTGCATTCGACGGCTGTGGGTGGCGCTGTGAGTGCTAACAGATATGACCATGAAAACATTGAGATCACAGAAATTGGATGAAGATGGAATTTGTAAAGCACCAGCGAATCTGCTAGTATTGTGTTTTGGAGTAGTGAAAATGGGGGCGGGGGAGTACATGGAGTTACGGCGTTTACCCACTTCTCAATTACGGCGTATACCTACTTAACTCAATTTCCGGGAATGTTCTATGTTCAATGCCAGCTAATGGATACATTTATTATTAGCTATCCCTTGTCAAATTTCCCCCGGGGGCCTACAGAACCCCAGCTGCACGGGTTCACTTCACACCCCTTTGATCTTCAAGTATAAATCGTAGATACAGCTTTACCGTGGACCTAATTTTCTAAACTTATTTCCATCATTTGTGTTTCGTTTAACTTTCTATCTATCTATGAATTGTGAGTGGTCAGGAATTAATGCAATGCATCGCTAACGATAATTACCACAGAAAAACATGGCAAATATTTTCCATGTAGGAATGCATTGTAAATTATTTTATTATAGAAATGCATTGAAAACCAGGTAGAAATTGATTAATAGTAGTCAAAAATGAGCACAATCGTTACTGACAGGATAGGACAATTATATCATCATAATCATCATTTTGTGACAGGATTTCAAAATATAATGATTTTATTATGTTAAGTTTTGAACGGTCTTTTGTCTTCATCTTGGCTCATTTTTCGAACACAACATTTCGATTGTTGTACCCTACGGCCGTCTTCAGGTGAAGGTGGGGTGTGTTCTCGAACATCTAGACGTATTCCATTGTCTAATGTCGGATGCGGTTGATTTTTCGTTTCCACAGTTGGCTGGAATTGATATTTAAGATCCGTGGTCGTCTGAAGTTGATACCATGAGCGAGAAGCAGGCACCTTTGTTAGACACATTGTGTTGAAAAATGATGAGTCTACACAAAACTTTACATAATGATATTTCTTCACCTAAAAAATTCAGGAACGATAACTATGATTTTCTTAATCCAAATATACCGAGGCAAAAGAACAAACAACGTCATTTTGAACAATTAAAAATCAATTTTGATTATGTTTCTATAACTTGAATTTATGAATTCGAGTAAAAAAACTGATTTTTACTTGCAATGGCAAAGGAATGAAAAAAAAATGACTCTGATAAACGTTGATAGTTCACTTTATTTAATCGAAACATTTATATTTTAATTGAAATCAGTACTCCATTAAACCTTTCTAAATACTTTTATTTTTTATCTTTGGAAAAAAGCTTCATTTTTTTAAAACCGTTTCTAGGTTTTATTCTGACGGGGTTATCAATACCATTTAGTTTCTCCAGGTGTTTCTAGATGTTTTTTTTCACTTTATTTCAGACGTTTTCCAGTGGAAATAACATCTACATTCTTTTGACGCTACAGTGGTTCAGTTATTGACTGTTATGGTAGGTTTTCATTAATTTTGTTCCTCAAAGACTCAGTGAAAAAAATGAGAATGTTGAAAGGAAAACCAGTGTGAAAAAGTGTCATTACAAAGTAAATTCCTAGTTAGAATAATAAAACAACAATGGAATGAGTAATAAAGACATTAAAAGAATCAGCAAACATGTTATGAAATCAAAGGAAAAGATTAAATACTTACAGTAAACAATCTTTTTAAAAGACATACAACAAATTTTATATTTTTTGGAAACTTTCTGGTTTACTCACAAACGATCAAATGTTCACATTTATTTGCGATTCTGACCTTAAAACAGTTTCTTGGAGGGGAAAAACAAATACAGAGTCAGCAAATTAAAGTCTGTTCAAATGGCAATGGGGGAGGGTATGCTACAGGAATGCCACATCACCGCTTGACATAACAACTGACAACGTGGATCCCCCAGAAATCATATGCGAAACCGTGGCCGATAGAAAATGAAATGGCGTGACGATTTAGACAGGCTCAGGGAATAATGACGCAGCGACGCCCATGGTAAAGAGATCTGGCCCATCTTGAGGAAAGTCAAAGGCTGCTGCCGCTGCTAATGCTTATGATGAATGATGACGATGAGGATGAAATAAATTTGAGCAAAACGAATCCACAATGTAAAATTTGATCTTTTGAATCAGTCATTATTTATTATGATTTTTCACTTCAGTTTGGATACCAATTTTCAAATTCGCACTATCAATAGATTTATCTTTGGGTGGATTTAGGCTTAATGTGTTGAGTCATAAATGTCTCTACTTTGATTTTTTAGAAAACATCAACAAAACTGTCACAGTTTTGTAAGTTTTCTTTTTCAGAATCAGTTTCTACCAAGCTTTCCTGAAAGTGGGTCATAATGGCAATATTTTTTTGATTTGCAGGCCAAGGCAAATTCAAAGTATATATGTATACCAAATCAGTAATTCAATATCCGATGGTGTGGTGATTTTATTTCATAAAGTGATCTATACACTCAACATTAAGTTGAGTTAAAGTAGAGCTTTGAATATGATGCATTCGTTATACAAACGCATTTATGCTTCTGCCTTGTTTAGGCTTCTTCAGGCAAATGATTCGATTTATCTGGATCCCTGTTGAGGACAATATTGTGTGCCAATTTTACTGGCTGGGAAACCTTCATACAGGGCAGAAACACAAACGATCCATTATTTCTTCACACACACACACACACACACACACACACACACACACACACACACACATATATATATATATATATATATATATAACTCTATTTGTACCGACATAGAATAAACAATTTGAGAAATGGGCCACTGCAGGAATCAAACCAGCGTCAGATAAGAGGCAGTCTTGACGTGATGTTGCTCTTACCATCTGATATATATATATATATATATATATATATATATATATATATATATATATATATATATATATATATATATATATATATATATATATGTATATATATATATATATATGTTACTTTTAGCCATATGAAATAATATTTTCCGTCATGTATAAACATAGACGTCAGTAAAATTCTCCAGGCAGTAATCTAAAGATGAAGAATCGATGAGAATGATGAAATAGATAATCAAGAATTTATAATGAATTTAACCTAATATCAACTGTTTCATCAATCATTAAAATAATGAAAACTAATTTATAAAAATTACAGTTGATTCCGACAACAATTGCTGTATTTTGTATATTTATTCTTTCAAATATATCTTTATCGATGAATTTTCAGTGATTGATGTTACAGTTGATCTTGGAAGGTTAAGTTTATTAAAAATTTTGTGTACTATTGTCTCGTAAATATTTTTCTATGATTAATTGCTTTATATCATCTGATAGTTTTCTTTGATTATGATAAGTAACCATTTTATTCTTAATATTTTTCTGAAATAAAAAAAGTTATATGTATTATCTATCAAACATTTTGATTTTCGTTAATACATATATAATTGGGCGCGCATGGTAAGTGCCCAACGAGACCTTTGCAAAAAGTTGAGAAAATCGGATCCAAACTTTGACGAACTTTCACTCATCATATTTCCGTTGATTCTTTCAACTACATTAATCGTTTTCTTCTTAATTTTGAATCTTGAATACTTTGAATTATAATTCTGATGCACATTGCAGTTAATCTTATATTAATGCATCGTGGCTTTTGAACATTATCACTGATTTTGTTTTTCTTAAAACTCTAGTGAAAATTTTTTGTCCAAGTTTCAACCACGATATTTCCGTCATTTTTACTTTTACGATACTAATTTTAATTGTGTTTTGAAGCTTTGATCCTTACCCTTTGGTTTTAATGACAGTGTTCCTGAAATGCTTACAGCGTGAATAAGAAAAACATTGGAGCTTTCGTTTTTTGGTTTTTAGAAAAAGAAGAAAAAAAAACCAAAAACACACGGAAAATCTCTCATTATGCATCGTAACTTAATAAGTATTTAAGATTCATTAATGTATTAGGCATCAGAATCATAAAGCGGAGTATCTAAGCTTGAATATAATAGAAAAACCTGTGCATTGTGGCTTCAGAAATAACGAAAATATTGCGAGAGAAATCTGATCTTCTAAACTTTTTATAAATGGTTCGTTGGGCTCTTGGATGCGCGTCCACTCAAATACAACTGATACATGAACAAAAGATATTTATATTTTATATTATTAAAAGAAACAGAAATGAGGATACATAGCCGATGCCATGGAGAGGTAGTTAAGGAGTCCCACAGACTAATACAACTACCACCATCAGTCTTTTAGTGTCTGTCGTTGGACATAGACCTTCCCCAGGATTCGCCATACTTCTCTATCATGGGCGTTGCGGAGCAAGTACTTTCTGAATTTGTCTAGCTCGTCTCTCCATCTTATATTCTGATAGTGTGTTCATAGAACACTAAGGCTTTATTTTCATAAATATCAATTTTTAGAACGATTCTCCTTTCAGCAATGGTTAGCAAGCCAGTCACACAAACCATTAATACAGTAGCTATTTAGAACCTCACTGGCGCTCCAAACTGCCCTTATGCTTTTCCATTAAATTTAAGGATAATTTCCGATTCCCGGACTGGTTAACTTCCGGTCTTATCAACTCAGTCTCATCATTGTACGTGTATTGCACGTAACTGCAAGGTCTGTCCGGAAAGTATCCAGCCATTTGATATTAACGAAAATATGTCCATATTTCGCATAAATGAGTCACCGTAGCCTGGGTGTGTACTAGAACTAATTATCGTCTAAAATTATCTAAAAAAAAAAAAAAGCTCTTCTATCTAAAATTATCTGAAAAATGTCAGCACAATTTTTGGGCATTGTTGTCCCAAAATGGCTATAGAGGCCCCAAAAGAAATAAATGGAAGAATATTTTTAGATGATGTCTAGTGGCATGCTCATGCAAATAATCCTCAGAATGTGACTGAGAGCGCTTGGAAACTCACGAAGACATATACATAGACAAACTAAAAGAGAAGAAGCTGTATATCATCCGGTTGGATGGTCAGGCGAGCTATTCGTGGGGCTATGGTGGTTTGATCTAGCCCATCGAAGTCAATGGCACCTTAGTTCCTTCAAAACATTCCCCTTGGAACATTACACAAATCCCAGCATACCCCCCACTTTTCAAAACAATCCTTACTGCATTCTCTCTAATCCCGTCCATAAGCTGAAGAATGTGCAGGCTGTGTCATTGTGAATGCAACAGTCACACAGTCACGCGATGATATTTCGTTGCCAACTAAGTAACCTCATGAGTGGAAAGCGTCTGTTCATGCTTGTGCAGTATGGTTCCCTCCAAACGGTTAGCAAGTTGCATCTAGGCCACACAACTGACGTCACTGGACACTTTCCGGGCATATCTCATTCAACTCTCGTCATAAATATCTAGATGTATGTAAACATACGTATCTTTGTAGGTCTATTTGTGCACGTACACACGCTTGTGTGTGTGTCCTTCCATGTTTAATTCCATATAAGGTGATTCCTTTAAGTGTGTTCTGTATGTATAGTGCTTAAAAGAAAGCCTACCAAAGAAAGCAATTTTTCAAACGAAAATGTATTACAATGATATTGTTAATTTTTCAATATCTTTCAATTTTTCGATGAAGAATTACAACATTATTAGTATTTGGACAAGTTTTTTTAAATCTCTATCTTAATTTTAGTTGCTTTTTATCACAATTTTGTTTTGGACCGTAATCCTACAGCAACGTTCAAACAGCATGATCGGAAAATAAAGAGCAAGTCCACGATGAGAATCGAACTCACACTCTCTAGCCAGATGGAATCTAGTCTATGCTTAGCAGCATTTAAACATTCAGCCTTGGGTTAAATAGAAGCCGATTCTGCAAGAAAATATCACCTTTGTAAAGTTAAAATTTCTGATTAATTTATAAAGAGACATAAACTAACAGAATCACCCTGTACGAATATTGCAATTGATTTTAATCCTAGTGCCCTGCTTATCATTTTTTTTAATCATTGGCTCTAACTGAGGCTCGAACCTTTTGTCTCACCAACCGAAATCTCGAATGAGAGCTACAGAAATACCCTGGCGTCCTCCATCCTGACCGTATTCTCACAGTACTTAAAGAGCCCATTCAGTGCAGTTTTTGATGTTTTTTGATTTATACTAGAATTCCAGGTTGTCGTTGTGTTATTCATTTAATGTATCAGTAATGGTGTATAGCGATTTCCAATTACAACAAAACGCCGAAAATCATATTTATTTAAAATTCTAAACCATTTTGGTGACAAGTTAAACCTTTTTAGTAGCAACACATCGGAGCATTTTCAGAAACACGAAACCTGCACACATCATATACAACCAGATAATTTTCAAAAGAGTATACCAACAGAAGTAATGAGTGAAATGAACACGGCAACACAAGAGTTGATAGTGAGAGCTTATCTACTGTAGGCAAGGCTTTCAAGAGGAATTTTAATAGGCGATGCAAAGCAGCCCCCCACCACCAACACTCACTACACAGACACCCTCATCCTGGAGAATTTCTGTTTTCATTCGCTGTAACCCTTTCAGCACGTTATTCTGTATTTGCATGCCGGTAAACGATAGTCAACTTTATTCTATTAATAGATACGTCGTATAGACTTAGAAGTTTAACTCTTGGGTACTTTTTGGCTCCATCAGGCACCCTCTGGCCTTCCAGGTCTCGGTGAGATGCACTAGGTGCACACCCTTCCCAGAGGCTCTGGCTGCAGGAAATTGAGCGTAAACGAAATAAGCAACTTATGCAATGTGTGAAACCTATGGTGAAAGTGAAAGTAGGGACCGCACTGCTCAAAAGTGGTTCAGGAGTCTTTTGACTTGAGATGGACCACTCGAAGGGAGGTCAGCATTGATGATGAGAGTTTAAAAACAAGTAATAATCCACTTCAAACGTGTCAGACATTTGCATTAAGATAAAGGTACTGGTACACTACGAACTTACTGAATGAAACGAATGGAAAAAAAATGCCAATCCAACGTCCTTTCATTGAGTGGTCGTCGAGACTATATATAATGATTATAAATTGCTTTATGTATCATTGAAACTCTTATTTGAAATGGTCTCTCGTCTTTGCTCAGTTGATACATCTGACCACTGAGCTAGACAGTCGCTGGTAATACAAAGGCCCAAAAGAGCCATGCTACGTCGAAGAGGCAGCCATATCGGTCGCAGGTTCGATTCCCTGAGCACATTTCTTTACATTTATTTGTATTAGAATGTATACTCATTGTGTGAAAATACCATTATCCATCTGGTTATGAGTATATGTACGTAAGTGTGTGAGTATAAATCAATGTTTGGGTTGACGGGGAGTGAAAGAGTGAAAAGTGTGTGTGTGTATGTGTGTGTGTATGTATATGTGTGCATCTGTGTGTGTGTGTGTGTGTGTGCATCTGTGTGCATGCGTATGTGTATGTGTGTAGATTTCACATAATTACAAGTTGACACCTCAAAAGGAATTTGCCCGGAAGGTAGAAGGGGTGTAGAAGACAAAGGAAGAAGAAAGAAAATTAAAAAGAAATAAAGAAACAGATCCAGAAAAGCAAAGGGTCAAAATTAAATATTGGGTCCCAACAGGTCAAGTGTACCGAGTGTCCTTTTGAGTGAAGCGAAATATCCTGGGCAAGAGATTTATTTATGATTTGAAAAAGGGCGAAGGAAAGGGAGAAATCCATAGAGGAAGTTAGAGGCCGGTGTGAGGGTTGGGGTGATAATACATGTATTTGCATAAAAGAGAGAGGGAAAGAGAGGGGGAGAGAGAGAACAAGACCGAGAGACAGAGAGAGAGAGGTTGAAGAAGAATCACAGCGAGTTAGCGTATTTGCATAGAGAGAAAGAGAGGGAGAGAGAAAGGGGATAGAGGAAGAGAGTGAAAGGTTGAAGGAGAAGGACGGCAAGTTAATGTGTGTTTTTGCACTGAGAGAAACAAAGAGACAGACAGACAGACAGACAGAGATAGAGAGACAGGGAGACCAGGAGAAAGATTTTAAGAAAGCGTGAAAGACTGAAGGAGGATGAGAGCAAGTGCAAGAGGGTGCATGTGTATAAGAGGGGAAAAGGGAGATACAGAGAGGAAGTGAAAAGCTCAGAGAGAGGAAGAGAGTGCGAGTATTTGCTGTGAGTGAGAGAGAGAGAGAGAGAGAGAGAGAGAGAGAGAGAGAAAAGACAAGAAATCTAGAAAGGAAGTGTGCGTATGTACATTAAAAGAGAAGGGGGGGCTTGGTGTATTTACTTCTGTATTTCTTCCATGAATCCTCTTTTCTTTTTATTCATGTTCCACTTTTAGCATCGAGTGTGCACTAGTGTGAAATTTCTACAAAAATTGTGCTAAGTGCCCTCCCCCTAAAAACGACCTAAACAAAAACATACCAATTACTTTGCTAACGATAAACATAAAGTTCAAAGCAAAGTATTATTGACTGTCTTGTGATCACTCTATGTTATGTTGGGCATAATTTTTCTCATGTGTTCGTTGCATGGTTCTCAGTTTGATGGTCAATTTTTTTGTTCAGGTTCCATGTTTCAGTTCCATAGGTGACTATCGAGAGGGTGCATTGGTTGCCCTTCTATTTAAGACTTGTGGGATTTTCTTTTTCTTGAGGGATCCATCGTTTGATTTCTTCTCCTTTTGAGAATTTCTTGGAGATTCGTTGTCTTTGGTAAATGTACAAGACAGTATAATATTTTAGAGGAAAACAGGAGTCAAAGATATCACTGAAACCATCAAAAAAACCCAAATGATAATGGGCTGATCATGATCCGAGAATGGCAGACAACTGCTTAACAAAGTGAATCCCCAAAGATAACAAGCCGACAATATAAGACGGCACGACTATCAAGACAAGTTCAGAAAGTATTGGCTCCGCGAGAGATAGAAAGGTCAGCAAATCTTGGGGAAGGTTTATGTCCAACGAAGGATGCTAAAATGCCGTTAATGCCGTTAATGATGATGATGATGATGATGATGATGTCTGCTAACTGAAATTTTTGCGTTCATTTTGTATAAAGTTTGAAACAACTAAAGAGCTCTGCCCTGGTCGGCCTTTGGTTTTATTGTCATTTGATTGGATAAAATGAGTCTTGGTGATCATCCTTATTGAGAAAAACCTGATACAAAGATTTATTTCTTCCACTTTATAGTAAAAGTAACCTTTTCATAAATAAAATCAGTAATTAAAGAAATAATATTAAAATTTGTTTCGGATTGTTTTCAAGATTTTGACAGGAAAAAATAGTTTGTGGAGTTGTCACCACGTCACTCGAGTAGTCCTACCCTAGACGATATATCAGACAGATGGACACACACGTTGCGAATTATAATATATATATATTTTAGAACTGGCGTACTAATATACTTACGTGTGGCCTACATGAAAAAAATTACATTAGATTGTTAATTCCCCTAATACTGATGTCCTAGCGTGCCAGCGTGCATATAAAATATGAATCCTTGATTTAAAAATCGACAGTCGACTAATACACGAGATCAAGTAGTAAAAAAGTAGATGTGTCATTTGAAGTACGCGTGACTGGAGGAAGAACCATTTTTTTCTAGGAATAATTTGTATTGACAGGCCAAATCAGAGTAACACATTTATCATTTCTTCTGCTCAGAAGAAAATCACGATTTGCACTTTTTCTTCAAATACAAGAATAGCCATATTCTTTCGGATCATCATCATCATCAATCTTTTAACGTCTGTCTTTGGACATGGACCTTCCTCAAGATTCACCACAATTCTTTATCATGGGTGTCGCAGAGTCAGTATTTCCTGAATCTATCTAGTCCATCTCTCCATCTTGTGTTCTGTCGGTCTCAGTTTCTTATTGGTCGACTTAGTTCCTATGATTAATTTTGTCCAGTTACCTCAACTAATTTTTAGCTTCATCTTAATTTCTAGTCGTTGTTCATCTCAATATTGACACTGGTCGTCAGTCGAGAATCAATGTCACAAATTCTTTCCAGAAAAAAGCCCAGTATGTGCCTGGCTAGGTCTTCAACAATCGCAATCATACCATTTTTCTCATGTCTTTTCATAATCTAATATTGGGTTTAGAAATGAGATATATGGTAAGGCTTTGGGGAACCTGGTAAACGGGAAATGTCTCCATTTGTAGACATAGAACAAACAAAAAACCCTGGAAACTCGCCATCACAGTCAATAACTAAATAACCGTAGAGAGAAAAATTTTAACTCATGTAAAACAATTCCAATGAAGAATATATACATTGTAAAAATACAATCCATTTATGACATCACTGGCGTTTTCCATTGGAAAACACTTGAAATATAATTTAGAAAAAATATCTAGGAACATCCAGATTCTGGTGAATATAGGCGTTATTAATAAACTCGTCAAAATAAGAATCCCTGAAAGGTTAAAATGTTTTTGTTTTTTTTCAAAAAGCCTAAACAATTTTAGAGGTGGTCAAGAGGATATCATTTTCAATCTGTAGATAAAACACGAGCACATAAACACGTACATATTAAACAAAATCATATAACCATTCGCAATCTTGGATGTTTAAGGTTGTTTTATTGAAAAAAGGTTCTCTTTTTGAATGACATTGATCGGAAGTTTCTCTTTTTTTGAAAGTTGGTGACCCGTAAGGTTCTCCTTTTTGAATGATAGTGACCAGGAAGGTTTTTTTTTTGTTTTTTGTTTTTTGATAACAGTGTCTGGGAAGGTCTTTTTTCTGAATGACAGTGACCGGGGAGGTTCTCTTTTTTGAATGATAGAGTCCACGAAGGTCCTTTTTATGAATGAAGGTGATTTGGAAGGTTCTCATCTCTGGATGACGGTAACCCGGAAGGAGCCTTTTTGAATGACAGTCTGGGAAGGTCTTCTTTTTTGAATGACAGTTCCAGGGACATACATTTTTAATATTCAGATATGTCAACCCAAAGCTTGCTTACCATTATTCTACAGTCTGGCAAAATGAACAATGTATACAACAAAATATTTTGCATTTCATGTCACCTGATACGAAACTGAGTAAGAATTGGATTTGATTTAATCTGAATGATTCCTATAACAAGAATTTTCCAATATCAAATTGAAAGCCAACTGAATGGGGCAGGGAATTGGAGTAGAAAGAAAGTTTCACGACAATCTCTCATGTGGGGAGAGCATACCTGCTTAGAAAATTAGCTTTCAAGATCCTCGCCCAAACAACGTTTTCCGGCTTAAAGAAAGATAACTTTCACTTGTACCTGAGGTTTCGTCGGGAGTTGCAGACGACAGTCGTGTTAATCTGTTTGTTCCTTTTTCTTCTTTCACAGATACAATTCGTTATAATCCACATCTCCATAAGCTCCACCATATCCCTGTTAACCATGTATATATCGGGAAGACGTTCACTACTCAGTCTGTTTGCCTGTCTCTCACGACGCTGAACAAGGGGTTGAACGTTTCTGTTGTCCATCTGTCAGAGTAACTGCCAACTAAGGACCATTCTGCCTCATTATTCACCCATAAGTAGAGATCGATTAGTCCGTGTTAGAACTCAGTGTACCGACTCTATTTTCTGTACTGGTAACTGTTAAGCCATTGTACAGGTGGAAAACACGACACTTTTTCAGCCGTGAGACAGGCAATGGTAGAGATTTTTTTCCTTTTTGATAGTACTGACTCAACTGATGCTCAATTTGGCTAATTCAAATCTTGTTGATGCTGTGATGATTCATCCTTTGGATGAGAGCTTTCCATAATTTTTGCATTGGTGACAGACTTTTTGAAAATAATTTTTTGTGTCACTTTATTTGAGTTTTGTTAGCCAAGCCAAGTATATAATGTCATCCCAGCAGTTCGACTGAATCAGGAAAAGAATCTTTTGAAAAATATACAAAATTATACTTAATTTCCTGACACACCTAGAGATGATCGGTGATATGCTAAGATGTTGCGTCACACTGTTTGGAAAACTTTGAAATGTTGGAGGAAAGGTCAAATCGTTGCTTTTCAATAAGCATGCCATTTATGAGAAGAAGATATCGATAAAATTCAAGTGCTATACAATCTTATCGTGAATCAGAAAAGTGACGATAAACTGAAAAAAAAGAACGAACTTTATGTCAAAGGAGATTAGGGTTAGGCTGATATTTTTTCTTTTTATTTTAATTGACGCTTACTTGATCTAACTCTCGATTAAGTGATATCTGCTTCTCGTAATCTAACGTAAAATCACGCAATAAGAATTGCCGGATCGGTTTGGTGACTCGACTTGCATAACAGAAAACCTCCATGTCTTATTTTTGATAGATAATCTTTTTTCTTCGACGAGCGATGTCACAAAACCTTTCCTTGTATATACAAACGTCTCTTAATTCATGATATTTTTTTATCATCGGAAGTATTTCCGATGCAGTGTCTAAGTCTCATTTTTACTCCTATTTGAATTTTTACATTTCTATCAGGTTACTTTTTTTAAGCAAGTATGATGATACTCGATTCAGACGGTGATTGGGGTTCCGCGAACACCATTCTTGAGATCTATAAGAAATCATGCTACAGCAGACGCCCATCACGAAAGTTTTTTTTTAGATATCATAGAATATTCCATATTGTTCCATGCCTAAATTGTTACGACCAAATTTCGTAAGATGCACTGGTTTGACAAATAGGAAGAGCAAAGCTTTATCTGTTTGCTGGAGAAAGGCCAAAAAAATGGTACAAAAAAGAGAGAACGAGCTCTTTACATCCAAAACTAGGGTCAAATCTACACCAATATGAATTGACGATGCTCTCCTATTTTGATGATTTATGAATTTTATCTGGATTGGTATTGTTGGCTTTGAGTTTAACCTCTTCGACACCAAGAATATTTAATTAAAACAATAGTAATGTTAGAAATATCTGTTTGAATACATTTAATGAATAAACAAACTACTGTTTAAATGTGCTTTATGACGGTTGTTAGTTTGAGAGTGAAGGTCGCTCGGATTGAACAAACATCAACTACATCGAACTGTTGTTCTGATGCTGCTTGTGAGAGTCGCTCGTTAGTGAGGGTCGCTTGAAATACACACAACAGCAAACTGCCGATTTAATTAAATCGGCCATTTTTTCCTAGTTTTTCACTTGAGCTTTTTTTTTACCGGTGCCATATTTACTGTGACATTTTTACCGGGCACCGTGACTGATATACAAGTATCTTCCTCGCCAAGCAAGCCCTGTCAAACCAATAGTTATTTACAAAGGTTAGCTTCGAATAAGGCTGCAGGTGGAGGTCATTCAGTGAACCAGTATTTAAACGAATTAAGGTTATAAGGAAGAGCTTTCTTTCAAGTAAATAAATAAATAGTATGAATAAATTATTTCATGGAAGTGTGTAAATGGCGGTTTAAAGGCAATGAATGATGTTTTTATTAACACTTCCAACGCCGAGAGGATGAGCTGAATCATTTGTAGAACCAGTTTGTAGAAGTCAAAGTTCAGCTTAAAATTTTGATGAACCCCGTGACCTTAAAGATTAAGGTTATCCTGGGGTCAAAAATGGAATAAAAAATAAAAACCTGTCCAACCTCTTGAGGAGCCTACAAACAAAACGAATGGTCCTCTTTAACAGATTTTCCCCTGCTCTCCGAAAGTAGATAATCAAAAAGAAAACGTAATCCGAAATTGTGCAAAGCGAAGAAGCTGATACCATGAATTTTCTGGAGCATTCCCAGATGCCAAAAAATGTTAATAACAGGCTGAATCGTCGGATGTTGGTGTAGTGGGAAGTTCGGGAGACTTGTGTACAGGAGAGAGAGAGAGAGAGAGAGAGAGAGAGGTGTGCTTGCTGCCTCTATGACGCTGAATACTATTTTCACTCTTAATCTTTTTTTTAAAAAAGGGACAAATTGGCACAAAGTGACCTTTCAAAAATCGGCAAATTCTTGTATTCGTTTTCTCTTATATTCTCTGTCGGTCTAGTCGCACAATATCTCTAAAAGTTCTCCCCAAATTTCAATGTTATATTGTTGAGCTGTGGAAGAACTGATCAAATTTTTGGGCGGATCAAGGAATTTTTTTCACAATTACCACCCCTGCATCGTAGCTACAAATGAATATATTTTTCACTTTTTAGTGATAACAGCGTTGGTAGATGTATGTACTCGCTGGGTGCTATTTATCCCTTTATTTACTTTGCTTTGCTTAATCTGGTACTGGTCAAGATTGGATTCCCAGTGACAATCAAACTCCTTAACAAATAAAGTGGTCTGAACCTTTCAACACCTTCTGCACCAAAGGACATTGATGGATGTTTTCGCTACTTTACCTGTTTGGCGCCAAATTACGTTAATTATGTAACGTTCCCTTTTTGAAATACGTACCTTGACTTCATTTTCTCCTCTGCACACTACTGTGACTAAACCTGTTTTTAAATCTCGGGGGAATCCCTATTTTTCTATGTTTGACGTAAACACGTGAGCAGAAAAAAGAAAAAAAAAGAAAAGATGTTAGCGCTAAATGTGTTAAGATCAGCTAATAAAAACCGCGGATGTGTTAGCTTCCAGTGAGGATAGAAATTCCCACATTACTGCTTTGTTTGTTTTTTTTTCATTTTCTTAGCTTAGTCCAAGGCCATAGTATTAGAGTACCCATAAGAATCGAAATCATTACAGCGAACTTGCCCAGGAGCTGAGATCACTAACCATCATGCTATGATAAGGGAGTTTAACATATATTTACTAAGTTTAACTTGGTCTTTCAAAGTAAAGACTATCTTAATCTGGTATAAGACCATGAATAGGGCACACAGTTAGGCTACAAATCACTACAGTAGTAGCGATCTACCACACGACCCCAGGCTAAATCTGACCCGCTGTCACATTCAAAAGTGATGTCGCAAACGAAAATCCTTTGGTTCCCCCATTTATCTTTGGTTAGTGTACAATAGAATTCAGAATCGAAAAATAGATAAAAAGTTTCATTTCAGAAATGGCCTCAAACGAATCAATATTTTACAGAAAGAAATATATTGACGCTACGCATTCCTGGTTTTCTATTGATATATATGGATAAGTATGAACCAAAATTTGACAGTTTTTGTCCACCAAAAGAGAATTACATAGTTCTCATTCAGTGATAGTTCATGACAGTGTATGAGGTTATATATTTCCTTATTGTAAAACTGTTTTTTTTAAAACCAAGCTGTTTCTATTGTCTAAAAAAGAACATGACGTGAAAGGTAAACACTGAAGAGTTTACTCCCCTGAATCTAATGAGGATTGTTCTCGTTGTTCTTGCCAGCCTTGAACTTGATAAAATTGTCAAACCCCATTCCAAGTTGGAGTTGACTTTGTCCCCCCCCCCGCTGTTAAAAGGACAACAAGGACAACCTAAGCCAAATTCAAGGGAGTTAACTCTTCGCTGTTAGTCTATCCCGTCTTGTTGAACCAAACCTATGAATACAATCAATACTTCCATTTTTGAAAAATTGCCATGTAATTGGAAGGCAACCCCTTCACCAACTGAGCTAAACTGGCAGGTATCAATTTATCCATTATATATACAAAACAAAAGTTACAGTAATCATCTTCTCATAGAAGTTAGAGTGGGTTTTGAACCTGCAGCAGAGAGGCATTTCATGTTCTGCTGCTTTTTTAAAAAATTGGTTTACTAAATGGAAATGGTCGATGGTTGAGTAGATAGGTTGGCAAGCTTTCGGTAGGACAAGCTCAACATTAAAAATCAAGAAAATCTCACTAATCTTGAAAAAAAAAGTCTATTACAACCAATGCATCCTCCTGTTAGTCACCCATGGAGCTGGAATCTTGTCAAAAGATTGACCCTCGAACAGAAACTTGCAACGCACGCAAGAGAGAATCATGCTCAACCTTACATGGAGAAATCTCATGACAGCATTGCGTATTAGAGGAGAGATAGGTGCAAAGATATAATTGAAACTATTAGAAAACTCAAACGGCAACGTGTTGGCCATGTTGGAAGGATGTCAGACAACCGATGTACATCATGGATCACCACGTGGATCTCCAGAGATCACATGCGATATTGCCCTGGCTAAACAATTTCAGAATATACTGGCGAATCTTGGGGAAGGTCTATGTCCATCGACGGATGCTAAAAGAATGATGATGATGATGATGATGATGATGATGATGATGATGATGATGATGACGACTATGATGATGATGGTCTGCAAAACATAGAACTTCCCTAATCCGACCCGTCTCCTAAAGAGGTTGCCGACCCCTTACCTACGTGAAAAGTGCACTAACCATTGCTCCACAGCGAGGCACACTTTTTTTTATTTTATTTGTATTCCCTTTCACACAGATCTTTAAATGATTCTTCCACCTCCTCCCAAACCACTCAACCACACTCTCACATCCGTTAGAGACGGCGTCGAAATTCTATTTTGTGTGATGTCCGGACCACTTAAAATGCAATGGGTATTTTTCTATACGATAAGAAAAACAATAATAATTACGATGAAAAAAAATAAAAAGAAGAAAGAATAGTGGCGACATTATAAACAGCCTAAATGACCAATTAGGGTGGAATCTATTACTAAATAATTGTAGTTGGAGTGGGGCGTTCGCTTACCCACAGGTCCAAGACTCCCCGTCTTCCCCACTCCCTTCCATCCACCTTTTTTTTAAAGTTTGTTCCTGTCGACACCGCTTGGGAGGGTGGTTTGACGGTATTAGCTGGTGGGCACAGAGGGAAGATGGGATCTTATTTGCTCCGATCCTTACCCTAAAATCTTTGTCAGTGAGTACTTCTCTCTCTCTCTCTTTTTTTTTAAAACCATCTTCTTCTACCACCCTCGTTTCCCCCACCCACCTTCATCAAAATCTTTTCTTTCCGCTCACTATCACTCTGATTTTCTTCGTCTTCCTTTTTACTTTCCTCGTCGGTGTTCATTGAACTGTTTTATCTCTTTCCTCTTTCTTCTTTTCTTTCTCACTTTCTTCGTCTTCCCTCTTCATTCAGCTGTTTTCCTTCTCTTTATTCTCTCAGCATTTCTTCGTCTTCGCTTCCTCCTCCTCCTCCTCCTCCTTCTTCTTCTTCTTCTTCTTCTTCTTCTTCTTCTCCTTCTTCTTCTTCTTCTTCTTCTTCTTCTTCTTCTTCTTCTTCTTCTTCTTCTTCTTCTTCTTCTATCACTGAGCTGTTCAATTTCCATTATTTCTCTTTCCTTTTTTTCTCCCTTTTTCTTTAAGCTATCCCCTACTTCGATTTCTTCCCCCACCCCTGATTTCCGTGGCCCAGTGGTAGAGTTCTTGTCCCTGGTTAAGTAATCTGTCATTCAATCTGTTGCCGAGTCATACCAAAGAATTTTATGGTACCCAATGCCTCTCCGCTAAACACTCAGGACTATGACTGCGGAACCCCCGAGGATAAATAATCGCCCAAAATCACGTTGGTTTAACCGGTAAGATCATCGAAGTTAGAAAAACAGCGAGCTTGGTCAGTGTCTAGATGGGTGACCATCGAGGAATACAAGGTCAAATACTTCGATAGGTCAGGGAGGCCAGAAGTTGGTCTTACTAACGATTGCTAACTCTGTGACGCCCTCGATGAAGATTTAAGCGGAGAATGATGATACATGCATACATTTTATCTGGACTTAAATGCAGATTCAATGAGAGAGAAAATTACAAATATCCTAGAATTCTGGAAGCAGATTCAATCGATTAGAAAGAGACAAAAGAAAATGTTGGCAAAATTTAACTCTTCCAGAAGAATACAGAAAATATCAGAAAATAGCCCAACAGCAGAAACTTGACCAAAAAATAAATACCTGGACAGTTTCTATTTTAAGATACTCAGGACCCAACTTCAACTGGACCAGGAAATAACTAAGAAAGATGGATAAAAAAAACCCAACGAAATCGGTGACAATGCATAAAGTGTTGCACCCAAAAAATCACGTCGATGAACTGTATGCGAAAAAGAAAGAGGGAAGAAGACGGCTAAGAGAGTGCTGGAATGTCCGGTGAATTTGTTGTCACTTGATCTCCAGTGAAAACCACTGGTTAATTAGTGTGAAAACCCAATGAATACTAATTATAAAAGCCAAAAGAGAAAGTTAAAAGCTTGGTAAGTATCTTGATTACTCCAGAGAACTGAAAAAAAAACGATGAAACCTGAACGTAACAATAGTACCAATTGTAGTCGGAGTCCTGGGAACAGTTCCAAAAGAGGAAAGCAAAGAGGTTGAAAGAGTTTGAAATCAGTGAAAGAATTGAGACCATCCAGGCGACAGCAATTCTGAGATCGTCAAAAATAGTAAGGAGAATCCTGGATTGTAGTGAAGACTTGTCACTTGATATCCAGTGAATGGCATCAGTCAGTACTGGTATGAAAACTCAACGAGCACAAATAATAATAATAACGGGAGAAGTTGTCAGAGGACTTATCAGCATAGAAGACGGTATTTAAACCAAAAGGCAAAGACTTCATAAGTGTATGTAAGCATGCAGTGGGGATATTATGAAAACCACTCGAGGCAGTACAATAAACAATAAAAAGGCAGCAATCGAGGGAGTAGTAATAAAAATCAAGGAAAGAAAAATGGGAACAGAAAAAAAACGACAGAGATTATTTGAGACGAAGAATCATAGAGAGAATTATGCAAAGGACGCCTGAAAAGAGAAACAAGACCCCTCATTGTGACCAACTGCGTCAAGGCAAAAATCGACGAAACCCAGAAAAACAGTAAATATCACCTCTGTGGAGAAAGAGATGAGACTGTAAATCGTGTAACCAGTGAATGTAGCAAACTATTCCAGATGGAATACCAGAAGTGGCATGAGAGGGTAGTGACTGTTCTATACTCAAAACTATGCAAACGAATGGGATCCCACCATGAGAAACAATGGTACCAGCTCAAATCAGAGACTGTCCTGGTAAGTAAAAGCGATACATTACTGGGACCTCAGCGAATAAGCCGACTACCCCACCGTGGCAAGGAGACCGGATCTGCCAAAACATAGATGAGACGGCACCGATGGATAACAGAGTGAATGCGAAAAACTGGAAAAGTGCCAGGCTCCGCTGCGAGATAAGATAGGTATAAAACATGAAGGTTAGAGTAGAGCTTATGATAGTAGGCGCACTTGGAATTGTGCCAAAGAGATTGGTCAAGATTTGATGGAATTAGAGGACGGATCGAGACTATGCAGACAACGGCACTACTAAGGTCTGCAAGGATACTGAGGAAGGCGCTGGAGATTTAACGACTCCGAATCGCCTGCAATGGCCTGACAGGTAGAACGAATATGGCATGCTAGAAAAGTGGGGAGGTTGAGAGGAGGGCTGGGAATATGAGACTTACTCCAGCGATGACCACCAGGCATGTGGTGAGGAAGTGCAAACCACAACATTGCTGTAGATTGTACGAACGCTGAGAGAAGAGCTGGGGAATCTAGGAGACTTGATGCCACTCAGTCCCCACCGATGAACACTAGACATCTGGTGCGAAAATGCAGTTGCATGAATAATCTGCGGATCACACAGTAAATACGAAAGAGAGTGAAAAACCAAGGAAATCGTTGGACCTGACAAAGGAACTGAAGAAAGTGTGGAACATGAGAGTCAGGGTAGTACCAGTAATAATAGGTACACGTGAAACCGTATCAAGGACAGTGAAAAAGAAATTGTCAGAATTGGAAATAAGAGGAAGGATTGTCAGCAATGATCCAACATTCAAGGAAAAGGGATGGGGAAGGAGTACAAAGCACAGCGCTGTAGGGATGAGCGAGGAAGATATGAGACGTTGGCTGAAGACCCGAGGAGACTTGCTGTCACTCAGCCTTCAACGATGATCAGCGGGCAACTGGTGTGAAACTGTAAACCTCAGTTTTGCTGTGGTCTATGAGAGTGTGGGAGAGGAGGGCCAGAGACATGAGGAGACTTACTGTCACTCAACCTCCAGCGGTAACCACCAAGCAACTGGTTTGAAATTGTTGTTGTTGTTGTTGTTGATAATACTAATAATAATAATAATAATAATAATAATAATAATAATAATAATAATAATAATAATAATAATAATAATAATAATAATAATAATAATGAGCCCGGGATGAACAACAACAACAACAAAAAAAAAAAAAGGATAGTGATGTTTTATTATATTGATTCTTTGGGGTTGATAGGTGTAAAGCTAATGAAAACGCATTTTTTCTCTCCTCTCGAACATAAATCCTGTAGTATCCGGGGTCTTTTCAAGTACACGACCTACCAGCACTTTTAAATTTTTAACTACCCGACCATATCCGAATTGCGTGAATTTTTGCCATATTGGCTACACCCTTATTTAATACTCGGCAGACAGATTCATTTCCCGAATAATTTTTTTTTGTCTGTAATGACATGTTTATGAGTTTACGACACACCATCCGGCTCCGTGGTTCATGGGTTTAAGGCACGGAAAGGTCTAGCCATTTTTTTCCTTACATCTTATTTTATGTTGTTGGTAATATTTTTTTCCAAGTCGGGTTGAGTGAGGAATTTTTTTTTCAAGGATTCACGAAGGTTTTGGCAGTGGAAGCGGGGACTGACCAACAATATATACCCGATTGAGTTTCATTATTTTTCATTCATTATTTTATTTTGGTTAATTATCTATTCATTTTTATTTTTTTTTATTTTTGTTTGGTGAGGGTATTAATTTCGTCTTATTAGTGTCTTATAGAAACCCCGGAATATAGATGGCCAACAAGATGATAATGATGATGATGAGGAGGAGGATGATAATGATGGCGACGGAGAAAATAAAAAGGAGGTGATGAATTAAAAATGAAAGACAAGGAAATGCAGGAATTGAGAGGAAGGTTGGAAAAAGAAAGAAAGAGAAAAAAAAACTAAGTAAAAAACTAGAAGTGAAAGAAAAGGTAAAAATGTTAGACGGAGAAAAGACAAGGGAAAACGAAGAACAAAACGAGGAAGAGGAAAAAAAACCCAAAAGAAGAACAAATCGATGATGATGATGATGATGATGATGATGATGATGATGACGACGACGAGGATGATGATGATGATGATGATGGTGGTGGTGGAGGTGATGATGATGATGATGATGATGATGATGATGATGATGATGATGATGATGAAAGCAGAGAAATGTAGAGAAGAAGCGAGTGAAAAAAAACACCCCGATGGCAACTATAAAAGACTTTGGAAGGGACACATGACAGAATGGATAAAGGTGTAAGTTGAGCATATGTAGTACTTTTCCTGGTTCAAGTAAAGCATTAAAAAAAAAAACTGGATGAAGAAAGCGACAAAGTTGCTCTTCACATGAACTTCAATGTAACAGATGCCACTTGTAACAAACATATTGAAGACAAGGACAACGATCAAGTTCGATAACAGAGAACTGACAGACGTAGCCCAATACATGTGACTTGGGACAACGAATCTCCATGAGACCAAAAGGAGAAGATATTAGGACACTGGTTAATGAATAATACACATCTTTCTATACTTATGTTAACATTGGGGCTCCTACCAAAATATTAGTGGAATTTGTCGATTCAAAATTGATTGAAATTCTCCAAACATTTCTCGTATCACATCGCCAATGTGACGATTTTTGGCACCCTTGAATTTTTGGCATGACCCGTACGAAATCTTCAGAAATGGGAATCTACCAAATTTATACCATCAGAATATTTTAATAGGATGTCCAAAATAATTTAGCCATAAAGTATTTTCTCTAGCTTACGTGTAGAAATTTCAAAGAATAAATAGAAAATATGATCTGGACAGTAATATTGACACCCTCCATTAATATTTTGTGTAAACGTTTGGACAATAATGACTACCTGCAAATGTTTCTTGCAGCCATTTATCACTTGCACCTATCATCTGGTAGTTTCTCTCGCTCTTTGCAATTTGTTCAAGCTCTTGAATTTTTGCAATGTTCCTCCAACGTATGACACAAGATGAAACCAAGACTCCAGATTCCTGGTCCTTCCAAATATTCTTTTTATGGATTTGAGTTTGGGATTCGTTGCTGACCAGTTTGGAATATCAATGATCTTTAGACCAAACCTAATTTTCTTTGACAGGGTAGCAGATTTTGCTTCTAAAATTCTTCAATGATCCTTTGGTTTCTTGATTTCTTTAATACTGTCAAGGCCTCCAGAACCAGAGGCAGCAAAGCAGCCACAAAACATCATGGATCTTCCATCAGCCCTTTTTTTTTTAGGTAGGGTGTTCTTTTCCTTTTAAACGAAAGCTAGGGAGGAACTCACTGTTGAGAAAAAAAACCAAAACAACAAAAAACAAAACGGAATAATAAAAGCCATTAATTTGTTCCATCAGACTCATAGACGCTGGAAAATCTCTGAATGTGCCTAAACAAGAAATTACAATGGCATCTAGACGCGTTGGATGCACCGTTTCCGCCCTACCTTAACGAATTCATGGTGTGCAATATTCTGAACTAATTAATGACCTCTAACTTCACTGTTATCATTAATATCTGTTCAATACATTGCATAGATATACTTTATGGAACCTTTCAGATGACTCTTTGGGGTCTTTGTATGTTGTGTTCAACTATCATATTTTACATCCAAAAGACCAAGGATTACCATTACTTCCAATTCACGACCTATAAAGTAACACAAGCCGAGGCCATTTTAGGAAAGTGCCCTTCAGATAACAATAACTGGCCGATGAGATTAGGCAAAGGATTTTAAAATTGGAACAATTTAAATTCATTGTCATAAATTCATTTTCATGCTATTAAATCAATTGTTATAAAAACAGCTCTACACCATAAAACTGAAAATGAGCAATATTTTTTAATATTTGAATTTTTGATTTTAATTGGTTTTTAAATGAAATTTTACGGACAGACAAATTTTATCTAGATAACAATAATCGTTTGATAACATTATCCATGATCATTTTGTCACTCTCTATCTCTCTCTCTCTCTCTCATGTGCATGCAAGCTCACACGCACGCATGCACTCACGCACGCACACACACAGAGACAGTTAAATAAACTTATAAGTATGCTCATGTATGTGTGCGTGCGTGTACATATTATTTGAGCCATAATGTTTAAAAGGCGAGTTAATCATGATCTATTCTGCAAAGAATTTTGATCAAATATTTTGAAAAAAAAAAGTTGATACATATATTGGATTTCCTTAATACATATCAATAAGCTTCAAAAGTTGTTTTATATTTAATGCGAAAGAAATAAAAATATATCTAATATTGAGCGCGGATAGCAGATGTTTCAAATTCTCTTGTGTGCCCCTTTTTGAGGAAAAAAATTCTTTGGGGTCATTTTCCTTCTGTCTGACTATTGATATTTTTATTTTATTTTCCAATGTTTTCATCCCCTCCCTTTCTAAGATCTCCTGACTATAAACCAATTTTCATGATGTTTTTGATACTTCTGGATGATTTTAGGAAATTGCATTTTGATAGATTGCACAAAAAGTATCAATACAAAATAAAGGAAAAAAAAAGATTTTTTTTTCTTTAATAGATAGGAGAGGTAAATGCTGCTCAAATTTGATCAGGTCTTCCTCTGGTGGTTTTGTATATCTTTGTAAGAAATTTGTACAAGTTGAAGTGAATAAGTATATATATATATATATATGTATATATATGTATATATATATATATATACATATATATATATATATATATATATATATATATATATATATATATATATATATATATATATTATGTGTGTGCATGTGCGTATATGTACAAATACAAGCACAGAGTATATGTATATATATATGTGTGTGTGTGTATAGTGTGTGTGTATGTGCATATTCATATATGTACATATACAAGCATATAATGAATGTGTGTGTGTATATATATATATATGCTGTGTATGCGTGTGCATGTACATGTATGTACACATGCAAGCATATAATAAATGTATATACATATGTTCATATATATACACACACACACACACACATATGTACATGTATATCTAGCATGTATGTGCATGTATACATATGTTTGCATGTGCACGGTGGTGCATATTTGCATGTGCGTGTGTATGTATGCATGTATGTATGTATGTGTGTGTGTATGTGTGTGTGAGTGTCTGCCTCTCCATGTACGTGTGTCTGTGCGCCTCCATATGTGTGTGCGTTCCCTCGACATACCTTTCCATATATTTAATAATTATCTATCAAAAGCAGCTCAGGTGTTATAAGCTGAATAATGTTTGCAAGAATTGAAATTAGAAACTAAAAACTATTCATCCGGGACATTTTCTTTTTAAAAAAAGAAATGGAAAGAAATTACCAGATGTAGCCAGGAGCAAAATTATCATAACAACATTTTTCCATCTCATTTCATTCCGACTAGAAAAATTCAAATATTACTTCATGAATATTACTTATATTTTATTCTTACCTTTACTTACTAAATTTAGGCTGCCTTGAAAGATGAAAAAATAAGTTCTTTAACAAATATATGATTGATACTTGCAAACTATTTCAGTCACGAGTTTAGGGCACCCAAGACCAGCGCTGCCAGAAGGCCAAGTAGAGACAACAGGAGAGAAGTCACAGAGACCCAGTAACCGGGGGGCGAAAATTCTATGGTGCTTAAAACCCCGGCACAAAATTTGAAACCTTGCTTAGGGTGCATAGTATCCACGCGCCAGCCCCAGGGACACCTAATGTAATAGGATCGCTACCAAGTTCATCTGGTAGATTTGCTATAATACAGAGTTCGATACTCGCTAGGTAATCCCCCATGGTGTAGTTCTTACCTTTTGGGAATGAGGAGGGGCGGTGTTCCCTCATCATCTATATACGACCAAAATTCTCCATTTGTATATAACAATAATCCAACAGTATATGTCCAAACTATTCATCTCCCAGGCCTTGAAACGTCTTTGGAATTGGTTGTATTTCAAAATAATTGTCTTAGGGTGAATGGAGGCTTGAATTGCATCTCCCCCGAGATCAAATGACCCTGCGTTCCCTCAATTTTCAGCAGTGCGCCACTAGGTATCACCCCCTTTTCTCTCCCCATCTCTGTGGTTTTGTGCCAGGCAAATCTGTCTGTCAATCTATCAATCAATCAATCAATCAATCTATCTATCTATCTATCTATCTATCTATCTATCTATCTATCTATTTATCTATCTATCTATCTATCTGTTTCAGCCAGAAAATCTATATATCTATTCATTCCAGTCCTTCTATCCATACCCCTCTCTTAATCTGTTAGAATCTTTCTTTTATGCACAGATCGGTTTTCTCTCTATCTCCCTCTATTTCTTTCTCCCCCCTCTCTCTCCCCATACATATGCCTAATTACAGTTCTTTATATGTATGTGTGTTTAAGTATACATATGTATATACTCAAACATATAACTGATCTATCTCTCTATCTATCCCCCTTTCTTCTGTCTGACACCCCCTTCTCTTTCTCACTCCTTCTCTCTCTCTCTGTATATATATATATATATATATATATATATATATATATATATATATATATATATATACACACACACGCACACATACACACACATACACACACGCACATATATATATATATATATATATATATATATATATATATATATATATATATATATATGATACATAGCTTGTCATTTAAATGAAAATGACTCATATATGAAATAAATGAAAGCGAAGTATGGCATTTAAAAAGAGACATAGAAATCATACAAACCATTTAATGTGTCCTGCATATGATTACATGACAATATTTTGGATTGAATATCAATTTTGTATCATTACATGTTAAATGTGTTATTACCTGTGCTATTACATATTAAATGAAGGAAAAAAAAAGAAATAATTGATTGGACACTACAAATCCATAACCCTTAGCCAATCGGCTACTCCAAAACTATCTTCGCTTCCACAATAATATATTTTGATTTTGGAATCGGTTTTTGGCAAAGAGAATTCCAAGGAATCGTGGCACACATATTGAGGAACTTGTCTAATAAAGTCTCAAACAAGGAACAAGAAAAATTGAACAAATTCATTATGTTGTATAAATGGACGCACTTTCATGATTTCAAAGGTATTTTTCTGATTGAAGAAATTAACCATATTATGGTGAATTTGTTTATCAAATGCTCATATCTCAGGTTATGTGAAATGTATCTGGAACTTAATGTTCCTACCTTAAAATTGATTCCAATTTCTGATTAAAAAATCTTGGTTGCTACATTTTGGAACTGTTTTTTTTTTAATATGAAATCATAAATACAAAACTGTTTGTAGAGATTTAATTATCTGAGTATTTCTAGGAATGAAGACATTTTTTAGTAATTGGAAAACATTCATGTTTCTTAGAAATGTTTATACCACATATTTATAGAATATTATTTTCATAGATATTATTTGCAAGATGCCTGCTCAGAAAGTTTCCAGACATGTTATATTAACGAAAAAATAAAAGTCTACCTTGGACCGTGATTCTGTAGTTCCTTCCGAAGTACTCTCTTTGGGAGCAAACATACCAATCTAAGAACCGTTTACACCTTTCAAAATAGTCTGCTCAGTCTTCTTTTGGGATCGCCATTAGCTGCTTCGTCGTGTTCATCTTGATCTTTTTTTTTTTTTTTGTTTCTTGAAAATTCCCTCCCTGAATTGGTTTTTAGTGGGTTTTTTTCGGTGAAAGTTAGTCAAGTCTGGACTTTAAGAGGAGGGAAGGTGCTGGCAGACAAACGTGATGCGATGCTTTGCAAAAAGAACTCGTACGAGATACAAAGAGTGCTCCATCAACAATAAAAAGAACAAATTCATCAGCATCATTTTCTCTGATAAGTGATGACTACACAGGGATAGTCCCCAACATAAATTTAAGAATACTTTAATTAGAAATAGTCGAATAAAATTGTCACCTAGACTGTCAACATGGGTTACCCCAGTTTTCAAGTTAGTCTAGCTGACTTGCTTATTATGTATGTATCACATATATTAGCCACACCAATGTAGCTAGATGGCTGAACATTTGAACATTTACACTTCATTATATTTCGAAAAATGTTTCTTTTGTTATTTTGAAAATTACCAAAACCAAAATCAGTTTTTGGGAGGGCGGTTCAATTTACATCGTAAATTCATGCTAAATAGGTTCCTTAGTTTGTGCCCAGTAGCGTTCATACTTTTTTTGTTGTTGTTGAAAATTCGGCTTTTTTAGTGATGACCGTCCAACAAAGAGAGGAGTTACTGATTCGTTGATCACCCTTTCATCCAATTTTTTAGCTAATCTCCCACGATGCAGGACGCTACCAACAGACGTTGGTTACATGACAGTTTCTATCAAGTGAGAAACCAGACCTGTTCTATCATCTTATAACAATTATAAAACTGAGCTTCATTATCAAAGAAATTATATGTTATGGTTTGGCATCATGGTTACAGCTAGGATGAAACTAAACAGATATTTGGTGGTTTCTTATGAAGCATTGGGAAGTATCAATTGGTAGCATAACTAAAGTGAAGCAAGTCATGTTTTTGACCAGGCCCATCCTAGATATACCTTTTCAAGTTCCTCTCAAAATATGAGTGCAAATGTTATTTGAAACCAGTTCTTTCTGTCAGTATTATTTTTTCTAATTTTCTTTTTTCCTTGCTGGAAGAAGGCGAAGGGAAAGTTCTGAAAATATTTCCTCCGCATTTTTAAAAACCCTTTCTTTAAAAAGCTGTTTTATTTGTTATACAGCCTCTTTTTTTCTTTTTTTGGACTGGCTGACAGTAGGTAGGGTTGGTCAGGTTGATAGGTTTTTGAATAGCTGGAAAGAAACTGGAATGTTTAAGAAACACTTCAAGCATGATACAAACAAATTACTTACATTTTCTTGTGTTAAAATGCATCACAAAAGAAAAAAAGGAAAAAGAAGAGAAAGGGGCAAGAAAATCTTGAAGACGACGTTTTACTACTTTTTCTTCATGTTATTCAATTTTAATTTTTCCAAACAATAAAGTCCATTTTTTTCTTTTTAAGAAGGAAGAGAAGAGAAAAGATGCAGAAAAATTGTCTGGAAAGGCTTCTTCCATAATAATCCCTTGGAGGCCCTT
>OY735210.1:22447858-22507858 GCA_963457665.1 Thysanoteuthis rhombus | reverse complement strand
TGGTGTTTGCTGTGATGCTAAGACTCCTGTTTTCTCCACAATATATTGTGATCGGCCCATGTGAGGTTGATGCATGGATCTCAGTTTAAGGGTCAATCTTTTGGTTAGGTTCCATGTCTTAGCTCCATAGGCGATTATGCATTCTTTGTACACCCTTCTTTTTAGTAGTGATGGGATTTTCTAGTTCTCGAATGTTGCACTTTCTCTGCCGAAGGGTTGCCTTCATCTGCGAGTTTCATGGAGATCTGATGTCCTGGGAAGATGCAGTGGTCTATTTTCTCCAGCTCGGTGTTTTCGATTTTGATTGTTGTGTTTATTTTTTCTTCAACATGTTTGTTGTTAATTTGGATACCTGCCATAGTACGATGGTTTCAAGATCATCTCGCAAATCAGTTGGCGAGAGTTCGATCCTCGCTATATTCGATCGGATTAAGCTGATATGAAAATATTTGACAACTTTTTTTCTGGAAAATATACACTATACCATCGTGTCTGCAACTTATTCTGAATGGAATTCCAGTGTCGTAAGAAGAATATTAAAGACAAACGAACAAGAGAAAATGTTGAACCAGATGAGAATAAGTGAAGCATATATAGAGTGAGCCGCTGGACATTACGACTCGCAACGTGGATCCCAAGAGATCATATGCGAAAATAAGATGGTGTGACGAGCTAGATAAATTCAGAAAGTGCTGGCTCCGCGATACCCATGATAGCGAGGCCTGGTGAATCTTTGGGAAGGTCAATGTCCAGCGACGGACGCAAAAGGGCTGCTGCTGTTCATGCAATAGAGAAAGACGTATTAGGTAGGACATATTCATTTTATCCTATAATACTTGTGCAAATTTACAACTAATCAGATTAGATAAGAAGCAAAACTTGCAATAAATGATCGTCATTTTTCGTCTACCTGGTTCCAATACCTGCACTTTTTTTCTTCAATGTGTACGCCGAGGCACTTCTAACAGTTTAGTTGTGCATGGAGAAAAAAGTGAAAGCCATAATTGATGCTAAAAAAGAAAAAGATCAAACGAGAGAAGAAGAAGAAGAAGAAGAAGAAGAAGAAGAAGAAGAACAACAACAACAACAACAACAACAACAACAACAGATACTAGAGACTGTCAATCAAAACAGTCAACTTCAGCATAGGTTTCCTCAGTTTTTAAGCTGGTCTGTTCTACTGGTTATGTATAAGTCACTCGTTCAGGCTGAACCGACGGAGCTAAGGGTCCGAAAATTTAGGATTTACTCTTTATAAAATTAGTTTTGCATAAGTTTTCAACTTCTCCCCATTTTTAGTGAGGGATTCAACTTAAAATATACGTTTATGCTAAATTGGTCCCTTGATTTATACCCGGCAGTGTTCACACTTGCGTTTTCGCGAATTCGTATTTTTTCAGTGACCAGCGTCGAACAAAAGTCGAGAGAAGTGACTCAATCATTGATCACCCCAACATGGCATGCTGCCAGACGACGTTGGCCACGTGACGGTTTCTATTGGGTGACTAACCAGACCTCTCCATTCTTTTTCTAATCGAGACAAAACGCATCAACGATTGCAAACGACAATTTTATTGTTTTTTTTGTTTTGATTGTTTGTCTTTGTTTTTTTTTTGTGTGTGTGTGTTTTTTTTATTGCTAATGCTGTTTCTTTTTTTGTTTTTTTTTCGGACAGATTCAGCAGCAACGCCTTGAACTCCCCCACGTTTCTCCGTCCATCCCATTTTTCATCAAATGGTTGTTTTTCTAGCCCAAGAATTTAAATGGCTGCAATTATATAACACTCTAGATGTGGAGCTTCTTTGTTTTTAGGCGTCAGGAAAGAAGGAAAAAAAGAAAGACCCGTAAGGAAACAAAGGGAAGAAAAGAAAACAAGTTTTATCTCTTGTTCCCTCTTGTCTACGTTGGCGGAAACTTCACAAGGACCATTAAAGACAGATACGTGCACATACTTACCATGTGCCTACTGAACACATATGTGAAATATGTGAATGAAAATGTGCTACGGTGTGAAACGATGTCTGAAACAACCCAATCAATAGAAAGGACATGCATAAAAGTAACTGCTCATGCATGTGTGAGTGCATGCGTGCGCGACACCATCATGCACATTATATATATATATATATATATATATATGTTATAATAAGTATTTTAACAAACAGACATTTTGCTTCTAATCGCTTGGTTTTCAAGAGTCAAAAACAGGAACATTATGCAAGATGAACCAAATTTTATTGCAATCAACATAACAAAGCATGCATTAAGTCATGCATCGTGGTTGTGGTTTATGTACACGTGTATATATTTAGGTAAATCGGCCTGTACCCTAATGATGAAAAAAAGTATTCCATTCTACATTACAAATATCCTCTTCCCCAAGATAATCATAGTCCTTGTTAATGCACTTAATTCAGTGGAGAATGTAAATTTCATATATAAGACATTATACAATGAAATTTTCATTGGAAAGCTGGAGAGTACAGCGACTGGAACTTAATCATAAAGACAACAAAGTTAAGGTAACTCGTATGAATGAATCGATGAAAGAAATCAACGATATTCCATATCTGAAATCCAGACGAAGAATCGAATGTCCCTGAAATATCTGAGGGAATTCTATCATTTCGATTGTTTTCATGATGTTTGATTTATCGATCACCCCATCAGTATTTTTGAAAGTCTACTGTCTCAAACACATGATAGGTGCCCCTGGCATTTGGCGCCCCTGTGCAACTGCTTGTTTTGCCGGTACCTACGGCTGGTCCTGTGAGAAACCACTTATGCATCACGCGTGTGTTCACTTAAGCTGTTCACATTCTGATTTTAGAGGACAGTTGCAATCAATACTTGACGATTGATTTTTTCCCTTCTTGCTATAAGCCAAACAAAGAAATCAAAATATGTTTGATTGAACTTCTTTTGTTCTTTCCCCGCCTTTTTTTTTTCAATCTATGAAGGTGACATATCGAAGAAGCTGGACCAGAAAACGATCTGCAATGATATAAATTAAGAAGTGATCAAAAGTGCACCTTTTCGGACTTGGTGCGGGGTTCGAGTGAGTGGAGACGGGGCGTGGATTCTGCTTCAGAGAATGGATGTAACAATACGAGATGAATTGGCAAAGAATTATGGAAGAAAACTGAATAAATAGAGATAATAGAGCGCTTATCACAACGCCAATAATAATGGCAGGCCTGCATAGTCACTCAATAGAAACAGTCACATGATCAACGTTTTTTTTTTTTGGCAGCATGTCGTGATCCCGGTGATCAATTAAAAAATTATTTTAAAAAATGGTGATCAATGAATAAATCACGTTTTAGCCTTTCGTTGGGGGGGGGTGATCAACAAAAACAAAATGTCTGTGCCCCTCCCCCCAAAAAAAACCCAAAAGTGTGGAAGCTGCCAGACCAATACTTATTGTCCAATTTAATATACACTTACATTGTAAATTGAACACCTGCTACAAAACAACTTGAATTGGAGGGATTTCCCAGAGACAAAAACTGTTTCACGTAGGCATGATATAGAGAAAGTGTGTAAATTTTCAGCCCTCCAGCTCCATTGATGCGGCCTGCACGTGCGACGTATGCATAGTCAGTCAGCCAGCCAGACTTGCTTAAGAAAACAGAAGAAACACATTTCGATAGTTTCGGTTTACGGTTTCTGATATTTTAAATGAAAGAAGGAGGAGAAAAAGGCCATGTAGAAGAGAAGAGAAAGGATGTAGAAAAAAGACAGAGAGAGAGAGGGGGAAGAGAGAGAGGGGAGAGAAGGAAAGAGAGAGAGGGGGAGAGAAGCAAAAAGGGAGAGAGGGGGGAGAAGGAAAAAGGGAGAGAAGGGGAGAGAAGAAAAGAGAAAGGGGGAGAAGGAAAGAGAGAGAGAGGGGGAGAGAGAGAGAGAGTGGGGGGGAGAGAATGAATAAAAGGAAGAAAAAAAAAACGATTGATGAAAACAGAGATGACAGGAAAAATAAGAAAAATAGTACAATTCAAACGAACGTGATAATAGAAAAAAATGTCAAGTGAATGAAATCTAGAATAATTGGAGTGAAGAAGAAAGGAACGAAAAAAAGAAAGAAAGAAAAAATAGAGATAGCAGGATGACAGGTCTGGTTAATCACTCAAAAGAAACTGTTTCGTGACTAACGTTTTTTAGGAACGTGTTAGGAGTGATCAACTAAAAATTGAAAAAAGTGTTAAATCAATAGATATGTTGCAGTCTGTTGTATTAAGGAGGGCTATAAAAGACAAAATTTTTGAAAAAGAAGGATGATTACTGCTGACTGCAAACTAAGAGACAAATTTAGCATTAACTTACATTTTAATTTGAACTCCATATCTGTAAAGCAATTGGGGGGGGGATTTTAATAAAAACAAAAGACGTGTATTCTAGACATAATAAAGAGTAAATTTTGAAAATTTCAGTCCTCTAGCTCTAAGTACTCACATTGCCAGACCTACTTAAACACTGAAGAGACATATGTTGACTGCTTGGGTGATTGTTTTGGTCGATGGTTTTTAATAGAATGAATCAAGTAGATAGGAAGGAAACAGAAAATGGAGACAGATAACGAATGTCTATTGGCAGCATGCTGTGTTTGGGATAATCAGTTAGAAAGATTCGAAAGGTGAATGACCAATGAATGAATTACTTTTTTCGTCTTTTGTAGGGCAGTGATCACCAAGAAAGTCTGAATTTTCAAAAAAAAAAACATGGTTCAGTCAGCCTGACCTCTTCGAAAACTGAAAGAAACCTATGTTGACAGTATTGGTGACAGTTTTGGTTGACAGTTTCTAAAATGCAGGAAGAGAATAGGAATAAGAAAAAGTAAAAATGGAAGAAAAAGTGAGATAGAATGAATGAAAGTAAGGAAGAAGGAAGGAAAGAAAGAAAGGAAGAAAGAAGGAAAGGAAACTAGAGATAAAAAAAAGATTAAAACGAAAAATAAAGGAAAAAATATAAAAAGAAAGTAGACTAAAATATTCTAGAAATCTTCGATAGAAGGAAAATAAAATTACTAAAATTAAATAGACATGCAGTTGAACAACAGCGTACCCCAAGCGTCACTCAGCTAGTTTACGAAATGTTTCATGACAAATCCCCTTATTCAGTATTTTATATAACCCCCTCGCTAACTGCGTTGAAGCAACGAGTATTGGGTTTGTCTTTTTACGGGTATTTCCTGAGGTAGCAAATGACTTGATTGTACGAAAACCTAATAATATGTTTGCTATTAAAAAACAAACAAACAACCCCCTCCCCAAACAACCCTAAACAATAAGAAATGGTTGACATTCGTGTAAGGGGAGTTCAAAAATTTTCAATATGATTTTAGGCTTTATTTCCTCATCGGTATCTTAAGAAAATGGGGGATCCTGTTTCTTGCCTAATTTGTCCTATTTGCATGAATATCTTTTTAATTTCTGAATACGTGTATAAGCCGCACATCGACTAGTAACGGACGCCTTTCTCTTATTGTAATGAATAAGCCCATATCAAAACCCAAGCTTTGCTTCTCTCCCCTAGCTCGTTTGGATAGAAATGAAAAAAATTCATTATTTCGAACAAAACAAAGATAAAAAAAAAAAAATTGACCTAAAAAGCAAAATGAATTGACCCCTACCCCGGCCAAAGATACAGTCAATCAACAAATGTATAACGATTGCCTGTTGAATAGTTCTCTGTCCATCTTTGATAATTCCTCTCTCTACAGACCAATAGATTCCATTCATGGGATCTTCTTTTGGGATGGTTCTCTACACAATGGCATTGTGAAAGCTAGGAATTATTTCTACTGGTAATTCATAAAAAGGAAGAAAAAAACCTGATTGTTCAATTGAGAACGAGAGGGTATCCCTTGGATAAACACCCCCCCATCTCTATCAGCTACACTACCACCATTAATATACATTAATTCCTCTCCCTATTCTAGCTTGAACCAACAAAAGCCAGAGGTCAATTAGTACAGCTTCAGTAATTGTAAGAAGAGCAATATTTTTTAGGAGCAAAGCATTCAGGGATTTTCTGTCAAGATCACAAAAGGTCAATTGTCCCTCCTCTCCATTTCTCTTTTCAGAAAGAAAAGAAGATTTTCTTATTTGCTTTTTACTGATTTAGCATTCTTAGAATATGGTTTACAGTTGCTAGACTGATGCATCATTGAGAGAGAGGGAGAGTGTTTGAACCACCATCGCCAGCGGTCAGTACTTTAGAACAAAAGAAAATACACATACAAACATCAAGATGAAAGGTACGTAAGTATTTAAATCAATTATTAAACACACACACGCATATATATATATATATATATATATATATATATATATATATATATATATGATTATTATCACAACACAATTATCTAATTATGATCATATATATATATATATATATATATATATATATATATATATATATATATATATATATATATATCCAATGCTCTTCCAACTCTGGAACAGAGCACTTTGGTAGACGGGGTATTATGCGAAATTATATATACATTGCATTAGTTTGGCCCAACTGACCGTCCAATTTTGCGTAGGGCAGCGATGAAATGTCTGCCTCCGGGTCTGAAGCGAAAGTTTCTATCCTACCTCGTGGGACTGGATGTTTGATAGTCTGTAGCCACACCGAAGCGTTGTAACACAGCTGTCTATGGATGATACAATCATATATATATATCGGTGTATGAGGCGACCGTCAGATAAGATGCGACCCCAATTTCAGTCTGAATTTCATGGTTTTAGCTCACTGTTTGGAAAGGAATGGATTTCATTGATATGTATATCGCTGTTGTCTTATCCCTGTATGTTTCTAGTGTAAGGCCTCAATGGATGTTTTTCATCCTTCCCTGTGACCCCCTATTTCTAAGTTTCAGTTTCAGTCCCGTTAGACCATCAGACGAATAACTTTATAGTGAATACTTCTCCCTCACTCAGGTGTTTTATTTATTAAAAATGATATGAAATTGGACGATTGGGCGCAGCAGATTTCGTCACCGATCATTTTGGCACTGAAGAATCATCAACAGCAACATGTGGAAATGAAGAGTTCAAAGAATTAGGTCGTCCAGAAAGTAATGATAGCGTTGGCTTGTCACCACAGTCAATAATTGAACAACTGTAGCGTAAAAATGTGTCATGCACAAAAAAAATCCGTGTGATCGGAATAAATCCTATTCGTGACATCATTGGCGTTTTCCACTGGAAAAAAATATTCTAATAAAAAATATTTAAAAAAATATATGTAGATTATGATAGAAGGATCTGGATGTTATTAAACCCGTTAAAATAAGTCCCCCGCCCCCATGTCAGAAAGCTCCCCCTTTTTTTTTTTTCAAAAATTAAAAAAAGAAGTAACTCTGTGGAGTATTGATACCAATTTTCAAGTCTGTAGACAAAACGGTATTGCCAGCAAAGCTGGAACACAAAAACATATATACAAAAACATAAACGAACACACAAACACGCATAAAGGACATAGAACTCTTTGTCATATTTGATGGCTCCGTAGGTTCAATATTTACTGTAAAAAATATAATCAGTACAGTTTATGACAAGTCCTTTGTTAATATTTTTTGAGTGGAACTCCATCACAAGTTGTCGTATTTTTCAAATTCTCAACATTACAATTTTGAGTTATAACCTCATAAACAAAATGGACTAAAAGGACTTTTTCTTGAAGACCGTGAGCGTCCAAGGAGGAAGCGACCATTCACCGATCAGAAACTGAATTGTTTTTGAATTTATTTACTCCAAGAACAATGCTTTCCTATAAATCTACACATAAACAACATTGATACACACTTGCAAAAATGAGTTCAATCACATGGAACTTACTTTGATTAAACATGTTTTCCCCCATGTTTTAAATTTTTTATTCATATAAGGCGCCATTACTTTCGGAACAACCCAATAGTTTATAATAGCTTATTGTATAGGTTAGTTGATTAATTCTTTTAAGTTCAAGGTGTTACTTCACGTAAAAACTTTTGGTCTTGAAATATAATAAAATTGTTTTTTTTTTTCAGATAAGAAATATCACTAACACAGAGGCAACTGGCACCAGATCGACTAGCACTCGAATGGGTTTGAAGCCGAAGCAGAGGCGCCACACCCTGACTATCATTATTCTCAGCCTCAAGTATTCTCTTTAATAGAGTCTGTCAACCAAAACTGTCAACAGCTTTGGATTTTTTTCAGTTTTCAAGCGAGTCTGGCTGGCTGGCTAGCAAGCTATGTCATGTGTACAGGTTTTTAGTGTCGAATTAAATTTACAATGTAAGTTCATGCAAAATTGATCCAACCTCGTTTGTTTTTTGAAAAAAATAATTGTGATCACTACCCAACGATAGGTGAGGTAAGTAACTTATCCATCGATCACGCTCCTTTCCAGTTTTTGAATTGATAACCCCCAACACAATATGCTGCCAAGAGACGTTAGTTGCATAACGGCTTCAATTGAGTGACTAACCAGACTTGTTATGATTATTATTAATCTCTTTTTCTCTCAGTCTTCATCTTGTCCTTATTATCATTAATTTTATTATCTTCATTACAAGGAGTGCTTCCTCGGCTTGTGCTATGACAACTCCAATCCCCCCCTACCCCCTTCTCGCCACCATCTTCTTCTTCTTCTTCTTCTTCTTCTTCTTCTTCTTGATTGTTGAGCGCATATACGTAAGTATTAGTGAATATGTGGTCTTACGATGTGTACTGCCATTTCGTTCGATATTTTTTCTCTCTCAATAAATATGAGAAATTTAAAACAAACACCAGTCAACAACTAAACGTCCTTACCTGAGACAAGAGAACACTAAGATAATTACTTCTTATTTCTATATATCATTATCTTATTACTGCAATCAGTGCGTCTAGAGAAGCCTGATAAAATATTCATTAACAATCTTTTTTTCACTGTACATTCTTTCGGACAATTAAAGTCTGAGAGAAACTGGTTTCAATAATATATAAGACTATCTCCTCGATGAGATTGTGACCGGCCACAGTGAAATGATCATGTAAAGTTTAATGTTATAAAAGAGGTACGGGGTGGCCGTGTGCGGGTAATGGAATGGACTCGGCGAGCCGAGTTCAAACTTCAGTGTGTGCACTAATTCTAATAATCTTGGGAAAGGTATGGATCTATCTAACCTCACTCGTCATGGGTAAAATAGCCCAGCACGGGATGAAGTGAGTGACGCCCTTCAGCTGCTCCTTCAATTCACAAATCGCTAATGCAGGCCGAGTAAGTAGTATGTGATATGTCGATCCCTAGCAAGGACAACTGGAGCCATAACCAGCGTAAGGGAACTACTTGTTTTCTTATGTGACAAGTGGGAAGAATGAACTGAGATGTTATCTGAATAATTCAAATAAAATAGTCCATAAGCATGAAATTTTGAAATAATTTGACTGAAAAAACAGATGTCTGTTGAAATCTGACAGAGCTTAATCAGCCAATTCTCATGATCTGTTTCTAATAACTTAATGATACACCCCCATATATATATATATATATGTGTGTGTGTGTGTGTGTGTGTGCACGATACTTTTCTAAGTCGCCAAAAGGTTCCACAGTGTGGAAATCGATGCATTGCCCATCTCTATATAGTGGGCTATTCTGGCGATGTATCTTTGTATAGTGGACTTCACTGGAGACGTATCTCTACGTAGTGGACTTTCCTGGTGACGTGGTAGAAATAGAATTTTATGCCATATTAAACTTGATTAATGAAAATCCTTAATTATTCAACGGTGAATAATCTAATTCCAGTACATAACTGGAAAATTACGTGAATATTGCTGTCATTCTCTACGGCAAGATAAACATATTTCCATCATCATCATCATCATCATTATCATCAGTCTTTTAACGTCCGTTGTTGGACATAGACCTTCCCCAGGATCCATCACATATCTTTATCATGGGTCTCTATGTGCTATTCTTGCAACATGACCTGCCCATCGGCTTTTAAGTTTTTTAATTGATTCAAGATGTCTCAGATCCCCGTTTTCTTCCTGATATGTTGTGCTATCTTGTGATCTCTCCATGAAAGGTTGATCATGATTCTCTCATGCACACGCTGCATGCGTCTCAGTTTGCGGGTCTGTCTCTTGGTTAGGTTCCATGTTTCAGCTTTATAAGTGTCTATCGGGAGGATGCATTGGTTAGCCTACACAACTGCATTTATGACCATGTTTTTACATAATCCTAAATACAGCATGATGTGATCACTGTCATTCGATGCAAGTATGGCGGATCCTAGAGGAGCGCACTGTAATGTGTCCACCATCGAGCAGCATGTGCGTGAGAAAAGACCAGATGTACAGTGCGGTCCCAGCTTGGTAAGATGTTCCATTATTCGGCAGCAGAGCATTGGCTGAGACGGCCGCAGAACAATCTTGTTGCTGCATACAGCACCCGGTGTTCCCAGACGGTCACTTATCCGGGTAATATCCATTACAGTTTGGCCGAGGTAAATGCAATATACATTTACTGAAATATATAAATATATAATCTTTGATGAACTTACTTTATTTTTACTTATTCTTTGGTGTTACAAGATACAAGAATTAGATAACCGCTTTGATTCAGTGAACTCTTATTAAAGAATTGCGTTGTTATATGGTTTGGTAACTCCCAATCAGTATTGATGTATCATTGTGAACTACAAAGCAAATAGCAACAACACCACAACACTTCTAGAAGAGTCTCTTCTCATTTATTTTGGTATATACCAAGCTTTGATGAGACCAAGACCGGTGCAAGGCTTTCATGAACCCTGGACGAGATTCACAATTTGCCCAAGGATTTTATGATTTGAAATTAGAGCCAGCAGCTTTTCTTTTCTTCAAAATTCTCTGCTGAAAGGTCAGTAATGCAACCCTCTGAGGTTTGTGCCCTTAGTGGCTGCCCAGTTGGCATAATGATTGCGCCGGTCCTGGAAAACTGATTCTTTGTTTTCCTCAATGGTTTTGTAAGTTTTGTAAGTACGGGTTGTATCTCAAATAATCCGGTGCTCAGTGGTCAGGTAATTCCCAATTTAGTTGGGCATATAGTTATGGTGGACTACGTAGCAAGTTTCAACCATCAAAATGGTTTTTGTGAGGCAACATTTTCAATTGGGGATCAAATCAAAACTCAAATCAAACACGTAAAAACATAAGCATGATCTTCATTGAGCCGTTGATGAGGTTTCTCCTCGTATTAATGAACTTGTGCCCCCCCCCCCCAAAAAAAAACCCAAAACAAAACAGGCCCAATCAACTCACGATAAGAAAACTGACGTATTCGAATTTCCAAGCCCGTTTGCTGACAAATAAATAGAGCCCTCATCAAAATCATTTTAATTTTAGCAATTTTCCATCCTTAAATTGTAGGGATACACGGAAACCTCGCACAGGGGAAAGAAATTTGGGAACCCCTATCCAAGGAGATGGTAACCCAACATTTACTTTATAAATACGTCAGTATTTAGAAAGAGTCTAATTCAACCTAACACCATACGAGAAACAGTGCCAACCATGAAAGTGACGTTGAGTCACATTTCTTTCACTTAGTATACCAGGTTAATTATTTTAAAATCCATTCTATCGAAGGACAGAAACCAATTTTATTAGAGGAAAGGAGTGATAGCTAAAAGAAAGCCTCGGTACAATCCATTCAGTGCAGCTGACTCGATGCACGTCCGACTCAATGCCAGGCTAGCTATATATCACTACTCGGTATTATCTTATTCACTTTAAATTCAAAATTTGATGATGCGAATATTCAATTTAAACCACATATTTACTACTTTGAACTCAATATTTACTGGTAACGCCAAACGAATAAAACAAAAGCATATCAGAACTGGTATGTATGGTTAGTCATTCAATAGAAACCATCACGTGACCAACGTCTTGGGGAGCTGCTGCGTAAGGGTGACTAATTAAAGAATTAATTAAAGAAAAAAAAGGGGTGATCAATGAATAAGTTCCTTTTGTTGGATCACTAAAAAGTCCTAAGATAATTACGAAGCAAAAAAAATATAAGTGAGAACTCAACCGGACACAAATTGAGGGACTAATTTAGCATACACTTACATTGTAAATCGAAGTTAGCACTAAAAACTTATTTTTGGGGAGAATTAAAAAGAACGTGAGCTAAACGAATGCGACACATACATAAGCAGCTAGCCAGACCCACTTAAAGACTGAGGAAACCTATGTTGACAGTTATGGTTGACGGTGTCTAAAAAAAGCCAGTGCTGTGTACATGGCGTGATCATTTCTTTTAGCACGCGAATGGCTAACCCAATGGCTACATCAACAGAAGGGAAAACCAAAATTTTTGCATAATGGCTTTTTTTGTGTCCGAAAAAGCTTGCACAAGGGATAAAGATTTATCATCTTGTCGTGCCAGAATACATACATAAATTAATTATATATATTTATAACATAAATTTTAATAAATGTCCCTTTCAGTTACATACATTTATATATATCTATAAATGTTCCTATCAGTCATTATTCAATTAACCTGGCGTCGAGTTGGCCTGGTATCGAATTGACCGCATCGAGTAGTTCTATTCTCCCTAAATTGGGTGAATGCCAACATTATTTTATAAGTTGACAACTTTAATCTGAGTTCGTGTATTAATTTTCTTTTTTCAAATGTCATTGTGCACTTCACATTACTGTGTGTGTGAGTTTACAAAGGTGGTATCATTTTCTTCCCAATATCGCTTTATGTAAGTTGTATCTTTTTTTCAAACTACTTTCCTTGCTCACACACAAATTTTGAAAAGATGGCCAACAAGTTCTCAACGGTATTGTAATCTAGAGAGTTTGCAAGTCAGTCCATAATCGTGATGCCTTTGCGTTCAAACCATTCCTTAGGTAACCTTACCATTGTGAATAGTTGCGTTATCCAAAATCGCTGTTGTTAAATGGGGCAAAATTCTTCTCTAATGATTCTACATAACGCCGAGCGTTTTGCATTTCTTCCATTAACAATATAAGTTTACTTTTCACTGGAAAGGCTCCCCATAAGAGATCTTCCGCTGAATTGATGTTTGAGAAAAGATCATGAAAATAACATCTTTTTCCATCAGAATCATCTAGATAGAACTTTATAGAACACCACTATCTTCCGTTGTTCCTTGATCCGTCACTTTCCCATAGTCCCCTCTAGGTTTTTTTGTGAGAATCAGTTAAAACGGGAGCCTTCTCCAAAAATCCAAGGTTTCCAGATCCATTAATAAATTACCGAACTCTTCCCGCATCGATCAAGTTTATTTTGGTGATACTTGGGGCACAATTCACTTTCTGATGCCTGATGGTTCTCAAGCAAGAAAACTGTAGCCTGCAGCAGACAGTTTGGGTGTTGTTTCTTGAAGCCACAGGTTTCCGAATTTTTCAGAAAAATTGCAAATGGCGGTTCTATATCCACTCAATTGTGCAATTGCATTACTATTTTTCATAATAAGTCAATTTTTTGTCTTTTCTTCTTCGGTGTGTCTTGCTCCTCTCTGCATATCCGAAACATGGATAAACGGTAATATATGTGGTGCATGTGGTATTTAGAACAAAATTGATAACTGCAAGAATCACGTCGATGGAAGTTCCGTTAATAAAAAGTTCAAGAAACTTATGGAGAAGATAAGATATTTCCTCTTGTATTCACAAAGGTAAATTCGAAAGAAGATTTGGTCTGACGTGAGACCCCATACGCGTAAATGTAGGTAGAAACAAAAATTGTCTAATTCCCTCGGTCGTGCCTTTTGGCCCGCCATCGGGGAATAGTCCTGACTCGACCCAACCCCTCAGTGCAGTTGCGTATTGCAGCTTTGGGAAACAGGTCCCCTGAAATGAGACGGTGTCAATCTTTGGTACTAATGACCAGGGGGGGGGCTAATTCAACTTTTGCAGAAAATCAGATATGCATTCGCTTCCCCACTGGATTAAATTCAACATTTTAGATTTCAAATGTCGCCCTACTCGCGTACACGTGGGGGAAAAGAGATATTGCTCGGCCCCTGCAGCCTGTACCACAATCTACACCTTATAGTGCAATTTCTGCCCTCGAATTGGAATTTCCAAGATCAGGCTCACCTCATTTTTTGCTCTGTCTTGCAAAATACGGCACAGAATTGATCCCAACCAAAAGACCGGGAACAGGGGGCGAAGATCAGAAAATATTGTTTTTGCAAAACGTCATATTATTACTTCCGACCTTGGGACGTGTGATCTTTCATATTTTGCATACACGAGAGCAGGCCGCAGAAAATCATTTTAAAATCGGTTTCTTCTATTTTTTTCAAATATAATAAAGTGTGTTATGATCTTTGTGGGATATCTTATAATCATTTTCACCATTTAAGGCAAAGTTCGTGATTTTTTTTTTATCACCTTTAACTGATTTATCAATGTACCAATATTTCCCTTCTTGGCTTTAGTCACTCTCTGCCTTGACAAAATAAATATTTCTGGTGCTTTGAAAAAATTTCTGACGCTTTGAAAGAATTGATGATTGAACACCGGACATAGGTTTCTTCAGTTTTCAAATGAGTCTGGCTGGCTGGTTGGTCATGTATGTGTTATGTGTGTCATAGAATGGAGCTGCAAGGCTGAGGAGAAAAATGAGCATTTTCTTCATTTATTTGTGTGATCTAAGAACTGTTCGATATGCTGCTGGGTTAATGTCTTTATAATTATCACATTTAGTCGGACGTAAACTGTTCATTCTATTGATATACATAATCCCAGCATTACGTAACACATATATACGTATGTAAGTATCTGTACTTGGGAGGGAGAAATAAAGTTATCGGATTCTTGCAGTCAGCCCAGACGGTAAAAGCAGAGTCACGTATCTACTGTTTCCTTGGTGGATGTGAGTTCGAGTCCTGCTTCGTCTCACTCATTCATTCATGCGATCCGATGTAGGACTGATCGAAATGCTACTTAGTTAACACCGATGCCGGACGAAATATAATTCCTCTTCATTTCTGCATAATTACCACATACACACACACACACACACACATACACACACACACACATGTATATATATATATATATAAGTATACACACACATATATATATATGTATATATATATATATATATATATATATGGATATATGTGTGTGTGTGTGTGTGCGTGTGTGTGTGTGTGTGTGTATAGACAATAGGAGTAAACGTATATGGAAACTCTGTTTATTAATTGATTAAATAATTCATAAATGAATGAATCAGTATGCTATACATGTTTCGGGAGGGGTTCCCATCTACGGGAGTGCGGTGTATTCGTGTGTGTTTGTACCTTTCAGTGGTTAAGAGGTTTCCTCAGAAAATAAATTTAATATCAGATGTTTCGCTCTGGAAGCAAAAATGGAAATCAAGGAAGAGGATTCCTTTAGGGTCATCATGATGCGTGGAACTTAGTTCTGTCTATGATGAAGTCTGTGTTGGTCTGTTCTAGGATATTGTTGTGGCAACAGTAGCAGGTCTTTTAGTAGCCATAGGCTGTCAAGGTTATTGAGGAGTTGGGTGGCAGTTTCGTAGTTGAATGTGTAGGTGTTTGGTAGGATGGGGATAATACTGATCATGAGGTAAAGGGGCCAAGGAACTTCATATTTGGTATCCTTAATGGTCATGGAAAGTATGATATATATATATATATATATATATATATATATATATATATATACTGCATACATTTTCTTTGTAACAAATAAACAGAAAACAAATGAAAACAGATTTTATCCGTTGTAGATGTTTGATCACAATGCTCGCAATTGAATGCAGTAAATAGAGCTATTAATACATACAAATAATATTTATAAGGACATGTATCCTGTGAATGTAAACATTTTGTCTTTCGCACTCGCCTGCAACTGATCATCTGTTGTTTCCTGTCGATTCGATCCTAGTAGAAGAATCCACAGGGGAGCTAGTTGCTGACAAGTGCAGGAGAACGAAATGTTTACATTCACCAGGTACATGTCCTAGTCAATATTATCATTATTATTTACATACTAGCAGGTTGGACTCTATAATTTACTAATCTTTCTGAAATCTAGACAACGTTTGTCTGAATAGATAATCATATTCACCTTCTTTCAATCAAAATTTACTATATTTAAACTAGCGGTCTTACATAGCATTCATTCTGATAGTAATGTTAATCATCCTAACATTATATAATTAAAATTTTAAAAACACTCCTTACCATATAACGCAAGGAGTATTTTTATGATATTTATCGAACACAATAATGCTGTGCAACGTAATTTTGGTGAGTATCATTTTTTGATTGTTTATGTCTAAAAAACTTGTAACTTAGCTTTTGAGACAGTTATATTCATATATTGTTGTTTTTACAATTCAACGGTATTAGAAATGTACAAACTCTCTTATTGTCCCATAAGAAGGAGTAGACTTCAATTTATCACTTTCCTTGTCGCAAAAGCAAAGTTTAGACGGAAAAAGTAACATTTTTCACCGTATATTTTTTTTATATAATCGATCAGAAAACCTCTTATAAAATCCAAGAACAAAAACCAAGTTTTCAAAACGTTCCATAGTGTAATTTGTTCTGTGGCCTGTTAAATTATCTCCCTTAGATCTCATTCTTCAATTAGCTTTTGTTTGCATAAGATTTTGTTGGTTGCCTTTGTTTAGCATTTTTTTAATCAACATTAGGCAGGCTCGTATGCGATAGGTTAAAAGCAACACTGACCAGGCCACACTTAAGAAATTATCTCATTTTATCTTCTTAGCAATAAATGCAGATTTAAGAATGTCTCTGTAGAGGATAGCCAAATATCAGTATCAGACGCAGTTGTCATGCATTCTTATCAGAACAAACGAATCGACTTTTGATCTAATAGTAACGTTTGAGACGTGCACAATATGGTTAAGGAGATGTTGAGTGAGAAATGGACAAAAGGATGTACAGTTGAATAGAAAGATTGCTAATTATTAAGAAGAGGGCATATGGTTACTATAGGCCTTTTTTGTTTTCTTTTGAAGAGAGCTTTGTTCATGTCACCAGAATAATAAAACGAAGCACTTCTCTTTTTGAATGGGCTTGGATCATTAAGCTCGAAGCCATTGTCTGTGGAGAAGATTTTTCAGTGGCAAATTCCAATCTGTAGAGGTTCAAGATTTGGCTAGTATTTCACCTCCATTGAAACTCTTTTGTTTTCTTTCTGTCCTTTTTCTTTTTCATTATCCTCTCTCTCTCTCTCTTCTTTAGAATTTGATCTGCCTTTTTAATGTCTCCACCCTCATCTCGCCTCTATTCTCTTTTTGTAACCCTCTTTTCTTTGCATTTCTATTATTTCAAAACTCTTCTCTCCCTTTTTCTTTCTTCTGTCTTTTCCATTCATTTTTTCCTCTGCCAACGAAGTTAGATATGTACATGTATTTGGTCACTGTCTGTCCACGCGATATCTCCCTAAGTTCTCAATAAATTTCAATGAAATTCAGTTGAAGGTTAGGCGATGGGACAAGGAATAATTACTCACATTTTGGAGAAGATCAAGGATTTATTTCCTTCATGATATTTTCCGTTTTCTCTCAATATATTTATGTGCACATTCATGGTAATTAACATGATATCTCCAAAAAATCTAAATGAACTTCGTGGAAGGACGGGGACTGGGCTACGAGAAAGTAATTAAATTTGAGGGTGGATCCATCGTAAATACGTCCCTTGATAGTTGAGTTGGTAGAAAAATGATCTCTCTGAGTGCTTTCTACTCTTTATTCATTCTTTTTTCTAGAAAATTTGATATCCCCTTTCAATGATCTTTTGAACAACCGTAGACTTCAAAGATGGCTAACAGTTCTGTCCCTTTTTTATATTTCTGCGTGTGTTTATGTGTTTGTTTGAGAGTTCCAGTGTTCCTCACCATACCATTTTATTTAACTTGGAAATTGGCATCAGTACTCCCATAAACCCCTTCAAAAATGTTTCTTTTTTTAAATCCTTATTTTGATGGGTTTGATAACATCTAGAATATCCAAAATCCAAATATTTCTAGATATTTTCCAGTGGAAAACACCAGTGGAAAATACCAGTGGTGTCATATATAGAATCTATTCTAGCCATATTTATTCTTCGATTGAACTTTCTTTTTTGTACATGACTTCAAATTTTGATGCTACGGTTGATCAATTATTGACTGTTGTAGTGCGTCTCTTTCTTTTTCTTCTATCCCCCCCTTTTTGCAACCTCAGTTTCAATTGTATTTCTGTTCTCTCCATTGGTCCTCCTTCTCCTCCCCCTATATTACTTTATCTTCTATATCTTCTCTGCCTGTCTGTTTCTCTGATTTTTATTCGAAATCCCTGATATCCATTTTTTTCATCCATCTTTTTTCTCACAACCATTTTCTTCTTCTATACTTTTGTCCTTCTCTTCCTTTCAGAAAATGTCAACAAAAACTGTCTACAATGGTTTTTCAGTTTTTTAGTGATCCTGGCTGGTAGAATGACTGGCTATGCATGTGTCACAGGCTGCTCTAATGGTGCTACAAGTCTGGAAAGTGAAACATTTACTTCTTATGATTGCCTGGAAAAAGTTGGTTTTCTCCTTAAAAAAATTCCATCCTAAATATTTATTTTCGTGAGAGGGTTTATTTCCAATGTAAGTTCACGCTAAATTTGTCTTTCATTTGTCTCCTACAATGTTAACGCTTTCTTGGTGAAAATTTGGACTTTTGGGGGGCGGGGGCGTGTAATGACCCAACTGCGTCCAGATCATGAAATGGTTTGCACGTTTGCCCCACGCACAACGATCCAGGTTCGATTTGCGGTTTGACCAAAGAATGCATAAAACGAATTCCCAGAGCTTTCAGCAGCTAACTGAGAACACCTTATGTATGATTAGGAGGGTTAAATTAGGATTAGAGGCGCCTGTTATCCTATTCGAAAGCATAGTAGCCGATAATAGAGGAGTTTTAGGGTCGTCTTTATAATCTTTATAATAGGACCCCCCCTCTCTCTCTCTCTCCCTCTCTCTCTCTCTCTCTCTCTCTCTCTCTCTCTATATATATATATATATATATATATATATATATCCCAACAAAAGGTAAAAAAAAGCAATCAACCCATTTTTCCAATTTATTAATTGATCACTCCCAACACGGCATTGGTCACGTGTAAGTACTATTTTTTCTTCAGTGTAAGCTTGGTAAAATATCTACAAAGAAAGGGAAAGGACAAAAAGGAGAGAAAACGTGTAATGATTGCAAAATGAAAGTGGAAGTGTGAACCGATTTGGTGACAGAGAAGAAAGAGGGAAATTGAAATAAGAAAAGAGAAACAAAGAAAAACGCTGAGGATGAAATGCTAAAAGTTTGGGGAAGAAAATAGAGAAAATATTGAGGTAGAGAAACAGAGAGAGGAAAGCTGAACTAAGCCGTCAAAACTGTTTGTTCAAACTACACAATGGTTTAAAAAAAGGGCAAAAAAATCGAACGTTCTGATAATGTAATATATTAAAGAAACGGACAAAAAAAATTGAAAGAAGCTGCTAAACTGACTGGGTATGAAAAAATAAAAAAAGCTTAACCAAGAAAGCTTCCCATTTGAACAAAATATAAAAGCAGTGGAAGGACATTATACAGTTACATACATAAGTAAAAATTGTATTCCATATTGTAAAACAAATGAATTGCTTTTCACAGAGAGAGGCCATTTTGAAATGAAAAAAATTCCCCCAAAATTGATGCCATAGCCTTCACGAAATTAAATGAATAACAAAAAATAGTGAAAAGAAATGGATGAAAAAGGTAAAAAACCAAATAATCCCTAACTTCTAAAAGAAAAAAAAAATGGTTACTTTGAAAATTAAAGGTATAATTTGTATAGCAACAACAATTATTGGAAGAGCAGTAACAGTTGGTGAGAGCTGAATAAAAACTATAAAAACTACGAAGGCCGGTAAATATGACTGAACAGAAGTACAATAGTTCAAGCAAGGCGTGCAATATGAATTAGTTGTATCGTAAAATGAATGGATGAACATTATTGATTTCACGATGAAAAATAATACAATAAGCATTTTAATATTCTACGATAATGCAACATTTAAAAAAAATCCTTTTTGCCGACGCACTTTTTTTTTTAATTGAAGGTTGTTGTTGTTGGTGGTGGGGTTCATTTTGTTAATTTTACAATGTGAAAATTTCCTTCCCCACTTGAAAAAATCATGATCTGACACACAATGAATTTTTTTCCTTCTCTCTTTTGATTCCTTTCATGAATAAGTTGATGAAAAAATTTATATTAATTTTATGGAAAAAAACTTTGATGTTCAGGTAACACTTTTTTTCTTTTGAAAATTGAATGAACTATAATGAAATTTTCGTGTGAGAATATTTTTTTGTTGGAAATAGAAAAAAAAGGACTCTTTTCATTTTCATTCTTTTTTGTCAATTCATCTTTTAATAATGCAACTAGTTGAATTCATGTTGTAGAACATGTTTAAGAAGAGTTGAACAGCTTTGAAAAAAAAATTGCAAAATGGTTGAAAAAAGGGAGGGGAGAACAAGTAAAGAATGATAAGAGGGAAAAGAGAGAAGATCGAACGAAATTTTGAAATTGAAAAGATTTTTAGTATACATATATATATATATATATATATATATATATATATATATATATATATATATATATATATATATATATATATATATATGCATTTACAGGAAAATGTACTCACCGTGCACACATATACATACTTGTACATTCATTTACGTATATATAAGTGTGTGTCTGTATGGAACCGTTCTATTCAACCTGTTCGGCCACAAAGCTGGAAAGAGGTAGGGACTGTTCGTTTGTCTGTACAAAATGGGTTTCAATGTAATTTTTTTATGGGTTGGGCGACAGGGGAATAAAGAGGTGATAAAACTTGAGGGATCTACGAATTATTTTTTATTTAGAATTTTACATTCATGTATAGGTTCATGACTGTCCACACAATATCTCGAAAAGTTCTCTGAGAATTCCTATGAAATTCAGTGGCCATGCTGACCATACATTACGATAGAGCATGAAAATTTTGATCCATGCACAATCACTTCCCCTACATGTTAGTCATATGTCTCATACACATAATTGTGCTAATATGATATCTCCCTGAGGTCTCGATGAATTTCAATGATATTTTGAGAAAGAATTGGCAATTGGATACGGAAGAACTGATTGATTTGTTGATTAAATCCTTGCACAATTACCTCCCCTAAGTCTCAGTTGCATGTCAAAATCACATAATATTGCCAAATGACTGTCTATCCGATATCTCTGAGAGTACTGGATGGATGTCAATGACATTTTTATTGCAAAAGTGGACAATGGCGTAATAAAGAAGTGGTAAAATGTTGGGTTAGAGCAAAGAATTTTTTAAACTATCCACAAATGTATCCGAAAGTTCTCGAGGAATTTCGATGACATTTTCTGGAAAGTTGGTCAATAGACTACATAGGCATTATCAAAATTTGGAGCGGATCCATACGCATTTATTCCCCCCAACACGGTCTAGTTATAAGTTAAAACCAGATAATGCCACTGCAATTTCATGTTTGTCGGGGGCCTACGGTAGTGTTCCCTGTGAAAATCTGTTATTGCAGATCTTGTGGCTGAGAAACAACATCATTCATCGCACTGCTAAGAAAAAAACAATTATTGTACACAGATTCGTCCCAGTAATTAGCATTCAAATAAATGTAATCTATTTAGAATAAATATGAATCTTATTGGTCAGAAATTGTACAACGGGTCCTTGAGTTTTCAAAGTTTTGAAACCACTGCTCTATCCCATGAAACACACATGTACACACAAGTATGTATAAGTGTGTGTGTGAGTGTGCTTATGCCCTTTATATATATATATATATATATATATATATATATATATATATATATATATATATATATATATATATATACATACATACAAGCCAAAGATAGTGTGAACATTTGCTGCTATCTTTAGTGAGCAGTGTCCTTTTTGAGCCACTCTACAAATCCCGAAAAAAGGACTATCTTGGAATAGACAGTTAAAACCAAGTGTTCAGGGTAACTAAAATCTTTTCATTGTCAAATTCTATGAAATCTTGGTTAGCACCTTATATATATATATATATATATATATATATATATATATATATGTGTGTGTGTGTGTGTGTGTGTGTGTGTGTGTGTGTGTGCATGCGCCTGTGCATATGAGTGTATCTGATCGAAAATGAGGTTGCTTATTTACTGGGGGGTGATTTTGAAAGATGTGTGAAATATCCGGCGAGACGAACCAAAATCTGGGAAACTAGACGGCTGAAGAGAGATCAATCTCTACAAATTCACATTGGTATCTATACTTTGTAACATCCACACACGCGCATACAAACACACACACACACACACACATGAAAATCACATAAGCAAACACTCACGTATATGTATGTATATGAGTGCACATATCTACTCTTACGTATACTAACATATCCATGTATACATTCATGTGTTTATATTTTGATATGCAGGAATGTATATTTGCGTATATACAGGCATATATACGTATATATAGATAACATATATCTATATTCATTTAGATTTTTGTATATACGTATACTTTCAAATACACAAGAAAGAAATGTCTACACATATGTATATGCTCAAATAATTATATGACTTTGAATTCAGAAGACTTCTTTCCTCCATTTTTTCAATTCTGAACCATTTTTTCCACAGTTATAAAAGGAAAAAATAAAAGCATTTCTTAATGTGATCAATAAAAAGTTCCTATTCTAATTCATTGATCTAAGCGCTGAAATTTTTCAATTAAAACTATTGTATTTTTTGAAAAATCCATTCGATTTTGTTTCATTGAATGAAGTTTTTTGTTTTTAAACGTTTTTCTTTTTTTTTTTTTGTATAGAAGATGCCTCAAATTGCAAAACAAAATGGCTGTCCACTCTGTAAGACATTTGGGTGCAACTTGTTCAATAGTTAATATATTATTGATTTGAATTGAATCGTGAAGGAATTTTTCATTGAAAAGTGAACAGCAGGCTGCCAATAACACAGTTGGACATTTTATTACAATTTCTTTCTTCTTGTATTTTTGTTTTCATCCTTTCAATTTTTCTTTATATTTCTTTCAGTCCTTTTTTCATGACAATTTCGTTTCTCTAACACTTTTAATTTTCATTTGTTGGTTCCTCTTTCCTCTTCTTTGTTCGTTTAAATCTTTTCCTTTCTTTTCTCTGCTTTATTGTCTTTATTCAATTTTAAAGATTCTCTCTTCCCTTTTCTTTTGTTTATTCTTTCATCCTCCTGTCTACTTGTTTCTTTCTTTTTCTTTTTCTTTTTTATTCAGCCCCTTTTCTCTTCATCTTTTCCTTTCTTTATTACTTTTCTCTCTTTATTATGATTGTAATCTGTAATTTCATTCTTTCCTTAATTCTTTTCATAGAAATTTGTATATTATATCTTTCTCTATTTTCATAATGTGTAATTCTCTTTATCTTTTTTATTATGATTTTCACATTTTTCCACCTTTATCTTCTTCGTAATTGGAATATGTGCATTCTTTCTTAGAGTTATGCGTACATTCTTTCTTTCTATCCTTCTTTCCCTCTTTTTCTGTCTTTCTTTCATTTTCATTTTCCGGTGTCTATTATTCTTATGTATTCTCCTAGCTTTCCCAACCACCATTATCTACTGTTCCCGCTTTCTATTCTTTTTATAAAATTTCAACTCACCGATTCATATTATTTTCATTTAATGTTGAGTTGCAACCAGAAGAAAAAAAGTTGTCGGAATAACACAAAAAAGACAATGTAAGAAATGCTTCTGAATAGGAATCCTGACATGATCAGATAAGAATCTTTAAATTCATAGAATTTTTGCACTTCTTTTCAATCATAGAAGAGTCAGAAGTTTCTTGAACACCCTTTGTTAAAGTCTCGAACATTTTCAGTCCTTAAAGTAATTGTTATAAATTTTGTTTCTCATTGTTGGCATTTGTTGAAAGTATTTTCTTGTTATGTTATAGCATTGGATACTGAATCTAATCTGTTTGGATTTGTGCATGACGTCTGTCCGGGATATATCCACATATTTAATATAGGCCTTCCCTGCTATAACACGGTTAGTCATCGTGCAGTTTGCGATATAATGCGGTTGGATGTTGGACCCCAGAAAGTTTTTAGCTTCAAAAGAGATAGATTTAGATCCAAAATCTAGATCTCGTCATGGAAGAGCTAAATTGGCAACCGATTTTGACGATTAAGTTATAACATAGTTTTATTTTCTGGACTTCAATATCCGCACTATAAGGAGGATACCTGTATTAACAGAAAGTTTATCTTTCTAGGGCATTGTCGTCTCTGTCTTTTACACACTTTGAAACCTCGTTCACTTATGCCGGTGTCCCTCCCCCTTTTCAATACAGCTTGCAAAGTTTTTTTTTTCCAGGATCATCATCAGCTGCCTCGTTGCATTCTTCTGATACTTGTCCAAGGTCTAAAATTATTTTGGGAAAAGCCAAAAGTCGCAAGGAACAAGTCTGGACTGTTAGAGTACTGGTAGACCTGTGCAATGCTATTTTGCTTTGCCAAAAAGACTGCACACAATATGAAGAATGGACAGGCCCAGTCAATATGAATGCAAGGGTCACACAGTACAAACAGCCACAAAATGTTTGACTCTGATTTAGTGACCTCACTGAAGAGTGTCTATTCATGCATGTGCAGTAAGTTCCCCTTTGGCATGCTGCCGAATTGACCTAAGGCAACGCAACCAGTTGTCGAGATATTCAAAATAGCAGGATACTATTCCGACAGACCTCATAATTTTTGAGGACGTAATGTTTGAATGAGAAATTGTTTTTATTCATATAAATTTGTCTTTGTTCCATTTTGGGGTTGGGTGGAATATTTATTTTCTAATTATCTTCAAGATTTGGAAAATTTGTCGGCTTAATGCTGAGGCCATATTTAGATTATTCAGAGCAAGCAAAACAGTTCTGAATGATTCATATATAAGTGTTGACCTTATTATTTTCAATAACTGAATCTGGACTACAATGTCGATTTACATTCAATCTGAACTTTCAGAAATACTGTGATTAGAAACCATCGACCAAAACTGTCAACATCCACATAGCTTTCTTCAGATTTTTGGCTGGTTTGGATGGCTTTGTATGTATGTGTCACACAAATAGGTCGCACAGTGGGGCTAGAGGGTTTAAAAATCAAACATCTTCCTCTAATTATATCTTTAAAAAAACAGTCACATTGTTTTTGAGAATTCTTCCCCAAGAGAGATTTTTAGTGTGCGTTAATTGATCACACTTTTCTATTTTTTAATTGATCTCCTAAAAGACGTTGGACACACGACTGTTTCTATTGATTGACTAACCTGACCTGATAATTTAACAGTGGGTTTGGTTCAATGGTGTTGAAAAAGATCACGAACTGAATAATCTGAATTTTATTAAGAGAGCCAGGGTGGTAAAGATTACTGACCCAATTTTACTCCAAGTGAAGAATAATATCAGAGATCATCATTTTTTCAAGCATTTTGAATTTCATATCCATCATAAAAGCTTCAATAGTTGGGAAGTCAGTATTTGCGCTTTTACTGATTTTGTGACCATCAAACCTGAAAATATATTTTAGGTATGGCATATTACCGTTAGGGGATCGTTGGAAAAAGGTTATCGTTTCAAATGGGTCACATTTTTTAGAAACATTTACTGTTCCTTTTCGTTCATTTCACCCTTCATCTTTCTGGTAAGAACGACATTTGATTCAGAAGAAATGAAGCTACGAATCACTCTCGGTAGGCAATCTTTCAGTTGGGTAAGCTCAACCTTTAAGAACAAGAAAATCCCATTATTCCTCAAAAGAAGGGTATGCAACCAATACATCTCCCCGATAGTCACCTATGAATCTGGAACATGAAATCTAACCAAAAGATTAGACCCTCGTACTGAGAACCATGTGACGTGTACGGGAGAGAATGTTGCTCAACATCATGTGGAGAGATCACCAGACAGTATGTTATGTTAGAGGAAAAACAGGTGACAGAGCCATCCAATAAACCATAAGAAAACTCAAATAGCAATGGGCTGGTCATGTTACGAGAATGACAGATAAACAATGGATATCACGACTCACAACGTAGATCCCCACGGATCATATGCTAAATTGTGGCCGGCAGAAAAGAAGATAGTATGACGAACTAGATAAGTTTTGAAAGTACTGGCACCACGACACCCATGATAGAGAGGTCTGGCAGATCTCAGGGAAAGTCTATGTCCAACAATGGTTGCTGAAAGGCTACTCTTACTGAATACAAATGTAAATTCATACCCACTTTCATATTAAAAACTAAAAAGCTCTCAGAGAGAGTATACCTCTGATAACACCGTTGTCAATGGGGTAACTGTGCATGAATCCGCCCGAAATTTGATCACTTCTTCCATAGCGTATTCCACAAAATGTCCTTTGAATTATTTGGGAACTTTTGAAGATATCGTGCGAACAACAAAAATCCCTGGATCCGCCCTAAAATTCAAACACCATTCCTGACTTCATTGCCCACCTTTCTGCGAAATTTCATTGAAATCCTTCCTGTGCTCCTGGATTCATCGTGAGGACAGAGAGACAGAGAGACGAAAAGACGGAAAGACACGATCAAATACATGTATCACTCTGATTTCGTTGAGAAGTAATGAGAACTTTCTTTTATAGCAGTCTCTCAGTTTATTTGTCGTTTCTTTCATTAAAAACAAATTACAAATAGAAATCACTGAGCGACTGCGTACCCATGTCAACACTATACACTAACTGAAAACAGGATGACAATCAGTTCATTTATAGAGAGACTTCAGGAGAAGTAATTGCGTAAGCTTTGATTTCCATATCTTGGGTTGTTGTTAACTTCTTCCTAATACACTGACGGATTATTGAATTGCAACGCCCTGAATACGTGTTTTAATTTACTCAAGATTAAACGAACAGGTAATATAGTTGGATTACAGTGAATGATCACTCCGTGCACAAGCTTAAAAATAAAGGGTGTATCAACAGTAGTAATAACTCCATATTATTACACTGTGTATCCTTCTTTGGTCGTTAACATAGGCCCATACTCTCGCATGAATACTATCGTACAAATGGCGAATACCACCCTGCGGTACATTATACCACGCCTCTAGCACCTGTTGACGCAATTCAGCAAGAGTTGCAGGTGGGGTAACTGAATGAGTCGGGCGTTGTCCTATCATGTCCCATAAATGTTCATTGAGGGACACCACTGATTATCGTGCCGGGCAGGAATGTTTCCAAATATCTTGTAGATCATGTTGAGTAGCACGGGCATCGGGAGGCCTGGAATTATCCTGCTGGTACAAAACATCGCCTCACTGTTGCAGGAATGGTAGGGAAAAGGGTCGAAAAATATTCTTGAAGTTGGTGATGGTCAAAGTTCTCTCTACATACATCATAAGCGAACGATTGTTGTAACTTATGGCACCCCGACCCATGATACCTGTGTGATTCCCAACGGTCTGTGTTGACACTCTTTGGGCCAGATTTGCTCTGATCTGTGCCGTCTTCCACTGTTGTCCTTACTCTGCATCGATCTTGGCAAGCGTCTGTACTACAATAGACGTCCATAACCTGGTCTACGGTTATTAGAATGTTCATTTGACCACCGTTGCCAAAATCGAAGCACCACCGAGGCGTCACGTCAAACATGCACATCGATTGTCCGAAATGACCATCCAGCCTCTCGAAGGCCAACAATCTGATTCCGCCCAAACGGTTCTTATTGAACAAAAGAAGCACGTGCATCTCCGTGGTATGACACCGGCTTGCACTGGACATTTTAACCTTACTAAACCTAATTGCAGCATCCGTCAAAGCTTAAAGCTCAGACACTGGCGATACACTGGTACGAGTCTTACTACGTCACAAGATAACCAGAGACTTCGGAAAATTTATAAGAGTATCTACTATATGTATATCTATCTAGCATGCACGTACTGCGCCCAGATCCAAGTTGACATTGTCCTTCAGGGTGCTGCATTTTTTTCCGTCAGTGTATATGGAAACAATATCCCACAGTCGAAGAAAAATCCCCTGCATCCATCTCAAGATGTTATCGATTTTTATATGATCCATGGGACACTTCTCGAAATGTCATTGGAATTCATTTTGGAGATATTGGATGGACAAAAAGACAAAATATCTCCATATTTCTGACTATTTTCTTAATATATCGAACATATCCTTCCATCAAAAAACACAACTCATGGATCCAGCCACAAATTTACTCAATTCTCTCTTAGCCCGTTGCCTTCCTCTCCATACAATTTAATCGGGATTTATAGAGACCTCTCAGAGATAACGTGTCAGATAGAAGAGAGATAGACATCAAACAATAACTGAATACACTTACATTTTCCAAGTTTACAAACCTCTAAATCGAAATTTTAAAAAATCAAATTCCATTCTGAAATATGTTTTTAAATGTGGGGTGCACACAACTTACGATGTATTTTTACGCTAAATTGGTCACTTCGTTTTTGTTTGGTAGAGTTTGCTCTTGTTTTGTCTCAAAATTGGGTTATTTGCCCAACAAAAGACGAGAGAAGTAATTTATTCCTTGATCACCACTGTTTGTAATTTCTAAATTGATCATCCCCAATACGGTATGCAGCCAAAAGACGTAGTCCGATTAAAAAAAACTAAAACATGATTGAATGCTGTCGAACAGAAAACTATAGAACCAATTTTGCAAAAACTTACACAGCACGCATACGCACGCACGAACACACACACGCACACACACATACAGACAGACAGACAGACAGACACACGCACACACAGACACAGACACACACAGACACACACAGACACACAGACACACACACACACTCACACACACACACACACACACACACACACACACACACACACACACACACACACACACACACACAAAACTCATTTGGGAGGGAATCTAAAAAGACAGAAAAAAACGTTTCCTTCTTTCGAATATAATGAGTAAATCTTTAGATTCTCACCCCCCCAGCTCCATTGGTATGGTCTGTATACGTTACACATAGATAGATAGATAGCCAGCCAGAATCACTTAAAAACAAGAAACTCTTGATGTCAGTTTTAGTTTCTAAAAAGTTGTTGATCTGCCCTTTCATTTTTATCCGTACCTGTTGGTGTGAGTAAATGTATGCGTACCTGTATGAAGGTGTGCGTACTTCTGCGTATGTGTGCGTACTTTTGTGTATGTGTGTGCATGTTTATGTGTGAGTGTGGATGCTTGCATCTCTCAGTAGTTATGCGTGTGTGTGTGTGTGTGTGTGTGCGTGTGTGTGTTGTGTCAGCGGGTGCGAAAGGGCAGGCAGTTACTCAATTTTTCATTCTCACTTTTTAAATAGCTGCTTTTGCCACTTTGGTTTAATTGCAATTTTCCATACCTGGAAATTTCTTTGTCTAATTGACTTCCCCAAAGCTTATTCATCCACTCCTTCGTTCTTTTTCACAAGTTCATTGATCAATTCAACCATTTTTCTCTCAAATCTCTATCTTTGTTTTCTTTTTCTACCCTAGTACTGATTCATTCACTCATTCATTGCTACTCTTTTTCATCTTTTTTTTCTTTACCTTTCTGGTATTTTCCATTTTCCCCTTCGTTTTCTTCATTTTTTTCCTCTTTTACCATACCACCTTTACCACATTCTCTCTTTCTTTCCTTCTTTCTTTCTTTCTTTCTTTCTTTCTTTCTTTCCTTCTTTCTTTGTCTTCGCTAGTTTCCTTTCTTTTCTTGGTTCCTTCTTTTCTAAAATCTTTACCGGTTTAATTTTTTTTTCTTCTTCTTTCTTTCATTATATACACCGGTTTTCTTTCTTTCTTTCTTTTGGTCTTTCTTTCTTTTGGTCTTTCTTTTGGTCTTTCTTTCTTATTTTACCCATTTTCTTTCTTCCTTTCTTTCTTTCTTTCTTTCTTCATCTTCACCAGTTGTCCTCTCTCCTTCGTTCTGTCTTTTTTTCCACCGGTTTTCTTTCTCTCTCTCTCTCTCTCTCTCTCTCTCTCTCTCTCTCTCTCTCTTTCTTTTTCTTACCCGACCACTTATTCCACCCCTTCCCCCATTGTTTCTATTCCCTTTCATCCAAAGCTCCCATTTTTTTCACAGATCTATATCCCTTTTACCCACACCTATACAGGACGCTCACCGGTATATTAAAGAACAAAACTAACAATTTTCCCATTAAAACACTTCACCAACATCCCCCAGAGTCTACAACAAAAGCTAAAAATGAAAAAGAAGAAAGAATCCTCATTCCCACATTCACTTTTCATTATTACTCATATTTTTTTTTTACTTTTCACCCCTTTACTCTTCATTAAAAACCAGAAAGAATATTTTATTTATTGTAGAGAATTTGAAATGAGGACCCTAACCCAACTCTGAGAGAAAGTAACAATACCCCTACATCGATCTTGCTAGACACAAATGGCCGATAACAATGAGCAAGATTTTTAATACTTTGCATCGGATTTAATGGATTTATCAACAGGTGAGGCAACCAATAACTGAGTGGACGTGCAATTGAACAAAATTGATTTTGGTATGCCAGGTAACAGGGAGCGAAATAAAAATGTTAACGAGAAATGGCTGATGGGTGGGGGTAGACTTACCTGCGCATGATATACAACAATAAAGTGTCCACCTCGTTTTCAAGTGCATAACCTCGATATCAGGTGGGAGCGGTGTTTTAAAATTAGGCCTTTGATTTCTTTTCTTCTTTCTTTTCTATTTTTCCTTTTTTTTTTTTACCATAAAAATGAATAATAATGTTTCTTTCTTTCATCTCGTTGTTTTTGTATGTATATTTTTGTTATGCTACACGTTTTTGTTTTGAGCATAATTTGGTTACTTTTTTTTCACTTGTTTTCCCATTTTAGATGAACTTTCTCGAAACAGACATACAGAGTGTCCCAAAAGCAACTCTTAATTTGTGACTGATCTCTCTCTCTCTCTATCTATCTATCTGTCTATCTATCTATCTATCTGTCTGTCTCTGTCTCTGTCTGTCTGTCTGTCTGTCCCTCTCTCTCTCTCTCTCTCTCTCTCTCTCTCTCTCTCTCTCTCTATATATATATATATATATATAATGGCAGTCTATGGCACCTAATGCTATTTTTCCTAACTTATGGCATTGATCTTTGAAATATTTGGTTACGTCACGAAATATTGATACCATTTTTGATCACGGCTTCAAATCACCTGACAACTGAACAACAGAAACCTGAAATCGGGGGTGACTATCAGGAAACCTTGTTTTTACAAACTTTGGACAAATCTGAAACAAAGTTATATACGAATTTATCAAACTTGGCTTTGTCAACAGGCTACAAACGTGGATCACTCCGTGAGAATCGAACTCTCTTCATTTGGAATGTCCCGTAAGACTAGTTTATCAACTATTGCTTCATGAAATTGTGATCAGTTATTGTATCGATTCTTACTAAGCTTAGCTTAGTACGGAGCAAAACCATTGGTTCGGGGCACCCTGTAAGAATCAAACTCTCTTCAGAAATAATGACTTGCGAGTCCAGTTTATCATTCATTTATAGATGACTAGGTATTCTGTCATTGATGCGTAATAATCTTGGTTTTGACTGGGGGGCCCGGACAGGGGGTATAGGCAGATGGGCCGGTTGTCATGAGCCTTCGAATTGGAGGGGCCTACTCCAGTGGCGTCGAAACCAGCAACACAAGCCTCTAATGAGTGGGGCTTTATTTTCCTAAAACGAATCAAACCAGTCACCCAATAGAAATCGTCACTTAAAAAACGTTCTTTAGCATAATACTGTGTTAGGGGTGATCAATTAAAACATTGAGAGGATGGATGATCGATGAACAAATTACTTCTTCCAAGTGCTTGATTATAAAAAAATCAACAACAAAAAAAAAAACAAACAAACAAACAAAAACAAGCTGGCACAAACATGGGAACAATTTAGCAAAGACTCAGATGCAAACTGAACCCCTATTAAAAATCTGATATGATAAGTAGTGAATGTTTACAATTTCATCCTTGTAGCTCCATTGCTGTGGCCTGAGTATGTGATACATGAATAGTCAGCCAGTTTTCCAACTAGCTTAAAACCTGAGAGAAACCTATGTTGACAGTTTTGGTAACAGTTTTGGTGACAGTTTTGGTTGACAGTTTCTTCACGTGGAGAAATCACAAAACAGCACAGTATATTAGAGAAAAAAAAACGAACATCATGGAATACATAATAAAACTTAAAGAGTAATGGATTAGTCGTGTTGCTAGAATGTTAGACAACCGATGGCTATCTCGACTCACAACGTGTATCCCAAGAAATCATATGCAGAACTGTGCCTTGGAAAATATTAGATGTCGCGACGAACTAGACAAGTTCAGAAAGTATTGGCTCCGTGACGCTTGTGTTGAAGGCGTCTAGCGGATCTTGGGGAAGGTCTATATCCAACAACAGACGCTAAAAGGCTGCTGTTGGATTTCTGAATGTGAAGAAGTGATCATTTTTTTGGTGAAAAATTTTTCTTGCTATCATGTTTTGATGGAAAAAATCCTTTTCTTTTATTCTGTTCTGTTACTTGTAATATATTTTCATAGGACATCCATACATAAATCATACGTATTTAGCACTGATAACAAAGATACCTAGTGAATGATTTGAAATGGGGCTTACATTTCCCATAACCTTATTACTAGCACTGTCTAACTCTACTGTCTGGCACAAGACCATAAGTCCAAGACACCCCACGAGGATCTAACTAAAAAAACCCAGAAGCAATGGTTCGTTAGGCTGAATTGTTGGATATGATACATCGGTAAGGTGCCCAATGCTCTCCTATTGTCAGGTTTGAGAGTTCCCATTTTCAGATTTAACTTATGTCAGTAACTCATTTTACGTTTTTTCAGCAAACGAAACGTAGCTTAATGTCGTGCTGCTTGTGGAGCAACCTCGCAATCTTTTTAAAGTACAATCATTATGAAAAAATATTCAGTACTCTTGTTATCCCATCATGTCGCGTCGGGGTAAAGCAATATCATTGAATACCAAGAAGACCAGAAAAAAAGGGTGGGAAGAATAGAAAAGATAAGTTTCGTTTCGGGATCATTTGAACTTTCAGCGTCAACTTTAAAAAGTTAAAAACCATAACTTCGAACTAATCCGACAAAATAAAAGTTGTCATGCAAAAGTCAAGTGAGCGTAACGCTTCTAAAATAACACGCACATGCAGTACACTCAAGGAGAAAATGTTTTTATGTTAAGATAGATGGCATGTCAGAGGTCACTTGCCACTCTCCCAAGTTATTATCCAGTATTAGGCGTTAAATTCATCAGAGGCGTGGCTTGGGAGTGGACTATTTGAAATCATCTGGGTTCCCCAATTGAGAGGGCTGCAAAAAGCTTTATAAATATCAGCCCACAAAACAGCACTTCTACTGTCAATGATAAATAACTGGGATATAATTGTACATACATGAATTGCATAAATAATAATTCAGTCTCTGGGATTGTGATTCTCCAATTAAGTGATAGTTAATGTCTATTCATGGCTAAAAGTCCTTTTTCATCAAATCTTACCAAATGTTGAAGGAAGCCTCAAGGACCCTAGCAACCTGGACCCCAAAATCTCTAACTATGCCTCTGTCAGTTCAAAAAAGCTTCGGAAGTCACTCAAATGTTTGAATATTTTAATAATCATTGTTTCAATAATTAAAAAAAACAAACAAACTATCGTCATAAAAACTGTGGTCTACCAACATTACTTTAGCAGAGAGGCAAAAAAATGAAGTATGAATATTTTTCGACAGTTTTGTCTTCTGAGAGCTCGGATGAAGGTCTCAAAGAATTGACAAACTTGTTTTTGTGAAATTCAGCCTTAAAATGTGTGTTGTAGAAAAATCGTAAGCTGCTGATTCCGGATATGCCTGAAGTAAGGGTCCAGTTTAGCATTATAATTACAGAATTAGAGCCCTCTATGAAAAAGAATATTTCATCGAAACTTACAAATATCCATAAGGTTCGGAAGTCGTATAGTTTGGAAGCATATAAAATTGAAAAGGAAAAAAAGGCTCCTCCGTCGGTGTTTGAACTTGGTCCGTTAATTATATTTTTGGAAGCGCTAACCACTCAGCTATTGAACAGCTACGATTTGGGGGCTAAAAATTACTGCTGAAAGAGAATGTTTATTTTTTTAAAAGCTTTGCCAACCACCCCCTTAAATGTAAGTAGGTTCAAATAAATAATGAAAAAAAAGACAGTAATAAAAAAAAACAACACATTCTAAATGATGCTGATTAAAAATATAAATGTAGGTTGATTTTATGTATCTAGCTCAAAAAATTCGCGAAAGAATCCAAGATGAAGAACCCCCCCCCCAAAAAAAAAAAATTTCTGGTCAGACTTGCTTTCTGAAAGCGTGAATGCAGGCCTTATGTAAATCGAAGATTTCTTCTTTTTTTTTATTGGCAAAACTCAATTTACACTGCCATGGGTAATCTGAGACCTGCTGATTCTAAACATGTCTTTGTATCTGATCCATGATGCGTAGTTATCAACATCTTAAAGTACAAACACTCATACGTGCACACGCACACACATACAGGTGCGTGTATACGCATATACACACACCCACGTTTGTACTTTGAATTGTCGATGAACCTTGACGAGTAAGGAATACATTGAAGAACCTTGCTTTATTTAGTTTTTTTTAATAATCAACAAGAAAAAAAACAAAAAAATCTCCATGGTCTGCCTTCGAAATAATTAAATTGAACACAAAGCAATTCATTGTAAAATCAAAAGAATATATATATATATATATATATATATATATATATATATATATATATATATATATATATATATATATATATATATATATATATATATATATATATATATATATATATATATATATATATATATATATATATATGGGGGGTTATGCATATAGTTATTGCTGTTATACGTAAGTAGTTCAAACAAAAGCATATATAACTGCATGCTTTTCATTAATTTGCATAATAACCAACGATCTGCACTTATGACGCAAATGGCAAAACAAATGGATTTGTACGCATGCGTGTGATCATCTATATATAAACGCTTGATACACATATAATGTGCTTGTATGTATGTAATTCACTTCGATTTTTATTCAAATTTGTATTATTCTTGTACGTTTGCATTCAAGGATGGAAATGGTGAGGTACGCGATGGTACGGCGTATACCTTCCTCTCAATTAGGATTTTTTTTCTACACTCAACGTCTACTGATTGAGATATTACCGTATTTATACCAGGCCTGTCCGTATACCTAGTTCCCAAAACTCATACCTATCAATGCTTGCATTGAAATATAGTGAAAATTCCCTCCAATTTTCGTTTAGATTTATACGTACTTTTTTATTTCATGCGAATTTAATTCAACTCCAAGTGTAACTCCTTCACTCTATATATATGTCAATGTATTTGTCTATCTGTGTATTTATCCATCGATACACACGCACGCACGCACACACACACACACACACAAATATATATATATATATATATATATATATATATATATATATATATATATATATATATATATATATATATATATATATATTGCCAGTCGCGATTATTGGTACCTTGAATGTTTTGTGTAACCTTTAAAATATCTTCACATATTAATGGAACCTAGCAAATTTTCATCATCAGGGTATATTAATGGGATGTCAAGAGTAATTTTATAAAAAAAAATCATTTTTTTTCAACTTGCATGTTGTAATTTTTAAAAAAAGGGAAATATGACTTGGGAAGTAATATTAGTAACCGTCCTTAATATCAAAGGAATCTTGAAATTAAAGGATTACCAAGGGATTTTACTGCAGAATTTGTTACCAAGTGTTAGAAAACTAGGTTTGGTTCTAAGACCATGGCTGCTCCATCATAACCAGAACCCAAAATACCACACGTCCAAAGACACATAATAATGGTCAGAAAAGACCAAAAAATGAACTGTTTTAAATTGGTCAGCAATGAATCCAATTCTCTGTTCAAGGAGAAACGTTTTTTGAGAAAGTAAGGATCTACGGTCATGTTTTTGATGCACCCCCCACATTGCAGGTATGCTGTAAACATTCAAGAGCCCGAACAAAATGCAAAGAAAGAATGATAGAAACTATCAGCTGAAAGGTGCAAGAAGCTTATAGATAGCTACAAGTAATATTTGGAGGCAGGCATCATTTCCATGTTGGGATCTAAGTTTGCGGTAATTTATCCATTAATAGACTTTGAATATGAAAAAGAAACCCCAAGAAAATGGGAAATAGGTATACACTTTATTCCTGCATATCCTCTATCTCAATCTAATAATGTTATATTGCATTTCACTGCATATTCTATGCAAGCAGTTTTTCATTATTAAAACATGAGTAAAATAGGTTACATTTGGATTTTATGAATTTTCGTCATAAACAGACATCAGATTATTTTCAACCCTACAGGTCCATAATATCAAATGTTTACTATGAGTGTATGTGAAAACACTCTCTCATACACACACATGCACTCTCTCTCTCTCTCTCTCTCTCTCTCTCACACACACACACTCACAAACACACATACAGGTATATACATAAACTGGAAAGCTTTACAGCTTTAAACACTTAGGATGTAAAAGTTTTTTTTTCAAAATTTATGTCATTTTAGTCAATTATTCCCAACTATTTGTTAATATAATTTCCTACGGTTTTCATGTTTAACAAAGAATCATATATTATAGTTTTATGTATGATTATTTTCTTATGGGGATCATCAGTTGTTTACAAAGTAAGCGTCTCAGCTCCATTTCGTTGCCCACCAGCTTTGATTTAATTTTATTTCACATTTATACATATATGTGTGTGTGTGTGTGTGTGTGTTTATATACATACATATATGTGTGTGTGTGTATGTGTCAGTGTGTGTGTGTATAATGTAATTATTTTTCTATTTTCCTGGGAAACAGAAATGTGATTTGAAGGCAGATAAGCAGATGATGTTTATGATATAAACCCATTCATCTGTTGAATAATATAATGAATAGTCGGATCCGATTTTAATGCAATTTAATTTGGATGATTCGCCCCAGAAATTTTGAAACAAAGTCTCAGTTTTACAAACGGAAGAACAAAAGAACAAAATATTGTCAACAATATATTGCAGAAAGTAGGCATTTTTGTTTAATTAATGTTAGAAACAAAGAGAATAGAATTATTTCTCTCCAATTTCACTTTTTCAAAGTATAAATACTGAGTCATTTAATACATATATATATATATATATATATATATATATATATATATATATATATATATATATGTGCATGTGTGTATGTGTTTCTGTGCACGAGTGTGTGTATATGTATGTATATGATTGCATATGTGCATATTCAGGTGTACGTTGATAAATGTGGTTAATTCGTTCCGAAATTGTTCACACTGTTCAAAACTGCGCTGTTTAAGGACTTAATTTAATATGTTATCTTTCCCAGCTTATGTTCGGTTAAATTGATTTTTACAGCAACGCTGTAACACATCAAAACCGTTCTATTCAAGGTATTGCTCTCTCTTTATATACGACAGTTATTTAATATGGAAAAAAATTTAAACATTACACTGCATCAAATGGGCAGGTATTATGACAAGGTAGCCTTCAGTCGACTCTAGATGTGGACAGTTATGGGCCTTGGATAAGTTGCAGTGAGCGATAGTCCACTAAATATCTTCGTAAACCATACGTCTTACAGTCCGGTATACATCCATGTACATATTACATACGTATTACATGCATATAAGTGTACGTATATATAATTGTATATAACAAACATATATATGCGTATATATATATATATATATATATATATATATATATATATATATATATATATATATATATATATATATATTCATATATATATATATATATATATATATATATATATATATATATATATATATATATATATATATAATATGAACTGTAGAGTGTGAGACAGACTCAGGAGTAAAGTATATATATATATATATATATGTATATATATATATATATATATATATATATATATATATATATGTATATATATATATATGCGTGTTTGTGTTACATGTGTCACATAGAGAAATACATACATACATATCTGAGGTGATAACCAAGAGTTCGCGGATTTGACCATATCAAATACTAACCCTTACGCCCAGTTTCCACCGTCTTCCTCGAAGCAGTCACCCTATGGCTCACAAAAGTTAGAAGCAAAAGTTCGTAATATATTCGGTTCACACATGCTGTTCGAATTCCCCGAACTTTTGGTTAGCACTTAGCGTATGCACAATTTTATATATATCTATATATATATATATATATATGTGTGTGTGTGTGTGTGTGTGTGTGTGTGAGTGTTTGTGTGTGTGTGTGCACGTGCGTGCATATGAGTGTGTGTGTGTGTATGTGCAGGCGTATGTATGTATTATAAGACTGCTTCCAACAGCTAACACAAATAACATTTTGTCAGCAATGTCCAACTCCTACTCATACAAATGAATATAATTGTACGTCACTTCAAATGGATGTCGATAGAACACGTTTCATTTTTCATTCCAAATTAAAATCCATACGTAAATGGTTCATATAATTGCTTCAACAAATGGCTGATAATTTCTCCAGATTCCAAAGATCTAAGAGGAGGCCGGTCCTCTCCTCCCCCAAACAATGTTTTCGGATTAATTATTGACATCGTATGATAGTCAGCGGCGTAGCTGGTGATTTTGGGGACCGGGGGGCTTGGCATCTTGGAGTGGTCTCCTCCAACATTCACTGACGTTTGTAATGGTATAGCGTTAGTGGAGATGCAATGTGAACTACTATCCTGAGAGCGTTTTTTGTCCCCTTCCATTCGGGGCCCGGGGAACGATTTGACCCCTCTACATCCTTCATCAGCTACACCCGTGGGGGGAAGATCAGCAGAGGCATGGAAGAAATGAGATGTGTCAGCATTCGAAATGGTTGTAAATATGGTGGCCATGATTGCAATGGTTAAATATTTGGAGTTTTTTCTTCTGTTATACTAATGTTTATAAAAACCATAGATTCGGTTATTCCCATGTCACGTGACATACGAGGCAATGATTTTGTCTCTATTTCTCGAATGATCCAAAGAGACCCAATCGTCACTGGTTCTATAGCAACTGTGAGCTTTGACGTAACTGGTGCACTCATCTGATACCGAAGATGGACTTCATTACTGGGTTGGAGGGCTACAACTACCGAGCAATTTACTCATACTTGGATTAAGAAGTGTATTCATGCCTTTCCGAAGGACAGTAGTTCTCCAATCCCATCTTCTATTTTATTAACCGTGAGGCCACCAGCATCTCCCACAGCATCGGTCCGTATGGTTATGGGCGTGCGTGTCGAATAGTTTTACAATTACTATTGAAAGAAAGTGGAAAGCTGGGAAAATATCTGGACCCTGCAAAAGAACAGAAAAAAAGATTAGGAACCTGAAGGTGGCAGTTGTACCTATTGTTAATGGTACACTTGGAACAGTATTAAGAGCACTGCCAAAAACTGGAAAAAGTGGAAATTCGAGGGAAAATCGAAACTTTTTGGACCACAGCGTTACTAAAATCAGATAGAGTACTGTGGAGAGTACTGGAGTATGGAGGAGACTTGCTGTCACTTGATTTCACTGGTGTGAAAATTGTATGAATATTAGTAATAATAGAAACACTAGGTTAGATAAGTTATATATATATGTTGTATGTGTGTGTGAGTAAATGAATAATTTATATCTGATAAAATGAGATAATTATAGAGACGTTTTCGGAGGAACCTGCTTTTGCTCAATAGTGCACCGAGTGGCTCTGAGCTGGGTAAATAGGTAAAGAAATGGGCATCGCACGAGAATCGAACCCGCGTGCTATGTATAAGGCTGCTTTCTTGGAATCAACCTTATACACAGGCTCTGCTCTCCATACAATTTATAATTAACAAGTTCCTGCGAGAATGACTTGTACTCATTACTTTATTCATAGTATAATTCCGGTGCCGGACGAAATATGTTTCCTAATATAATGTCCCTACAGTTATCGCATTCTGTCTGATATTTCTTCATTCATGCTGGACGAAATACGTTTCGTATTATACCGTCTCTAGAATCAGAATTTGTCGGACACACACACACACACACACACACACATATATATATATATATATATATATATATATTGAGTTTTCGATTTTGATTGCTGTGTCCGTCGTATATGACATTTGTTTTCTTGAAATGTCAGTGTGTGTGTGTGTGTGTGTGTGTGTGTGTGTAACTGTTGGACACATAACTTCTTGGTCACTTCTTTGATCACAATACCTAAACATCGCAACTGATATACGTACGTATTAACAGTCCCTAAAATTTCAAAGGCTTCCTATATACCAAATGATCAGACTCTAATTTAAGAAGTTTTTTTTTCTTTTATTTCACCCACATGATTGCTACCTGTGAAGAGCTAATTCCTAATCTATTTCTTCAATATCTTTCTCTCATAATTAAAAGTGGAAAAAATGATCTATCATTTGTCAGAACCACTGAATGGATGTAAGTGTCATAACCCAATTAAAAAATATTAATAAGTTTTTGTTATTGTCTATCCATCATGTCTGGAAAATAAAACATCCTTAAAAATTTAGTGCTTGACAAACTTTGAGGTTAAAAGTGGTCGTCTGCAGAAATTAATCGGAGTACGTATCGAATCAGTCCGCAAATGGCCCGACCAACCTGCCAAGTGGGCTACAGATTCTTCTCTCTTTGGGTGGCTCTGCCTTTGTGTCTATGTGTGCATGTGTGCGGGTGTATGTGTGTCAGGGTGCACCTGGTCATATTTTGAGGGATACAACCTTGAAAATTTGCATAGATACACCACTAGTCACCATCTGGAAATGTCTTTTTTTATTGCTTTTTTTTTTTTGGTTCCTAAGATCATTTTAGACCAACAATGCCTAAATCAGGAATCATATGTTGAATAATGGCCAGGAAAAGGTAAGATGGCATGACAATTTAGACAAATTCAGTAAATAATGGCGCTGCCACGCCCATGATCGTGAGGTCTGGCGAACACAGGGGAAGTTATAGGTCCAAAGATGGGAGGTAAAAAGGCGGCTGAGATAAACAGGTTCTTTCCAACAAAACGTACTTACAGTCCATCAATGAGTCTGCAGCCCGATGATGGAAAAAAACATTCATTTTGCACAACAAACATTTATTTTGAGCATAATCTCTTCCCTTGTCAATGCACTTAATTTAGTTGAGAATATCATTGACTTAGATCGAACATTATACCAAGAATATTTCAGATCGAGATTCAGCTAATAATTGCGTATTAGGCCACAGAATTATTGACCCACCCTCGTAAATGTCTCTTTTTACTTCTGTGAAATATTTTTTGTCTAAAAATAAAATCTAAGCTATTTACTTTATCTAAGCATATTATACATGATACCAACGTATCCGTCTACCCATGAATAGTCAACTGTGGGTGAATGGGTACGACAGATTTTTGTTGTTCCATCTGCCTGTGTACTAAAGAAATTATGGGAAAGTGGTTTTTCTATGTGCTTACTTATTCTATCATTTTTCAGTCAACCTCCGTAGTATGCCATCGATGAGATTTTTTTTTTGATATCTGGCAATGACTTTTCTTAAGAATCTAGTGTTAAGTGGACAAAAACTGCCAATCGTACTGTGTTGAGAGAGAGAGAGAGAGACAGAGAGAGGGAGAGAGACAGACAGACAGACAGACAGACAGACAGATAGAGAGAGAAGGGGGGAGAGAGAGAGACAGAGGAGGAGAGAGAGACAAAGGAGGATAGACAGAGAGAGATGGGGACGGAGAGAGAGAGAGAGAGAATGGCGATTATTCAAACGGTTATTTTCGTTAAAATCAGTCACTTTACTCAAAATGAATTGAAAATCATTATAATCTTTTTGAAAATTGTCATTTGGTCCCGATCTATAAGACTCATTTCAATTTGGATAAAAAAGGTCCACAAATGTGCAGGTATTATGAATAGATGGCTGATTCTGAAAGATCAAACTGTATAGTCGGGGGCGGGGGGCTTGGAATATGTTACAGTGATCTGTAAAGAAGAAATGCATGCGTCATATAGGCTAGCAAATAGAATAGACAGAGCGATTGATAGATGTTCAACGTGATATACTGACTAGTGTATTTAAGGGACATTGAATAAAAGAACGAAGGTCGTTAAATACAAACAAAACAATAAAGAAAATCTTGTGAATAATGACTAATTTAAGAAGTGGCAAAGTAGGATTTTTTTAAAATAAAAATGAGAAATTTTGTCGATCGATCGCTAGGGTCAGGAAATAAGATCAAAGTCGGCCGTAAAAGACAAATTTTAATGAAAGATTTAACAAATATCCAATTACCGTAATGATGATGGTTCTGATGAAGAAAAGATAGAAAGGAAAGATATGTACACACACACACGCACTCACACACACATACACACACACACATATATATATATATATATATATATATATATATATATATATATATATGTATATGTATATGTATATGTATATATATATATATATATATATATATATATATATATATATATATATATGTAAAGCAGACAATGGTGAAAAAAGTTAAAGGAAAAGGAAGAAAGAGAAAAAAAAACCCCAAAAGATAGAAAAAAAGAAAAAAAAAAAGATGGAAGTATATTATTTATGAAATGATGGCCAGACAGGAAATATATTTTGTGACACAAATGAGTCAATAAATAACTCGGCCATGCGACAATCGTAAAAAGAAAATGATGTCCAAATTTGGTTTCTGAAGATAAATGAAAATAGAATTAGCTTTGGTGTGGAAGTGATTAACCAATCAATGAATTTGACTAATGAACTTAAAGTTAGATCTTGGTAGCCAAATCCTTGAGGTACAAAGTGGCCGAGCGGTTAATAGCATGGAATACAAAATCGTTGCCCCCAGTTCAATCTCCAGTTGAGACAGTTTATATTCACTTCAAGAAAGGCATGCATCAACCAACCCAAGAGACGGAAAACTTATTATAAACCCGTGTGAAGAGGGATGGTCTCAGTCAGGCTAACATCTTGCCCTTGATACGCCCATGATGAAATCATCTATTGTGTTCCACCAACCTTACACTGAATTATGGGGTATGAAAAAAAGCAAAAATGATTGATGAAACAGAATGATATCAAGAGATCTGGAAAATTTTGGTCATAATGGTCTAAAATCCCCTTTTTTGACTCAATATCTCCAAAAGTTCTTGTCCAATGGTGGGCCATAGACTAGAGAAAAATTGATGAAAATTTGGGATGGGTTCAGGGATTTTTCTGATTGAGAGCAGTTTTGAAATTAAAATTTGGGAGGGATCCTGGAATTTTTTCGTCTGAATTGAAATTCTCCCTGGAGCCATCGCAGAATTCCATCGATTGTTCCTTAGCCCATGGCCCACCATTAGACAAAACCTCATTGAAAACCCTCGGTGATATCGTGGTGACAAAAGTAATGTTGGGCTTAAGTGATTTTGATGAAAGTGCTCTACCTTCCTTAAATATGCCCCTCCAATCAGCTTTGAGGAAAGTGTCAACAGATGAGCGATTTAAGATTAGTTACCCATCGCTAATAAGATCGATCTTCGTGGGGTGCCTCACTATTGTAGCCTTGTGCCAGACTAAGCAAAATTAGTGAATCTTGAAAGAAAATATCCCTGACGTATGCGTCCGTTAACAATGTGTAGTGGGCAATTTTTAAAAGTGCTCCGGTTAAAAAATCAATGAACTTCATTGCTCATCGTGAGGGCGATAAATATGAGTAATTCTAACAACGGGTATTTGTATATGCATATTTTACAAATATAGGACTGATTTTAATTCGGACGACTACCTCTTCATTGATGCAGTTCAGACGAGAGCAACAAAAATGACCCCAGGATATCGGAAGAAAACACGAAGAAAGAAATGGATCACTGGACTTACCTTACCTCTCAGATGCAGGAAATTGAAAATGGAAATCATTGAAACATTTGAAAATCATAAGCAAGAAGTACGAAACAGTATGTATACTGAATGTGGCGTTAAAAGAAGACCAGACAAGGTTAAGGAGAAACGAAAAATCACTCAAGATAAAAACGATGTAAAACAGAGCTGAGAATGAACAGCTTTACACAGCCCAAAGTGCCAATTTGGAAAAGACTTCCTGAAGATATATCTACGGCACCAAATGTAAATGTATTCAAGGGACAGAATGAGTGCAATGGAAGAATCAGACTGTTTATTACAACCACGAAGTCAAGATTACAGGCATCTTACGCAAAGGAGTGACCCACCTCAGCGGAAAGGACAAGTCCTCGGGGCTTGAGTAAAAATCTAGTCCAATCTAAATGATGTGAAAATTTCCCGTTTATTTTATATAAATGTATTTTCAACCAATTCCTAGTTGTGGTGTTCAGAACTCCAACTCTGAGTAATGATCAAATCTTACATACTAGCATATAGGGACATCGATGTATTTGGATTTTACAAGTATGCATCGAAACTGACCATAACCGATTGGTGATTCGGTTTAGCAATTTTAGATAAGCCTAGTACGGTGCAAATAATCGCATCAATGGACTGAGCAGGTCGAGAAGGAGATTTAAGAAAGGGCATAGTTATCGTACTTGGAGGGCAATGAAAGTAGAATGTTCCATCAAAAACGCTATCTTTGCTCTAAACCATTTTTCGTTACCGAAGGTTTCGTGGTAACTCAGAACTTTCGGGTCATTGGGGTATACTGTAATCTATCCAATGTTCTAAAAACGGAGTTACCTGCAAAAATGCAGAGACTATTAATATATGATCGACCATGAGAATTAAACCAAATATCTTGAAACAATGGGTTGAGATTTTTGATAATACGGCTAGCACCAAGTAAATATTTTGGTTATTTTTATGGGGGGGTCACAACATTTCAGCTGCTGTACCCTTTCTCGAATGTTTGCTGTGTTTTGAAATGTCACACTTAGTTCAAAGATTGCATGGGCTTCCTCTCATACACTCCATAGTTTGAGTGCACACTCTTTCAACTTTCTTATTTTCCAATGTTGTTTCAATCCTATTATTTTGACTTCATTACATATAGCTTAGTGTGTCCTTGGCCTCCTCTGCCTCTAAGGGTGATCAGTCATACCTGATTTTAAAGTGTCTCCAAAGGTTACAGCTTTCCAACGTTCCAGAGGTCTTATTCTTGGGAGCAGCTTTTCTCGAACTCGCATTCTATATAAAAAGACATACAAACCAACAAATAATATCAATTTACAGGGATACCACGAATAGTGCGGTTTTGATTAGTGCAGGTTTTGTAGTAGTATGGTTAAGGTATTGCTGTACAAATTAATGTAACAAAATATAAACTGAAAAAAAAAGCAACATTAAATCATAATAAGAACTGAAATGGTGCCGTTTTGGACAGGATGGAAAATTTTGGAATCAGCCACACTTATCAAGATATACCCTTTTTTTTTAAATAAAAAATTCAACTTGCATTGATACGTGAAATGTATTGGATCCACATTGTGACCTGAGCGTTTTTAGATCCGTATCCATTTCAACCATGGGAATTATACAATAGAATTGTACCATTTCCTTAAGAGCTTTGACCATTCAGCAACTAATAACTAGCTGACCATCACGTGAAACTGCCCATCCATCAGGGAATTGATGAGTAGCTTTTCATTTACTTCTGTTGCTATAGTTCTAAGCAATTGCAGTATCAAGATCTTATTATCACACACACATATATATGCACATAATTGTGTAAGGATTCGCCGCACAAACACGTATATATATATATATATATGTGAGTGTGTATGTATGTGTGTGTGTGTGTGTTTGTATTTGCGTGTGCATATATGTGAGTATACGTGTGTATATAAACATCCACGGTTTAATTCATCATTTTTAGGTTTAGAGTACAGGGTTGTCCGGAGGGTATTCTGCACTAAATGTGTTTTAATAGCAGTTACAGCAGGTGCTGGCCATTGTATTGGGAAAACAATGAAATGGACATTGGCTCTGACACTCCTAATTTCCTTCTCTTACGGAAATAGAATTTGATATATCTGATTAAAAAAAACAATAAAAAAAAACCATCATCACATTCTCCTTGCAAAATAGATAAATAATATCGGGTGCTTAAATAATTCAAGCTACAAAATATACAAATTCTACTTCACTCAACATACACAATACAATATATCTATATGCATTTAAGAAATTAATATATTTGGTTCGACAGATTAAATTAGCCATGTAACAACAGGAGATCATTCCAACTAAGTTTCTATATGATATAATGCAATCTATAATTCATTCTGTCAGACCAAATATGTCCATTTCTTGAATGCAAAACTGTCGTGTTGAAAGAGACGAATAGACCGATAACAGACAAGATGAGAATTGGGGTTGAAAGCAGCGATTTGGCTTTTGCATTACTGAAGGCTGTTCAGCTCAATGGTAAGTGCATCGCTACGTTATAGCAGTGACCCTGTCAGTGGTAGGTTCGATTCCTGTTGCAGCTCCTTCTTTTTTAATTGTTTATTCTATCTACGCAGTCTAACTTGAGGGAAGCATTAATCGTGTAACGACGGGAAATCATTTCAAATAAGTTTTGTATATAATATAAAGCAATTTATGATATATATATATATATATATATATATATATATATATATATATATATATATATATATATGCGTGTGTGTATTCACGTATGCTTTATTGATGTGTACGAGTTTCGATCAACGAGTACGCAGCCTGAGACGTGGTTATTCACAAAATAATGTTTGTGCTATGTGATTAATATTGACCTATGAATTGAGCACATTTACAAGGAAGGAGATTGTATTGGAAAATACATACATCTACCGGATGAATATCGAAATTTTGAAACAATTCAAAGAAGAGTAAGCAATTCGTTCGAATAATGCATGGGACAACGATGACACTTCCTCTCAGAAATTCAGTAGGAAGGCCGAAATACTTAGATTCGGTCAAATCCCTGAGATCAAAACAACCAAAATGGACGTATGTATGTATGTATCCATTATTGCTCCCTGCTTATCATCCCATGGAGGTTGTCCAGGTCTTAGGTACACACAAACAGTGATTAGTTAAACCCACTTCTGGCTTGCCAGAGCTGTCGAAGCTTTGTTCTGCTTACTGCCCTTGGTATCCCTCAATGATTACCCCTCTAGGTACTGTCTGGGTGTGAGGTTGCTTAACTTCGGTGACCTTACTAGAACCAGTGCGCCCAACGTGACTTGGTCGTAACACCTTAATCCCAGGGACAGTTTCCCATATAGTCTTCATGCTGAGTACTTAGATTACAGCAGGGTTACAACATAGCATCCGAAAGGACATATCCTCCTTATTGAAATTTAAAAAAAATAACGTCCTTGTTTTACATTGAAATGTCTTCCATTTTTGGTTAGCACTTATTTACCAGCTCTTAGACATTGAAAATGAAACAGTTTGTTCGTGAAGCAAATGCTTCAGGTGGAGAAATACCAGCATCTATGATGAATTTCGACTACTTTACTAAGCACCTACGGGATATTTAGAGCAATGGATAGCCCCATTGGACGAGTCAAAGTGTTTTGGATGAATGGGTCTTGGAAAGTACTAAATGATGATTAGATCCCACAGTTTGGTTTCTTGAACAAAAAGAGGTGTTATGATGACAGAAAACAGCACGGCTATTTTTGCAATCTGATTTTATTCCACAAATCTAATAAGATAGACATCAAATTTTTTTAGATCAAAAGCTGGACGGATGATGGAGGGTTTTTTTTTCTTAGATTATCCTAATATCAATAGCTATTCAGAACTAATTAAATATTCTCTGTATAGTTTTGAGAAGAATCATTAACATTCAAATAGAATTTGGAAGTGCAGGGTTCAATCCGATGTGGCTTCCGCTACTCAACAAGGACACTATAGAAATCAAGGCCTAATGAAGAAAGGAAAAGAGCATACCCGAATCCTACATTATAAGCGCTGTTACCATTGTTCCCGAAGGAGAAATGAATTTTGTTTACTACCACCAAATTAGGATAGTGCACCTGGAGAAGGCCATAGAAAGTATCGGTCGAAATGTCATATCAACAGCACAAAGAACAAGAAGGAGTTCCAGCGACGAAAAACCCATTGAATACTTAAGATATATGGATTTTATTTTTGTACTTCTATGCATAATGCATTTGAGAGGATCGTTTCAATAGTAAGTGCTCAGTGGACCAATGAACGGGAAAAGGTGAAGTCAGTGAAGGCCTTGATACTAACACAACCCAATTTTAAGGCTCTGGCGTGCATCCGTTACAGCAGTTATCTGGAGTAACGAAGAGCTCCGGTCAAAAATCGTTAGCACCGAAAAGTATGCCTACTATGTAGTATCAAAAAAGTAATATTTTTTTTCATTTTTTTTCATTCATTTGAGCACTATGCTAGAAGATAATTATAATTTTCTTCACGTGATTAAAGTTTATTTGTTAAAATTGGTAATGTCCTATTTTTTAATTGTTTTTTTTTCTCTTTCTGGGATATCTTCCTTTTCTGTGTAGATTGTCAGTCTTTTTTCATTTTTGCATTTGGTAACCCAGGGAGAGTCATTTAGTACCATCTTTTAAAAGTCTTTGGTATGACTCGGCAGTGTATTGAACTTCAACCCCCCATGATGATCGGAAAAGTACTGAGGGTACTAGTCCAAATATTCAATGGAATGCTGAATACGTTTCCTGTTGGAATTTCGAAGAAGTAGAATTCAAACATATAGATATTCCTACGTTCTGAAACACGGGGACTAATTAAATCACTTGAACACAAACTCAGAATAACACAAAGAACGATGGAAAGAGCAATGGTGGTAACATCACTGAGATAGAAAAGATCAGATGGGTTAGTGAACTAATTAAAATGAAAGGTTTCATCGAAATAATCAAGAGGTAAAGATAGAGATGCGATGGGCACCTAGCAAGAAGTAAAGATAATAGTAAAAGGTTACCAGATCGATTCCTAAAAAATAGCGAAAGATAGCAGGAGAAGCCCATGAGGGGGAATGCGTTAGAAAGGTTTGCCAGTAATATATGGCACAATCACGCTGCATCAATGCTGCGCGACCGGTTCTCGAAATATTAAACGTGGCTGAATACTTTCCCGGGAAGGATTCGTATACATCAACATCGGGCGCACACACACACACACACACACACACACACACACACACACACACACACACACACACACACACACACACACACACACACACACACGTGTGCTCGTGCGTGCACACGCCTGTAGGGAGAGATGGACTTTTCGTGAATACAACTCATTAAAATGAAAACGATGCGCTTCTGACCACCAATAATTCTTTGTCATTTTTTTTCTTACTGTTTAAATATGAAGAAAAAAATTGCAGCATCCATCATCTTCCATATTGAAAAAAAAAGGAAGGAAGATGGACGAAATGAGGAATATGGACGAAAAAAATGGAGGCTTAGAATCCATGAATTTAAAATGAAAAGTTAACCCACCAACTGATAAACACACAGGAAAGGAAAGAAAAAATGGTTCAAAAACTCCAATGAAAAAATACAGTTATTCTTATGAATAATGGGAGTGGATTTTGTGTATGAAGACATTTTTGTGAGGTTGGCTGAATAACAAAGAAAATGAATTGCATTTGTGTACATACGTAGGGACATATTTATCTTGCCTTCCCACGATGGTAGAGTGTGACACAAGGCCGGTTAAATGCAGGGTGCCACATGAGTACGTGTGGGTAGGCAGTACCCAATATAGCCCTAGTCTCTGCAACTAGTCTCGCAAAGGCGTCAGGTCGAGCCTGGGCCTCTCCCATTTGTGTAATGGGGAGGTGCTGCCCCGAGCTTACTGATACGCCGAGACTGGGCCAGTTTTATTCGAGGCGATAAGACGGTCCTCTGCTCGTAGCGAGAATGCAAAGCAATATCAAGCTTTAGAACCACCCCCCTCAGATCGAATCCTCGGCCACACGTACGAAAAACAATACCAGGTAAGTATGTACGTATATATGTGTAGTAGGACCGGCCCTCGGATACTTAGTGTCCCTGGCAAACCGAACATACCTTTTCTAGTATAGTATTATCTGCTCCTTCGCAAATAGAGAACCATGCAATTTGCACATGAAAGAATTATGCTGGGTCTCACATGGAGAGACCACAAGACAGCACAATATATCAGGGAGAAGGCAAGAGTCAGGGACATCATAGAATCCATTAAAAAGCTCAAATGGCAATGGGCTGGCCATGTTGCAAGAATGGCAGACAACCGATGGACATCACGACTCACGACATGGATCCCCCGAGATCACATGCGCAACCGATGTCGGAAGAATATTAGATGGAGAGACGAGCTAGACAAGTTCAGAAAGTACTGGCTCCGAGACGCCCATGATAGAGAAGTGTGGCGAATCCTGGGGAAGTTCTATGTCCATCGACGGACGTTAAAAGACTGATGATGATGATGACGATGATGATCCGCTTTGATTATTCGTTTGTCAGATTCCGGAAAAATCTGACGCCAAAAAAAAAAAAAAAAATAGAATAAAAACGTCTACAAAGCGGTAAAATTTACAGTTAGATTTAGTGTGTTTGTTTTTTGTTGGTATTTTTTTCATTCAACGCACAAACTCACGATATTTTGGCTTTCCTAATCTAATCCGCAAGCGCGCGATGAAAATTGTAAAACTAGCTTGATGATTTACTAGCATAATCGAAAACTTTCACGTCTCATTTTTTGAATGTTTTTTTTTTATCCCTTTCCATCAAGCAATTCCATAAGATTGTACATGGCACACTATGACCACTTTATGCACGATTGTTTTTTCCTCGGCATTATTTTCCACTCGCTGACATTGTTCTCATTTCTACCTATGATACTTAGGTTCATATCTGAGTATTGCGCCCCCCTGCCCCATGAATTGGGACGGAAACAGTGCATCTGACTCGCCAAACCGTCATGGTAATTTCTTTTTGAGACGCACCCATAGATTTCCGACCTTATGAGTATCTAATAAAGAACATTTTTGGCTTTTAACTTCATTATTGTGTCAATATCTGATCACTGAGTTGTATAGTCATACTTTTCGGAGCCTTTGTATGACTTTTCGTAGCCTTTGCGTACCGTGTTTAACTACCATATTTTACATCCTTAGGACCAGTTTCCATTACCACCAATTCACGACGCTTAAAATAACATGAACAGATACTTAAACATTTTCCAAGATTTCTCATACGTACAATTTGTAAAATTTTCGCTTCCTTTGAAAAAAAAAAGGCACATTTCAGTTTTTTGTTTTATATTGACGTTTTTTCCTATCATTTATTATTTCTCCATCAGTTTGCCCATTTATCTTTTGTAATGGGTTTGTCCGTGACTTCGTTCTAAAACTTGAATCAATATTTGTCTAGTTCCCATAACGGAAGATAGGGGGCGGCATGGTTCACAAGTACCATACGGAAGAAAAACGAAAATCACTCTCTCTCTCTCTCTCTCTCTCTCTCTCTCCTCTTTTCACCGGACCTACCTAAAATAATCATAATACATAAATAAGCAAAAACAGATAAATAAGTAAATAAATAAATAAAAATAACACAAATGAAATAAAATTCTTTTACCTAAACCCGAAGACGTTAAGCAACAAATTAACCCCGAATTTTTTTTAAAAGCCTCCCTTTACAAAAACAAAACCAGAATCATAGACACGCACATTAACATACACACTAAATCATACATACGTGCTCACACACACACAGACACAGACACACACACTCTCTCTCTCTCTCTCTCTCTGTCTCTCTCACACAAACACTAAGCACCACCCCAAACACAAACACAAACACACACATACACACCCGCACGCACACTCACATAAATACATACAGTTATTTGGAGTGACATTGGAGGTGTTTCATAGAAACTGAGGTAAAAGGTACTGTATTTTGCATGTACTGGAGACCCACAATCACTTACCCCCCGCCCCCAGACACTGTTGGAGACGAACTGATGATGTTGAAGTGAAATGGAGCATTCTGGAAAGCTGGACAAACACATTAACCGGTTTCAAACATATGCAAAGGAAGGACTGATGGGAAGACAATTAATGAAATGGAGTAACGATCAAAGAGACCGGTTGTTTAAGTGGAACTCTGTCTAGATTCTTGTCTGGGTACTTAGAATGTACCCCATACGCACACACATACACACACAAATACATCTACTCACAAATACACTCACATGTACGCATAAACACAAATATATATATGCACACACACACAATCACACCCATGCACAAACATTCAAACACGCACACAAACACTGGCTAAAATCTGTGTTGGGAACTACTTGGTTGAGGGGTGGGGGGTTGATTCACCCAATATTTTACATGGAATAGAAACACAAGTACTAATTTACAATAACAAGTATTTTTATCAATCGACGATACACAATTAGTATTAATCGCACAACTTACAACTTGAACGAAGTTTTGTTTTCATAATAGCAAAAATATTAATTGCCTGAATTTTCCCCACCGTTTTGTCCGAATCCTCCCCGGCAGGTACGACTATACATATGTTCATATTTACTGTCCTTGTATGACCGTGTGTGTGTAGTGTAATTGATCGGCGTGTAATCAGCTAATGGTGGTACAGACTAGTGTAACAGTTATGAAAACGGCATCAGTAAAATCGTTGAGGCTGTAAGTATTCACTTGGCATTAATGCCCTTGGGGAAGGTGTAAATCCACAGCCTTGTTCTCTGTTCCATTATGCCGACAGAAAATGTCCTGTCGTTGGTATACCGTGATAGTATAGAAAGCCCTGTTTCGAGAATCTCTCAGTCTTTAAACACAGGATATTAAGCTGATTTAATCAGGTCGGGATCACTATTCGTAAAAAGTGAAGAATGGATCGAAGTCAATATTTCATTGTACTTGAGTCGTGTGGTAAACAGTTAAATGTGTTTTAATCGCTTCATGAAGAGTAGATATTTCAATCACTGCTTTGACGTTTCTTCAGTTTTGTCTATGTGTGTGTTTATCATGTGGGAACATTTTATTAACTATTGTCTTTACTTATTAAGCCAGATGAATGTCCTGTATTCAAGGACTCAGAGAAGCTCGAGGTTCAGAGCTTTAGCGACGTTTTTGACTGGATGAAAAATATTCATAGTGTTTTGGTGCCAATAAGTACAAGCTACTGGAATTCGCTATTTGAAACTATGTCGCATTTTTTGACTTATTTCCTTATGTTCAGTCTATAAAATATATCAACGCATACGCCCATCATTTAGTTAACTCGCTGCTAATTTGGCTTATGACTTATGTCTTTGAAAGAGAAGGATTATTTTACATAAGCAATTAATATCTGTACTTGATTTAGCATCGTTTTATTTTTCCAAATGCATCTGAAATTATCGGTCAATCCTGAAATTCTTACTTTTGGTAAGTTCTTATTCGTATAATAATAATGATAAACAATTCATATTTTAGGAGTGGTGTTCAGATTAATAATATTTATATACGAATGTAGAGGACCAAGGTTCATGGTGCAATAATTAGCCTAAAACTTCGGTGATATCTATTAAAGTTAATTGTTAGAGACGTAAGTAAAATACTTCTGAAAATAAGACTACTTCATTTCTATTTCTTTATTCCAAAACTAACTTGATGGATACAGACATGGATAGTAAGATAACTTGATTTTGAAAGATGAGGGGTTCACACTAAGATAGAGGTTGTTAGAAACTAGGAAAACATTCTGGGTGTCCTGTTGGTGACATACATTCGCATATCTTATATTTGAATTAAGATACTCATAAATGCTTCCTTGACCTTCTTACGTTAAGTCTTTCTCATTCGTTCTTAATGCACACACACGCACATATATATATATATATATATATATATATATATATATATATATATATATATATATATATATATATATGTGTGTGTGTGTGTGTGTGTGTGTGTGTGTGTGTGTGTGTTAAAAAATGGATATATGTAATCCGACTGAATGATCATAAATTGCGTGATATTGAATAGAAACTGCATAATGACGGGATATATTTTTAATTAAGTTTATATATATATATATATATATATATATATATATATATATATATATATATATATATATATATAGGATTAAAAAAACAAAAACAATTAGAGCACATAAGGAATAACATGAAAAATGAAAAAAAGCACCGGCTTACAGCATCACTTCAAAATACTGCACACCCTGCATTGAAGAGAAATTCGCCATAATCACCTTCTTCGAGCAACATCAACTGCTAAACAAGAAACAAGAGAAGAACACATTTCTTCTACGATACCTATCATTGCATCGTGACTCTGAAGATAAAACAGAGCCCAAGAGAATAAATCGATAATTTTCTGGGGTTAGGCTCAGGGTGTTTGATGTTTTGGTTTTTTTTCCCAATTGAAGCTTCCTCCAAGTCCCTCCACAATGTAACCTTAGACATCCTGTAGGAGGTAATACAAGATCAAACCAGTGTTGAACTCAGTCACCATGAGACACTGATTTTCTCTCTCTCTCTCTCTCTCTCTCTCTCTCTCTCTCTCTCTCTCTATATATATATATATATATATATATATATATATATATATATATATATATACGTGCTCTATACCTAATATAGAGAACTCTTCACCCATATATAATTCCACCCTCACAGATAATAACAATATACTCGCTCCTGAACAACCGGTCGGGCACTCTTGCTCTTATTTTTACCAATTCGCTGACATAGGAAAATCAACTTCAGTCACTCCCTAGAAAGATCATTATCTCATCATCATCTTCATTCAAGATGTAACTAAAACAAAAAGTATAAAGTCTAATAAAGAGAATGAGATGGAGAGCGCACTTCTTAAATAAGGAAATCAATGAAAACTACACAGGAAGATGATTTTGTATTAAAAACAAAAAAATTACCACCACAACAAGATTAACTATATAGAGAGTTTCGTGAAGGATCTAATCACTTCCTATGAATTTGCTCTATGCGCTCTGTCTAATCGCCATATATCTTGACAAAATGTCTCGTCACTGACATGCTACGATGGTAGACTGAGAAGGGAGTGGGTCATTTTTATGCGAAGAGGACAAGCTACTCTCGCATAAAACTTTACTTGTCCAGGCAGTAGCAGCGAATCAGCGGTCAAACAAAGAGTCTACCTTGCCAGGATCCAGGTATCTGTCTATCTTCTGTTTTCATATCTATCTTTCTATCAATCTAGTTATCTAGTCTTCTATCATATCTATCTATCTTTGCGTTGATGATTCGGATTTTTTTATATCTAAATTTAGATAATATTTGTTCAGATTTAAGTGTTTTTAGAGAATGGATATCAACCTAGATGGTTTTTAATGACGTATATTTTTAGATGAAGTTGAATAAAGTACAGGCCTCGTTGTGCTCAGTATATAACTGTTTTCAATCCTTTTTATGTTTTACCTCTGTCAAGTTAGGGAGTTATATTTTGATATAACCTTCAGTGAATGGAAGCTTGGTGTACTTTAAATTGTTTTTGGATAATTATCTGGAAAATTTAGAATACTTAGATAATTTTTAGATAGTGTTCTAGAAAATTTAGAAATTTTGAGATAATTTTTAGATAATTTTCTGGAAATTTAAAAACTTTTTAGATAACTGTTGGATAGTGTTCTGGAAAATTGAAAGTTCTTAGATAACTTTTGGAAAATTCAAAAATTTTCAGATAATTTTCAGATAATTTTCTGGAATATTTAGAAATATTTTCACAGATTTTTCCTCAATTTTGAATAAGAGCTGGCAACGCTGATTTATCTTCTACTATTCAAATCTGTCTAATCATTGTCTTCCATCCTACAACCACTTCTAAATTTCCAAATTTATAGATATGTTCCCTTAAGTACTGGCATTTCTTTGTGTTTTATGCTTTTCTTCTTCATTTTTTACCCATTTTTCTTATTTATGGTTTGAGGTGTTGGTCCGATTATTTTCACTCATCTTTTCCACTCCAGTTCCGACCGTTAATGCTCCCAGCTTTGGCAAATGACTGACGAATCCGGCATTCTTCTAGAAAACGAGTACAAAGACGACAACATTTGTGTGTTACATGAAAAGTATCACTATACAACCTCCCTCAACTAACATACATATGCTGACACTGAATATTCGTTGGTAGAGCCATCTTGAGAATATTTTGAGGCCCCCGTGGCAAAGTAATGAACTGGATTTGGCTTCTGGGTCATAGGGCTGACCCTGATTTCATCATCATCATCATCATCATCATCATCATCATCATCAGTCTTTTAACGTTCGTCGTTGGACGTAGGCCTAACCCAGGATCCGCCACATTCCTTTGCCATGGGCGTTGGGGAGCCAGTATTTTCTAAATTTGTCTAGTTCATCTTACCATCTTGTATTCTGTTGGCCTCAGCTCCGCATGTGATCTCTGGGGATCCATGTTATGGGTCATGATGTCCATCGGTTATATGCCATTCATGCATCATGACTTCCCCATTGCCATTTGAGTTTTCTGATAGATTCTATGATGTCTCGGACTTCCGTTTTCTTCCTTATATACTGTGCTGTTTTGTGGTCTCTTCATGTGCGCGTTGTATGCTTTTCAGTTTGTGGAGTAAAGAGTCAAAAACTGATTTACTTATGAATGTAAACATAGGTTAAGAGAAGGTTCTCTTTGTCTGCTTTTTAGTATTATGAACCTTAATTTATATTTTCGTATTGAATTCAGGGGTTCCTATGATCATGGTATGGCCCTGTTTGTGAAAGTGAGATAGATAAGCATCTAATTATTAAACTTAGTTTGGTCTGTCAAAAAGCCACAAGTGTGGAGCACACATAAAGGATTGAATTCACAACAGTAGTGATGGTGTACGAGCTTGCTAACCACTGCTTCATGTCGATGTTCAAATAACCATACATCAACAAATCTCGACGTATACTATTGAATTGTTGATGCAGTAATAGTACTTATATGATTAACAGATTATTTCTCAAATAGACAACAGATACTATCTTGCTGTATGTTTCCGATTTTCAACTTCACGTAATCAGTCCTAATGCTTTTGTTCTATGTTGTTATTGTGAGTGATTCTATTTCTCTTTTCAGATTTCCTTTTCCCGATCGTATATAGATCATATAATCAGTATATCCTTTGTCTACTGAATTCACATTGGGTTTTTTTCTACCCTTATATTTGCCTTTCGGTTCTAAGGTATTTATGTGAATCCTCATTTACCATCACTTTTGCGGTTTTTGGTTGCTAATATTATTTTTCCTGTGTTCCATTGTGTATACAAAGTCCTTTTATTTTCTGAGTTAGCATTGTTTTCTATGTTGAGGAATTCTTTCCTCCATTTTTGAGCATGATTGTTATTTTCCTTGTCTTTTGAACCAAGCTTTTAAGTTCTTTTGCCCAGTTCAAGAATGGTAAGGAGTATAGGACAATGGATATGTTCAGATGTTGCTACACTTGATAAGATATACACTGTCCAATTTCATCTATGGCATCCAGTCGTAATGCCCCCACACCCATGAAGGAGTTCAGTAATCTTTATAAATAGTACTTAATTTTTACTGACATTATACACTAACAAGAATATGTTTGTACATAGATGAATAACATTAATTATAATCAAGCATTCAGATTTTGAATTTCATCAATTGAATGATCACCATCAGTTTTTTAACGTCCGTCGTTGGACATAGACCTCCCCCTGAATTCACCACACTTCTCTATTATGGGCGTTGTGGAGCCAGTATTTCCTGATTTTGTCTAGTTCATCTCTCCATCTTGTGTTCTGTCGTCCTCAGTTTCTCATGTGATCTCTGGGGATCCATGTTGTGAGTCATGATGTCCATCGGTTGTCTTTCATTCATGCAACAAGGTCTGCCTGTTGCCATTTTAGCTTTTTAATAGTTTCTATGATGTCTCTATTGTCTTTATTTCTTTATTGAAGATTTTCTTTCATCATCATCATCATCATCATCATCATCATCAGTGTTTTAACCTTCTTCTTCTTCTTCTTCTTCTTCTTCTTCTTCTTCTTCTTCTTCTTCTTCTTCTTCTTCTTCTTCTTCTTCTTCTTCTTCTTCTTCTTCTTCTTCTTCTTCTTCTTCTTCTTCTTCTTCTTCTTCTTCTTCTTCTTCTTCTTCTTCTTCTTCTTCTTCTTCTTCTTCTTCTTCTTCTTCTTCTTCTTCTTCTTCTTCTTCTCATCGTCGTCGTCGTCGTCGTCGTTGCCGTTGTAGTTATTGCTGTTAAAAGAACAAGAACTTGCCCAAAGAAAGAATTCTAGAATTGACCCACAGTTTCAGATGTATTTGGTAAAATGAAATGATGCTAAACCAATTGAAGATATTAATTGCTTATGTAAAATAACCCTTCTTAGTTAAGGACATAAGTCATAAGCCAAATTAGTAACGAGTTAACTAAACGATGGGCGTATGTGTTGAAGTGTTTCATAAACTGAACGTAAAAAATGTTAAAAAAGTGACATAGTTTGAAAATAAACAAAGTTTTGCCCCAGTAATAATATATATATATATATATAAATATATATATATATATATATATATATATATATATGTATATTTATATATATATATATGTATATTATATATATATATATATATATATATATATATATATATATATATATATATATATATATTTGTGTGTGTGTGTGTGTGTGTGTGTGTATGTGTTGCCGTACTGGACTGTCTAAATGTTTCTGTGTGTGTATATGTGTATGTGTGTGTGTGTTGCTTTACTGAACCGTCCACTTTCCGGGATTGAATCGTATATTTTGATAAGTAATTTTATTTCATGAACTAGCAGCTAAAACAACAACACTGGGTCGGGAGGTATGAGTACAAGACACAGAGATGGAGAGGGTAAAAATCAACAAAGAAGAAGAACTCTCTCTCTCTCTCTCTCTCTGTCTTTCTATGTTTGTCTCATCCTCTTTCTCTCTCTCCTATCCCCTTTCTCGCCCTTCTCTCGCTCTTGCTCCTCTGCCCCCGAGGGTGGGTGATAGTTGACGGTGGGGCTTGGAATTTTATTTAAAAAAGAAAGACGCTGAGATAGGCAGTATTTAATAAGTCTAATTTCTGAGAATATTTATTTGGTGGAGGAGAGATAGCATCGGAGGATTTTTCAGGGGGACACACTCAGCGCTTCGGTGTTGCCAATTTAACTCTTTTCGCACCAAATTTAGTGCATTTGCCGTTTTGGCAGCGCGAACATTCAACGTTGAGCGCTATTTTTAGCCAATTTTTAGCTATTTCCTAACCATTTTGAGAGAATCTTGCCATTTTACCTATTAAAACCGACGAAGTACATTCTAGTTTTTTTTGGTGCTTTTTGGGGCTTGATATCTTCAGAGTTGACAATATGTGCGCATATTGACTGAATGTATAAGTGTATACCAAAGCAGTAATGGTACGAACAATGGGACTGGTGACTCGAAATCATCATCATCAACATCATCATCATGATCTTTTAAGGGTTTAATGTAATTGGGAAAGGTATGAATCCATTTTGTCTACCCACCCCGCCGCCAGCTATGGATAAAATTGCAGGGCAGACTGGGGTTCAAGACTTAGAAAGGTAACTTGGAGAAAAACAATTTTGATTCCAAATCAGACAATGGAGCCTCTTTAAGGTGGCTTGATGCTGAATTTGACGTCCTCCCGGCACCTCCTGC
>OY735210.1:22260358-22442858 GCA_963457665.1 Thysanoteuthis rhombus | reverse complement strand
TAAAGAAAAAAGCGTTTGTCATTTCTGCAAGATGGAACGAGTTTTAGGCGCCCTTATGGTATGATATTAAATATTTATTCATTTACGTCTTACTATGAGAAAAAAATAATTATGCAGGAATGAACACTGCATTGGAAAGTACTTAACTGTCAGATATTCCTGAAAAATCTAATTTACATCGGGGAATTTACTCATTTTCTCCGTTCATTCTATTTAGATTATCAATATTACAATTTTTAGTCATACAGTCTCACATGACAAACACTCTATCACTTGAGCTACAGTGCATTCTTCTGGTATAACGATCGAAATCGAAAACACAAAACTGGAGAAAGTAGACTACGACATCTACCTAGAACAACGAATTGCCATGAAATCCTCAAAATAAGCCAAGCGAAGAATCACTAGGATGGCAAGCCTTCGGCGGAGCAAGCTCAACCTTCAAGAACGAGAAAATCTCACTAGTCCTAAAAAGAAGAGTGTACAACCAATGCATCTTACCCATAGTCACCAATGGAGCTTGGAACCTAATGAAGGGACTGACCCTTAAACTGAGAACCATGCAACGTGTACATGAAATAATCATGTTCAACCTTACATGGAGAGATCACAAGACAGCACAATACATTACGCACCCAGAACATCATAGAATCCATAAGAAAACTTAAATGGCAATGGGCTGGTCATGTTGCAAGAATGGCAAACAACTGCCGGACATCATGAGTGACAATATGGATCCCCAAAGATCATACGCGAAACCGAGACTGGCAGAGTATTAGATGGAGAAACGAGCTAGACGAATTTAGAAAGTATTGGTTCCTTGGCGCCCATGATAGAGACATGTGGTGAATCCAGGGGAGGGTCTATGTCCAAAGACGGAAGATAAAAGACTGATGATAATGGTCGGTCGTAGCCGAGTTCAAAGCACATCTTTATCGGTTTATGACTCATAAATCCAACCACCTTGCTTGCTCTAAATTCAATTTGTGACCCTACTTCGAGGCAAACGCTTTCTCGAAAACAGATCAAAATATGGAAGCTCTTGGAACCTACTTTTAGAAATCATTGGCATAAATCATAAAAGAGTTGCTACTTACTAAGCATAGCTTAGTTTAGGCTCTAGATCACAAGTATGAAGTAACTTGTGTAGATCGAAATCATTATCAAGTAGGCATGAGCTGAAAGAATGGCTTGCTAACCATTAAATCACCACGGGGTATCCCAGAAACCCCTAAAAGTTACGCGCCACAATGATAAATGTGAGAAAAATATTAGATCTGAATGTGGTGAAATTACTTTTAAATATTTCAATAAGGCTTGCTGTAACTTTATTTTGACTTAAGATCAATTAAAAAGTTATTTCAGTCGAGAAATATAGTAGACCACGAGTCAGCAAAATACGACTCAAGATCCAAATCAGGACCGCAGCCTCATTCCATACGGCCCACTGACTTCATTGAATACGTGACGTTGCATACGGAGATTCTTTGATTTTCCTTATCTCTTTGGTCCGCGAACAATAACATTCAGAATCGAAAAATAGGGCAAAAGTCTCATTTTTGCAACGGCCTCAAATGAATCAATGTTTTATTGCTAAAAGTGTTATAACACTACGCATTCCTAATGGAAGTTTATGTAGATATCTACTCCTATAATGGAAAACATTAAAATATTTAGTAAAACAAGCTGCTCCCATAACCCTGTATGGTCATTGTTTCATTTTTTATTCGCTTTGGCCAGCAAGATATAAAAAAACATTTCTAATTCATGCCGTCTCCAAAGAGGCTTGCATTCTCTAATCCAACGCATATGAGGTTCCAACCGTGCCGGATTTGTGAAGGTTGACTGTAATTACTTTTTATTGTTAGAAAACTTCCGCCCAATCCTGCTTCATATTCAGAGTGACGATTACAAACCTCATTTAATGGTTGACCTGTATCTCTTTCGTTGTATACGCGCAAGAAGCCTAGGATATTGGAAGAAAGTTGCATTCACGAAGGATATCTGTATTTCTATACAAGGATGGATGAATAAGTCCGTAGCCTGACACGAAGTTACAAGCCGAATTTTGATCTGAAATTTTCACTCTATAATGTTTGATCTACGTAATTGATAGTCACATTGTCAGTGAAGGAGTTCACGTTGGAAAATGAATACTTTTCCATCATCGGGCAGCAGACTTATTAATGAACCTATGTACAGCGGGAGCGAAAAGTATCCGATACAATTTGTCATGGAATTATGTATTCTGTATTGGGAACTGTCATCTAAACTAATAAAATAGGTTTCTTCAGTTGTTCTGGTTGGTTGGCTGGCTTTTTGGCTGGCTTGCTGTGTATGTGTGTATCATGCATACAATTCGTATCAATAGATTTGGAGGACTGGGATTTTAAAAGTTTTCACCCTATTATATTGAGAAAGTTTTTTTTCAATCTAGCCCCCTGAATAAATTTTTAGTGGGAGAGGGTAATTTATAATCTAAATTGATGCTAAATTGGCCGCTTTGTGCCTGCTTGATAATTTCTGTTTTTTTTTCTTTCAAGTTTGACATTCTAGTCATCGCTGCTTAAACAAAAGGAGATGGGAGCAACTTATTCATTGATCTGCTCTTGCATAGAATTGGATATTTCTTACATCTACAGCATTGCATTTGTATGGGAATCAATTGAAACAGAAAAAAATGGAAAAAATATCATCTCACACGGGCTTTAACGCTCAGTCTGAAGGATATAAATGATTTAAAGATATATTTGATGTTTATTTGATAACGCCTGTCCATTTTGCCCGGTGAGAAATCAAGAGGCTATTAGAAACCGTCAACTGAAACTGTCAGCATCAACATAGTCAATGAAAACAGGATTATTCAGTTTTCAAACGGGTCTGGATGTCTGGTTATGTATGCATGTGTCATGAATACAGGCCCCACTAATAAATTTGAACGTTTACTCCTTATTATCCGTGGAAATAACTTTAAAAAAATCACCCCCGAATAAGTGTTTAATAAATATTCAATTTACAATGTAATTCAATGCTGAATAGGCTACTTAATTAAAAGCTTTCATCCGAGTTCTTTTTGGAAATTCGGACTTTTTTAAGTGATCACCCAATGAAGGGCGAAATATACGTAACTTATTCATTGATCGCCTTTTTTCCAATTTTTTCATTGATCACCCACAAAAAACATGTTGCCAAAAGACGTTCTGTGACGGTTTCTTTTGAGTGACTCACTAGACTTGTTATACTCTTTTTTCAATCCATGTTATCTGAACTATAGGTACAAAAAATGATAAATATTTGCGTGTGTGTGTTTTACATACTTCATATTCCCAGAGAAAAAAAAATCATTGACGTCATTATTCATCGGTCAGAGGCTTCTCCGAGCTGTCTTAAACATTTTCATATCCACTGTCCAAATCGACAAGTGTTTTTTTTTTCGGGATGACACAGATGTACTGTATGTTAAGAGGAAACAAGATGGCAGGAGGCTCATCTGCCGAGAAGACTTTGTCCAGACGGCCCAAACGGAATTAGACAAGTGTGTGCAAGCAAGCAATGGATATATTATGGAAAGTGCTCGAAACAGTGCAACATACAGCAAAAGGGTTGCGAACGAGGGAGCAGCAGAGAAAACAACAAGGATGGAAAAATGAGAACAGAAAAAGCTACACGAGGAATTCAATAGACAGGAAATGCTGCAGACGAACGATCATTGACATGGCTACGCAAAGGACACCTGAAGGGAGAAATGGAACCTGTCAACATGGCAGCCCAGAACAAATGCATTTGAACAAACTATGCCAAGGCAAATGCTGTCTATGTGGAGAACGGGATGAGATTGTAAACTACATAACGCATGACTGTTGTACACTAGCCCAAAAGGAGTAAAACGACAGGGTAACAACTGTACACAAATAGTACCAGCACAAACAAGACACTATTCTGAAAAGTAGGAGCCACAAATTACTTACGGACTTTGACCTCTAAACCAACCACGCAATACCAGCAAGAAAGCCAAATAATAGACATGACTGTGTCTATGGACCACGGAGTGAATATGAAAGAGATTAAAAAGCCGGAAAAATACTGGGCAACTGGTGTGAAACTGTGAACCACAGCACTGCTGTGGACTGTGAGAGTGTGAAGAGGAGGGCTGGAGACTTGAGGAGACTAGCTGTCTCTCAGTCTCTAACGGTGGACACCAGGCAACTGGTATAAAACACAGAACACGGACAAACAGCAAGTGCCGCCTATGTGGTGAAAGAGATGAGACCGTGAACCACATAACTAGTGAATGTAGTCAACTAGCTCAGAAGGAGTATAAACACGATAGAGTAGCCACAGTGATACACTGGGAACTGAGTAAACGAATTGGATTTAACCGAGCGGAAAAGTGGTACCAGCACATACAACGCTGGAGAATGGAAACCACGAATTACTTTAGGATTTTGACTTCTAAACGGACCACCCTATCCAAGCGAGAACACCGGGCTTAGTAATCGTGGACAAGAAAAGGAAAACCTGCCAAATAATAGACGTTGCTGTGCCTGCAGACCACAGAGTGAAGAGGAAAGAGAGGGAAAAACTGGAAAAATACCAGGATCTGGCAAGAAAACTGAAGGAGGTGTGGAACACGAAAGCCAACGTAGTACCAGTAATAATAGGTGCCGTACCAAAGACTCTGAAAGCGAGATTGGAGGAACTAGGGATTATAGGAAGGATTGAGACTGTGCAGACTACGGCACTGCTGGGGACAGCACGAATACTGAGGAAAGTGCTACAAATATGAGATTAGCAGTGGTCTAACAAAGGAGGAAAAGAAAACAAACACCCTAATGGTGGTGGAGGTACAAACCACAGCGCTGCAGTGATTGGTGAGGGAGAGATGAGATGAAAGGAGGGCTGAGATTTAAGGAGACTTGCTGTCACTCAATCTCCAGCGGTAACCACTTGGCAACTGGTGTGAAATTACTACTATTAATAATGATAATTACAATAATAATAATGACAATATACATACGTATATATACATGCATACATACATACATACATACATACATATATATATATATATATATATATATATATATGTATATATATATATATATATATATATATATATATATATATATATATATATATATAATTCGCTATACAGTCAGCAAGAGAATCATTTTAATATATATCTAGATATAATTAAGAAATGGATATATGATTCGACAGAATGATTAAGAATCACGTTATCTTATATTGACCGTCTTATTTGAAATGATCTCTCGTTATTACGTGATGAATGTATCATTTGGCCTCGGAAACATAAGTAGAATAAACAATCACACCATTTCATTTGATTGTTCATTCTATTTACGTTGTCTACACCAGATGATATATTTGCCGTGGAATAACAGGAGATCATTTCAAATAAGAGTAATATATATATATATATATATATATATATATATATATATATATATATATATATATATATATATATATATATATATATATATATACAAATCCTTTGATAATCTCATCCGTTTATACATGTATACCTTGATTAGAGCAGTTAATCCTTTCCCAAATTTTGCATACAGTTCAAAACTAAACAACAGTCTAATTATAACAATGATTCCTTTTTAATCAGAGCGAAGCGAAACTGTTCTCACAGAATCCGTTTGATAGGGGGTGTTGTACTATTTGCATTTTCTTCCAATAAAGTTGCCTCTTAGATTGTCGAATTGAGCTGGAATTTGATACTCGAGACTCAGGGACTTTGGCCATGGCTTCTACTGTTCAGAAAGTTGATCCCTCACCATTTTAAATGCAGGGACTCTAGAAACGGTTCAAACTGACACTGAGTTCGTTGAATGTATACAGATGACGAAAAAAGTTTCCTTTAAGATATATTATAGGTGCTAGCAATCAAAGTTATTCAAGTCAGTTGACTGCACCTCATTGATATAAATAGAACTGTTACTACATAATGAAGTGTTCAGTCACTTTTCTTAATTGTGCTGATTTTCTTTAAGGATAAATGGCTTGCTCGTTGATAACGCAAGCTGCGATACTTCCACAATGAGGTAGAACCGACATTGAGAGTGCCCAGTCAGCTCATACTTGGATACATTCATTTGTACAGCAATACTTCGACGTTTCATAGTATATCAAAACCGCACTGTTCAAGTTGAAATTCAGTAAATAAATGACTTTTCCCGTTTCATGTTCTTAGCCCGACCCTGGGCTCGAACAGACCTGATTTTCGAATTCAGTCAGGGTTCACCTTTGCTGTTTTCCTATTTAATTCCCTAGTATATTTTAGGGGAATGTGGGAGGGGGCATATTATTTCTCTGCTCATCCCCATCGCGTCCCATCCTGATTTAAATGGGACACGAAAATAGGTCATAAGAAAATGACCAGTTTCATAGCTCAGTTGACTCGAGTAAGAGAAATGAATGGGGTTTGGAATGGTAGGGATTTATCAGGGGCCAGTGAAGGTCGGTGAAGAGAACAAGGGTACAGTATTTCAGGCAGGGTATAAGAGAGAGAGAGAGAGAGAGAGAGAGAGAGAGAGAGAGAGAGAGAGAGAGAGAGAGACAGACAGACAGACAGACAGACAGACACACACACACACACACACACACAGGCAGAGGCAGAGACAGACAGACAGACAGACACAGAGACAGAAACTTATATTCATCTATATTTTAATATTTAGGTAGCTTTTTATAATCGCAATTTTGCGATTAAAAGCAACTGAAATTGAAGATGAAGGTGAATAGTTTTATTACCATTTAGAAAGGACAAATAACTAAGGATTTACAATACTTCATTTAATAAAAAATGAATGATAAAATAATTGCTATCAAATGAGATTTTGACATTTGGCCATTATTGGCCATTTTTTGACGTGATCTGAGTCAAAAACCTTTCTCGACAACCCTGTCGTGTACTGTTGAGCTAACGAAAGATGGATGTGGACGTTGAGGTGAATATAACGATGTTTTTCAATATACATACATACATACATACATACATACATACATACACATATATATATATATATATATATATATATATATTCATAATTCTTGCATGAAGTATAGCAACATTATCATTAATTTTGGCTAGTTTTTACCTTAATCCTAAATTTTACTTGCTTTTTATCACAACTTTAAATCAGACCGATTCAACAGCGCATTTGGAAAATAAAGAGCAACCTCACGGTGAGAATCGAAACCCACACTCCCTAGCCGTTGTATTAAAAAAGTCAGCAATACACCCGGAAGAAGACAGGAGTTAGGGACATCATCGAATCCATTAAAACTCTCAAATGGCAATGGGCTGACCATGTTTTAAGAATGGCAGACAACTGATGGACATCATGACTCACAACATGGATCCCCAGAGATCACATGCGCAACCGAAGCTAGCAGAGTATTAGATAGAAAGACGAGCTAGACAAATTCAGAAAGTACTTGCTCTGCGACGCCCACAACAGAGAAGTCTGGCAAATCCAGGGGAAGGTCTATGTCCAACGTTGAGAAACTGGTGATGATGAAGTCAGCAATTGTAAGCATCATCAAACATGGAATTTCGGTTGTAAGGAGTTAGGTTTCAAGATGTAAAATCAACTTCCGTTTAGCTTTTGAGACGTACCCATGGCTGGGGGGGTTAAAAGCGTCCAGGCGTATACTTGATCTCCTCTGGCTCTAATGGTATGAAGTTGATTCTCACCGTGGGTGTGCTCTTTTTCCCCCGATTGCACTGTTTGATTGTTGTCGCAGTATTGCAGTCTGATTCAGAGTTGTGATAAAAAGTAGTTGAAAGTTATGATGAAAGTATTAAAACTAACCAAAATTAATAATTGTGAAATTGGGCGTTGAATTATTGTTTAGCTTCAGTTTAAATTTTTCTGTGTGCGTCATTATCCAAGCCACCGAATAAGTAAATGGTTACTGAGAAGATCCTGTGGACCATTACTATTATCTGGAAAGTTCGATCCACTTTGGGTGCTCCACACTCGTGGCCATGAGCCAGACTAAGCTAAATTTAGTAAATATATTCTGATATATGTAAAAGTATATACAGATCCCTGTAAACACACAGGGTAAATTAAGGGAGATATCAATATACGAGATATTACCTAAAAGTTAAGGGAATCTGAGCGGTGTGAGTGAACTGGATATCGTCTTGATTTTGCAGCTACCCTTTATAGGAACTGGATTTTAAGTAATGTTTTATCCTGGTCAAATTCCCTGAACATTTGGGTAACAGCTCGTATGTATACCTTGACAAATTTAAAAACATTAAGGAAAATAAAAAAAACAAGCTTGAGTGCGCAAGGGTCAAACTCCGTTGCTTCATTCAATCTGAAAGGTAAACAAAATAAGAATTATTTCCCCAATAAAATATAATTCCCAAACTCCGTATCTCATTTCACTCCTTTATCAAAAGTTCCTGTAATAAAATATACGACGTAAATCGAAAGATCGGATTCTTCACCAGTCTTTTGCGTGCGTAACTCTCCTTCGTGCCGTCATGACGTCATTAGATTTTGGTGAGGTCATTGCCATCATTGTGACAAACGAAAATGAAGTCAAAAATCAAACAGAAATTTGACAATATTTTTCATAAAAGAAATTCAATGTTTACAAAAAATACCCAGAACACTCGAACGAGTTTCACTCGTCATGGCATCATATATATATATATATATATATATATATATATATATATATATATATATCATTCATGTCTGAAATTCATGTCCTAAATTCCAATGTCAGACGAATTCATGATAATGGAGTCAACTTTGGGAGTTTGACAAAATCAAACGAAACAACAACCAAAAAATAAAATAAAATAAAATGAAATAAAAATCCGAATAAATATTTGATGTTGTTAATGACTATAAGAAAGATTAACCTTGACAAAATTATTCCCCTTGAAAAAAGCAATCTACTTATATTTCAAACGATATGGTTTTCTTGGTTTTCGGTTCATAACGATAGATTCATCCACTTGAAAGTAACGTTTGCTGATGAAAAATATATCCACCATTTGAGATAAGGCATTATTGTACTGTAACGAAAACAACTACAGAATTAGTGAAAGTTTGTTTTACACAACTTTTCCATGTTATCGAAAAAAAAAGCCGAAAATGCGAAAGTATTGTCCAGTTTTTGTTTTGTTGTAAGTCGTTGGAGAGCTAAGGCACATCTTCTTCCTTCATCTTCTACATCCCAATCTCCTGTATCCCTCCCCCAACCACAACCTATGATGACTCAGCCTGACATACCATCCTCACAATATTGGGACTAGGAACTCTCAATTTTCCCGTACAAATAAATGGCAATTGCTTTATTCACTTTATGATATTTTGGCTCACTTTTGGACTGAGGGTGAAATCTGTATATCCGGGAATTTTTTCACGGGGATTAACTAGACATGAAATAAAAGTCGCCTAACGTAGCACTATGTTGAGCAATGAATTCTCTCTCATTGTCTAAATGTTGAGGCCTTGTGCCATCCTAATCTAATCACAGTAAAAAAAAAAAATAAAAAAAAATGATCACTTTAACACTCTCACCCTATAGATTGGCCATTTAAACATCACCCCTCCTAAGTTTTGGTAATTAAACATCCCCTCCTCCTGACACTGTCTGAGCGGGGTAAATGCTCTATTTTATTCACCAAGTTGAAGATATTGTTCATTCATATATGAATAAGTTTTTTTAAAAAATGCATTATCACCAAATCTGTTACGGGACATAAATTCTTGTTGGTAGTCCTTTGAAAAATCCCGCCTCCAGGCGTGCATCTCCATAGGCCTGGACTTTTACTTGTTCCATTATAGCTAGGGATCCGGATACTCTGCCATATCAATTTGAAGTTGAGGGTCTTTAGACAAATTCTGGTCCAAGTGTCATGCACTCATATTCTTTGGCGGGGGCATTTAAAAAAAATGGTTACCGTCAAAAATCATGAATTGCATATTTATGAATCAAAAAGCTCATTATTTTCACACAATTGAAACACTATGTAATATTTATAGTCATTTGAAGTTAAAACTGTGTGAAAAAATCGTTTTGAATTGAAACATTGATGTTTTGAATATTTTGATGTGCCGAAAATCCAAGATGGCTGCCAATTTCAGGCTTTTTTTGCATTATGCCTCATAACTTTTCCTCCATCGAGCGTAAGATGGTGATTTTGGTGTGTGCACCTAGTTTTTTTTCATGAATAAGTGATAAAATAAAAACAAAACTGACCAATGGAGCACATATTGTATATATATATATATATATATATATATATATATATATATATATATATATATATATATATATATATATATGTATATATATATATATATATATATATATATATATATATACATAAGGTTTCGATCCTGCATCCTGGTATTGGATAGTCTATAGCCACACTGAAGAGTTGTAATACAACGAAACAGCTGTCCGTGGATGACACAATAATATATATATATATATATATATATATATATATATATATATATATATATATATATATATATTATATCTCTGAATTTTTGAGATGAGGTATTATTATTATTTCTATTGATATTCGGACAATCCTAAAACCACCAAGGTGAGGATGGTCCGAATATCAATAGAAATAATATATATATATATATATATATATATATGACTGGATAGTGTTTGCACTCTATCCAACGGGTTCATAAAATCTACAGTATAGTTAATGGTTGTTAGCCACTAATTTTGATCTCATTGTTTTGACAATTGAACATCCCCTCCCAAAAATCAATCTAGGGAGAGAGGATGCTGGAATGATAAAAAAAAACGTTTAAGTAATAATAACAATTTTGGTTAGTCTTTCTTTAAAAATATTTTGGTATGCCGAAAATCTAAGATGGCTGCCAATTTTAGGTTTTTGTTTTGCATTAAGCCTCACAACTTTTCCTCCGTTGAGCCTAAAATGGTGATTGTTGTGTCTGCACTTAGTTTTTTTTCTTCATGTATAAGTGATAAAGTAAAAATAAAACAGACTTGACTGGAGCACATATTGTGTATATATATCTCTTCCAACATAGAATGGAGCACTCTGGTGGATGAGGAATACATACGATAAATGAATATATCGCTTAAATTCAATTTAGACACTCAATAGAAACTGTTACGCGACCAACGTTTTCCGGTAGCACGTCGTGTTAGGGATGATCAATTGGAAATTAGAAAAGGGGGCGATCGATGAAATGGTTATCTTCCTAGCATTTCGTTGGGCTGCGATCACTGAAAGAAAATCTGAATTTTCAAAAAACGAACGAGAATGCTGCTGGATACAAAGTAAGGGATTCGTTTTGGACAAACTTACATTGCAAATTGACCTCCCCCACTAAAAATCCATTATGGGGTGAATTTCTGCAAATGAAACATAAATACATTATTTTTTGACATAAGAAGGAGTAATTGTTGAAATTTTCTGCCTTCTAAGTCCACGGCCTGGACGTGTGATACAATCAGCCAGACCCTCTTAAAAATTGAAGAATCATTCATGACAGTTTCTAACTCGACGGCACTGGTCGAGCCAGGATAAATAAGGGATAAATTTATATGGATAGATTTGATCTTCTTCTAACTGCAAAGCTCCCGTAGATAGGAACAGCTATTAAGGTGAGATAGGCTTCCAGAAGCTGAAAAGTTGCAAGTTAGAGTCTCACCAAGAGATGATCATCTGAAAAAACTGGAAAACAGTCTTGCCCAGGTAAATGTGAATTCGTACCTCGCCTGTGTTGAGCTTATTTATTTCCGATCTGCATTTTTTACTAACACCATGGTTACTGTCAGTTATAATAGCAACAGAGATTAGGATTAAAAAAAAAAATTCTTATAAAATGTTGATGATAGTTGACAAAATTTCATCAAATAAAAATTCATTATAATGTTAATAGTTGGACATGTCAAAAATTTGTTTAGTTCATTCCAGAATCGCCCGAGTGATCAAGCTAGGAATAGTTTTTAGAAGTGAACATTCATTCATCTCAGGATTGCCTGATAGTTGGAGACATTTCTGGCCTCAAACACAAGAAAAATGGCCCAAAATGGTCATAAGCCGAAATTGTACATGAAAGTTATCATTTCACTTTTATTTACTTTTATATAAGTATTGTAAATATCTATTATACTACTAATTACCTTAATCCTAATTTTCCATTTTTATTGCAACCATTGACGCCCCAAGTAAAGTGGCGATTAAAAGCAGCTTGAAGATACAAGATGAAAGTAAACAGTATTATGTACAATTTAATAATAATAATTCCAATACATTACATTAATGGAGTTATCATAAAAAATGACACAATTAAAAATATTACTACAAGAAAGTCAGAATAGCCAAAAAGGTAAATGTGGCTAAACCAACAAGTTCATGGCCAAATGCTTTTCGAAAATGCTAGAATTGTCAAATTTAGCCACAAAATGGCCAAAATGGCAACTACGATACACCTTTTCTGAATATTTCATTTCATGGAGGAGATTTAGGAAGTGGGGTTCTAAGGGACCCTTGAAAGGGGAGCAATCCCAGTCTAGTCTATTAACGATAATAGGGACGTTTATTTTTACCGAATGACCCTCTTTTTTCCCCTCGAAGAGTACATCAAAAGACATCTCACCCTTTTTATGCTTTCGGTGTTGAGTGCAGTGTTTCAACCCTGCATTCCAAAAATGTCCCGTCCAAACCACCCTGATGTTACCCCGACTCCAGTACAAAAATTTGGGTGCCAGGTAGGATCTGGGTGGTTATTCTTTGAGGGCCGATAGGATGGGAGAATAAAAAAAGTTAAATAAATATTAATACAGGATCTAAAAACGTCTTGTATTCAGACTTTTAAAGATCAAATAGTACTCAAGTGAATAGAAACATGTAGCAGTAAGGTTATGAAAGAGAAACAGTTATAGGGTAGGGAAAGAGAAAAGGGGAGGGAAATTGGAGAAAGAGATAGAATAATGAATAAACAGAGAGAGAGAGAGAGAGAGAGTCGAAGACAGGGAATGTGAGAGACGAAAGGGAGAAGGAAAGGATCTGACAGAGAATTTTAAAAAAGGAAGACACAGAAAGGATGAAGGAAATAAGAGAGAGAGAGAGAGAGAGAGAGAGAGAGAGAGAGAGAGAGAGAGAGAGAGAGAGAGAGAGAGAGAGAATGGAACGGAATATGTGAGGAATGGAGAGAAAGGGGAAAAAGAGAGAATAATAATAAAAAATACGGAAAGGATGAGGGAGAGAAAAGGGAGGAATATTATACACGGAGCGGGCAAAGAGAGGAAGAGCGATATGGACAGAGATAGAATATGACAGGAAGAAAAATAGAAAGGAGACGGGAAGATATATATATATATATATATATATATATATATATATATATACGTAATGAGAAAATGATCAAAGAAGAAAATGAATTTCAAATTTGCTTTTCTTGCAAATAATTAGTCGTATATCTTCTAAGTGCTATAAGTTTGTATACACACACAGCATACACATGTATGTACACACACACAGCACACACATGTATGTATGTACACACACACACACACACACACACACACACACACACACACACATATATATATATGCTTATTAATATTCATAGTCATTGACAAACAGTTTCTCATTATATTTGTACAGCTTTTTCCTACGTGGATTTTCAAAAAGATGTTCGTGAATGTAGTGCACATTCACACACGCACGCATGTGCACACGCACACACACACATGCATGCATGCACTCTCTATCTCTCACACACATATGCACTAGTACGTGCATATACGTGTTTATATGTGTACTTCTTATGTAAACGAATACCTTGAATCTCCATCAATCATCGTGGCATGCCAACGACGAGACGTATCTGTCACTGAGATAGAACGTAATGAAAAATGGATTCATGCTTTTTATGTGGGTATTGGGCTAAGTGACAAACACACACATACTCTCTCATACACACACACACACACACACACACACACATACACATGTATACGTTTATTTTACAGAGCCACAAATCTGGCGCTATTTTTGTTTTCTATAGAAACCAAACCTTTTGAACATTAAAGGTAAATGCATGGTGCTAGGGATAGGAACTCTTCCCGAAACTTGTACAATCGATTGATCAATGAAATAATCAATAAAGTTTCCACATAATTTTTACTCCTGACTTTGTCGCATTCTCCAAAAGTAAACACACACACACACACACACACATATATACATATATGTATATATACAAAACAATATAATGAGCTTATATGCAATTTTTTCTGTTTTTTATTTGTTTGTTTGTGCTCAAATAGGATAACTGCTTTGGTTGATTTAACTACTTATTATGACAATTACGTCATAGAGCCTCATGAAACTTGATGTTTAATCACAATATTAAACTGCTTGAAATGAGTTGAGGCTTTAAAAAGACTTGAATTATTAAAGAAATAAATTACCTGATAGAAAAGCTTCAGGATTCTTTGTGCCGATCCGACCTGATCTCGTGGTTTATAAAAGGCTTGAAGGGAGGGGCAAGCCACAGAAAAGTAAACTCCCCATTAAAATACCCCTACCCTTTCTTCTCTAACTTTACCTTTTATCATCTACCCGATCCACCCCAACCAATTACCCAGTAATCTCTGTTACCAAGTCACCTTGTCATCTCACCCTCCTTGATAAAAGGGTGGACAGGTGAGAGGCATTGTGGGATATATTGAATGTACTCCGCACTGGAGAGAGGAGAGAGGGGGCTTGAATGGATTGGAAGGACGTTTTGCTGGAAGGGAGCTCCCTTTAAAGATTTATTTTCGAACCTGTTGGCTTTCCCAAGAAGCTTGTAAAACTACTGAACCCGTCTTCTTTTTATTTCATTTTATTTTACTTATTTTTTTTTGTGACACTTTTAGGTATCTGACCTGAGAAAGAAACCAGGACAAAATAATAAACATTTGCTGAACCATATCAAATATGTTCCTGACAGGGTGGTGTAGGGGTGTAATTTATTTTGTAATTCTAGACAGAATGCCCAGATCAAAAAATGAAAAAATAAAGAAAGAAAATCAATGATTTCGGATGTAGATTAATAAAAGATAAACAGATAAATAACAAGAAAAAGTGTTTCTAAAAAAAATCACCTGAGCTACTGTTGAATGTTCTTTTATTATTCAGTCGTAGCTCAATAAAAAAGCAGGGGTTCAAGATCCATCGTTAGTGCAAGATTGTAGTTTCCCATTACCAAGTGGTTGTATCAATGATGTGAAAACCAATAGTGTATGTATGTATGTATGTATGTATATATGGGGTAGCCGCTTCAACGTAGCGATGCTCTTACCATTGAGCTAAACAGACGCCGGTAATTCAAAGGCCCAAATATCTGCTTTCAATCCAAATCTCATCCAATTTATTCTTGGTCTATTCACTTCTTTCAACAAAACAGATATGTATTAAGAAAAGGATGTATATGATCCGACAGTATGAATTATAAATTGCGTTATACTATATGGAAACTTATTTGAAATGATCCGCCGTTAAGACACAGTTATTGTATCACTCACCCTAGACAAAGTAGATAGAATAAACAATGAAAGGAATTGGGTCTGCTGTATTTATGTCCTCTTACGACTGGAGAACTACGCTTCGTTGACAAAATATAGCACATCTAGGCACAGCAAACATTTTAAAGGTGAATTTGGAATAAGAATTAATTTTATTGAATTTTTCTATGTCTTTATTTCCTCTCACTTGAAATTAATCCTGACGACAGCTTGTAACCAGCAGTCAGTCATTGTTTTAAATCACCCACTTTTCCTCTGGGGTTAGGGGAGGTGGCCAAGTAGAGATAGTTTCCAGCCAACATCTGTAGCTACCCACACCGGTGAGAGGATGGGAAGGGCCGGGCCCCCTTTTCTCCAGAGGGTGGGGGTCGGCTTTCTGACTCACCGTCTTTTCCCCATCACTCTCTTTTCTATATTACGGTCATAGCAGACAATTTTTTTCAATGAAAAGTTCTTCATGATCTACAAAATGATTTTTGCCCAGGCAGTGCCAATTTTCCTTGCTAACATACAAACATATACTCACATACAGCAGACACATACATGCTTAGAACCATACAAATGCAAATCAACACAGATTTGTATGGTGAAAAAAGACAATCTGGAAACCAAGTTAAGTCCGAATATAAGCTTTCAATTCATTTTTGTGGTGATATCTCGCTGTCCCGTTTCTCTGGATTCGTGGCCATCATTCTTTTTCATTCTAGGGCCGACGAAGCCGAAATATTGGCACAAATATGAATAAATAACTTATATTCGTATTCAACTTGGTTTCCAAATTGTCTTTTTTCACCATAACATCGAATACACAACATCCATTCTGACACACCACGCATTCGTATGCCAACAGTTGTGAATGTATGTGAACATAAATGCTTAGATGTATATAATACAGCGTATGGTTTTGTGTAATCAATCAGAAATTGGTTGAAGGCAAATCAAAGAATATTGATAGATCAATAGTATAAAGGTGGTAAATTATTTAATCTTGGTTGAAAAAGCGGCTTCTAATATAAAGTAATGATGGCTTAGAATTTCAGCGAAAAGAGTAGATGGGCAATTCCCTTTGAAGTCAGACTCACCTATGAGAGTAAACAGAGACTAAAGCAACTAAACAAAAACAACAAAAAACAAAACAAAACAAAAACCCCAAATAAATGAAAATGGATTAAAGCAAAAAATAAATAAAATGAAATGAATGTTTCCTAAGCTGCAGCTACGAAATATGACTTGGTGGTTTTATAAGTGCAGTGAGACCAATGTTTTAATTACTAGGTTCATTCCAGATTCTTATTGGTCATCTCCTTTCATCATTGTTAATCTAAAGTGATCACTGATTGGTTGATTCTGATAGGCAGTGCTGGATTGGTTGTTGATGAATATTTCTTAGTGATGTAAGTGGGGAACATGTTGTTGTTTTGGGTAATTTTTTTTGTATCTATTTTGGAAATGACCTTTTCATCGAATAATGCAACAATGTATGAGTGTGAGTATATTGATACACGGAACAAAATGCGCACGTTTACATAAGGCACATTCATATTTATGCATATCAATACGGGTGTGGTCGCGCATGATTGGTGCCTAACGAACCATTTTTTTTCAAGTTGCTATTTTCGTTCTATGTAGAGTTACAATGCCCAATCTTTTTTACTTTGGATTTTAAACACCATGAATTATTAGACAGACGGTTTAAGTTTCAAAATGAAATTAAAGAATGAACATAATAACTCTAAAAATAACAGAAATATCAACGTTCTGTAAATGGTTCGTTGGGCACTTATCATACGCAGCTCACTTATACATATGATATCGAAATTGTTATCCAAAATGATCTCTCGTTGTTACACAGTGAGCGCATCATTTGGCTTAGACAACGTACATAGAATAATCAAATAAAGAAAATGGGGCAGCTGCAGAAATGGTACATGCGACCGATAACAATAATAGATACATAATAAGCATGTGTATATGAATTAATCTATTAAGTTGAACTTTGTTAAAGAGAGTGCTCAATACCACCAGTAGAGCGGTTGTAAAATGAGTGAAGATTTTCCCAGTGGTTCCTCACAGACTGTACATGCTGTATCAAAAGATTTTCAAATGAACTTCATGAGTGAAACAGAATGTACAATAAATACGGGGTCATCGATAAAAAATCTGTACTCATATATATACATGGGGTTGTTTGGGGTTGTTTTATTAATGAATATACGTGTACCATCAATCTTTTGGCTATTTTTTCTCACATTGAATGGAAGCTTTTTATCACAACTTTCGATTCCTAATACCCTCAACTGTTGAAAGAGCATGGAATTTCTGATGAAACTGGAACTCACTTACCATATTATGAGAGCAATACTTCGATGATATGGGATGTGATAATGCTTTAACCTATTTTCCTATGAAAATCTGTGGCATATAAATCATATTGGCATACAGTATTGTTAAGAAAGTTCCAAGTTTCTAAGGAGCACGAATTTTCCAAAGGAAAATTTCTGATGTTTCCTGATCAAATACGAAGATTAGTTCATTCAACTACTTTATTTTTGTAGCATTTAAAAATAACTTGACAGGTTAACAGAGTGGATAATTAGTTATACAACAGACTCATACGTAAATAATACCGTCTTACAGATACTATATTAGCAAAGCTGCTTGCGCTGGATTTTGAACTCAGATCTGGGTTTTTAGACATCTGCCAGGATTTTCTATTTTTTTTGTTTTGTTTTTTCTTCTTCAAAATCTTTTTAATACTTGAATTAGATGAATAGGAAACATCTATGTTTCTTTGAATTAATTTTCTCACACATTATCAAACAAACGACCTGCCATAAATTTCATCTTTTGATCTTCAACTGAAAGTTATTAACTTGACTAAGGTTGTACGAAATGGTGAGCAATAACAGATATACAGACCCTCATTCATTCAAAATAGACTTTGGTCATCTACTGACGACCTCAGACGCAGTCAAACCCGATCCACTATATTGATACAAAATTAACTCTAGCACTGAGAGGCTCTCCCTTTCATTTTTCTTATCTAGCTGAAGATGTACAGTCGTTTCCAACAAGATGTCGGCGAATAAATACCTATGTTTTTTTTCACATTATGTCGGATATAACTTACCCATCCAATAACCACATATCTGTTTGTATAGTGGATATGAAGTTATCCGATAGAATGTGGATGAGAATGACAATTGGAAGTTGAAGAAAAGAAAAACTCGAAAAGATAGGTGTTACATAGATCAATTTCTTTCATTACTTCTTGGGAATATTTCAATGGGATGCAGCCATCTTTTTCAGAGGAAAATATTTACTGTGGTTCACAGAAAAAATGCTGTTTACATGTTTGATGCTGAAGAGAGAATGGGGATATTTATGAGTTGCTTAGTAGGAGTAAGGAAGAGAGGTGTTTGTATTGGTATGAATGAGAGTAACATTTGGTTTGAAACGAGGCGGTTTTGTTTCCTGTCTTTTTGGGTGTTTGGCTTGTTTTAGATGAGAAACGCTCTTCTACACCAAGCATGTAAAAAGCAATTTTTTTTTCTGTAGGCCCCTACAAATATTTTCCAATGGAAAGGATATCTGGTTCCCGTCGAACTGCATTGAAATATACCCATTGAATAACAGAATTTTCTGAGAAGTAACACTTATCTCTCGTGTTTTTCTCTCCACATTCGAATTGTCATTCTCATCAATACCTATGTATACATACCAGACCGAGTTATGTGGCTGCTTAGGGACCCGTAGCCACCAAAGAGCCTCTATAAAGCGAGGTGGAGGCAAAGTCGAATGCTGCTTTGGGTTTCATAAAGACTTAAACTGGCCTTATATATATATATATATATATATATATATATATATACAAGGTCTGCCGATAAAAGAACCGAAGTTTTAGAACAGAGCGCGACTGAAATGTTTCGGTGTGCGCTCGTTGAAATGTTATGGAGAGGTGACTTTGATTCTTGTATAAAAACGTATCAAACCACGTTGATGATTTTTCTCTGAGTTACGCGTGTCAGAGTGAACGCGTCGTGTTTTTCCCAATATATATGTGAGACTTTCATGATCATAAATTTGTGTTTCAGACGCACATACACTAATATCTATGTATTAATCTATACTTATATTGTTAATGTTTTCCTATAAGTTTTGCTGTTCTAATTCACTCTACAATTATTTATCTAATTTTTCTGAATGTTTCCTTTCCTTTATCATCTGACCATATCTCTGATCGATTTGAACCACTCATTGATTTTTAAGTCCTTGTTGGTTGCTAACAAATAAAACCTGGTCGCTCTCAATTCAGACCACTATTTGCAAAAGATTCAATAACTAGTTGTTCAGCAAGTCTATTTTTTGGAATGAGTCAGACAGGAATATAAGAAGAAAAAATGGAGAAAAAAAACTCTGTGATGGTAAGTATTAGGTTAGTGCAAAAGTAATTGAAGTTTTTCACGATCAACTTTAAAGCAATACGTCTCAGGTTAGAATAAAAGTTAATGATCGAAATAAGAACCTTCAGAATCTACACATTTTCACCATCTAGAAACAAGTCCATTTATTCCAGGAGCATAGAATGATGGGACCCTGAAACTTTCCCGTGCAGGAAGTGATCGAAATGAATAAAAAAAAAAGTATTAGACAGAGGTCTGGTGAGTAAACTGAGTGAAGTAGAATTTCGTAGCCTCGGGTTATTCGCATGATACGTCGAGCTTTTTTGCTCTTCCAATCTGGTGCAAATGTCGAACAACCGTTGAATGGTCAACATTTAGTTCCTCGGCAATTTCTCGATTAGTTTTACATGGGTCCACCTCAATGATGGCGATCAATAGGATGACGTCAATCACGGAAGGACATCCTAATTCTCCGAACTCTCGAAACTTTTGGAACCAATGTTAAGATGTACGTTCGTTGATGACCCTCTGATCAAATGGTCCGTTGATATTGCGAGCAGTTTCCGCTGCATCACATCTCATGTTGAACTCAAATAACAAAATAGCTCGAATTCGCTTTTTTTCCATCGTTGATTTGACTGCCTTAGATAAACTAGACTAAAAAGTGAAAAGAAAACGTTCAGCTTAAATGGAGTAAAATTCACGATTTAAAATGGCACACAACAGACATGTAACTAAGTAATGGTTTATTCCAAAAATAATCATCAAATGTCAAAATTTAAAAAGCCATTATTTTTGCAATAACCTTATTTATCTCTGATCATTTTTAATGATCTGAGGTACAGAAAAAAATGAACATTGCTACGCAATAAAAAAAAGTCTTGTGACCAACGTCTTTTAGCAGCAAGCTGTGTTGGGTAATCAATCAAAAATGGAAAAAAGAGGTTATCCATGGATTACTTCTCTCGCTTTTTGTTGGGCAGTGATCAATAACAAATTTGAATTTTAAAAAAACTATCATGTTCACTTCCGGACACGAACTAAGGCAGCTATTTAGCCTACAACTATTTTTGTAGACATAATGAGTAAATGCTCAAGTGTTTAGCCCTCCAGCTTCATTGGCTTTTATGGTTAAAATGTTCTGCACTGAGTGAACTCTGTATTTTGTTCAATGATAGAGTTTCTTGAAGTCTGTCGTAACAGCTTGTGACTTGTTATCTCCCTTGGATGATGAGTCCGAGATGCAGATGACTGGACGATGTGTTCCAGCCGTCATAGACAAACCAAGTTTCATGAACATTATTCAACGCTTAGAGATAGGCTTCATGGAACGATTGCTTGGAATCAGATTCTTTCATATTAATCGGCTGTAAAATATTACTCGATTTTTTTCCGATTCTTTATAATCCTTTAATTCTATTTTCGGCAGAAACTCTCTGTGTCATTTGAATCCTATTAAAGTGCAAAGGAGTGATTTCAATCATTCACACTCTTGAAGTGGTGATATTCAATTCAAACGATGTACTTTCTCTTTTTTAAATCTCTTTTCCTTTTTCCATCCCCCCCTCTCTCTCTCCTTTGCTTTGTTCGCAACACTTTTTAAAGCGCAAAATAGGATGTTTTTCTTCTTTTTAGTTTTTCGTTTTAATTAGCTTTCCTTGCTAATGGAAACTTGGATCTCTTCATTAGAGTGACTGCCATCATTAAGAGGTAACAGAAACATGTTGGGCAGCAAATGGTTCTGTCAATGAGAAACCATATAAATCTATGTATAAATCGTCTACCTATTTGTACTTGTATGTATACGTAGAAGTTTGCATGTCTGTTTATATCAAGAAAAATGAGTATATAATCTGTTAGAACTATTACGGATGTGTTCTTTCTTATTTTAAATTCTAATTGAACTGAAATCCTGTTATTACATGCTGAATATGCCAGTTGGCCTAGACAGCGTAAATAGAATTAGCAGTCAAAGAAATGGGCTGTTACAGGAATCGAACCTGCCTACAAGAGAAAGCTGTCTTGAAGTGACAACGAGGTTGAGCCATAAAGCAGTTATTCGGGCCTCCGACTTACCAGCTAGCTAAGCAGATAAATAGAATTGTTTTACTTTGACAATGTTTTATTAGGTGCTGGCAAGAACCTAACAGGGTCTTTGCAGCTTTAGTCCAAGCTTTCAACAACTGATGCAGTGTTTCCCAACCTAGGTGCCACATACCTTTGAGGGTTGATAAAGCTCTCAATGATTGAACAACTGTAGCGTCAAAATTTGAAGTCATGTAAAAATAATTCCATCGAAAAATAAATGTAGTCAGAATTATTTCTATTATGACATCACGGACGTTTTCCACTGGAAAAAATCTAAAATAGAGTAAAAAAAAACCATCTCGAAATATCATTAAAAGACCCGTCAAAAAGATAAAAAAGGCTTTACTTCCAAAAATAAGGAAACGTATTTTTAGATGGGCTCTAGGGGGTACTGATGCCAATTCTCAAGTCTGTAGACAAAAGGGTGTGGCCAGGAGCGCTGGAACATAAAAAAACATAAACAAACAAAAAACCCCACAGAACTATGATCGTTCAACAACGCCATTTTTGATGACTACGGTTGTTCAATGCAGTAGGTGAACTATTCATGAAAACTTTTGCCCCCCCCCCCGCCTCCAAAGGAATCGGGTTGGGGTGGGGGTTCGATTCAAAATTTCACCACCCTCCACCCTCAGTTACACCCCTGGGTGTGGGATTAGCAACGGGTAGCGTTAGTGAATCAAGGAAACTGATTTTTTTTTTTGGTGAGTAGATAATAAAAGCCTCAACATCTGTTATGTTCCCTGGATGCTATGTAATGCTTATGCTACCGTAGTCTTGGCAGAATACAAAACAACAATATCTCTACGGCCCATTTAGGAATTGGCAAGCATTCACTGAACCTGAATCTACTACACATCATCGAAAGAAAAAGGCTGAAATTAGAAAAAAAAAGAATGAACAGGTCTGGTTCGTTGCTCAATAGAAACTGTCACACGAAAACGTCTTTAGGAAACAAGCAATGTTACAGGTGATCAATTGAGAAAAAGGCTGAAATTAAAAAAAGAATGAGTAGGTCTGGTTTGTCGCTCATTAGAAACTGTCACGTGACAAATGTCTTTAGGCAATAAGCCATGTTACGGGTGATCAATTGAAAAATCGGAGAGAGGGGTGATTGATGAATAAGTTACTTCTCTCGTTTTTTTTTTGGGTAGTGATCTCTAAAAATGTCTTAAGTGTAAGAAAAACAAACAAACAAACAAACAAACAAGTGGGCACAAGGTAGGACCATTTCAGCATAAACTTACATTGAAAACTGCCCCCCCCCACTAAAAAATTTAGGAAGGGAATTTTGAAAAAATGTAAATAGAGATATAATTCGTAATCATTGGAGATTTTTGAGCCCGTACTACAAATGGTATCTACCCAAGAACTAGGACTGATTTCCAAGTGCGATTTCAGATTAGAACCTAAGGCTGTTAAAACTGAGGATAACGTCAATGAAGCATCCGCAGTGAACGTTTCTAGAGTGAACTCTGTTCAGTGTTGGTTCAATAAGAATAGGGATAGAAATACGGATATCAAACCTTGACGAAGGAATATCAACAGCAGTGACCATCAACCCCAGTAAAAACAGTTCGAGTACTGTAAATGGGTCATATTTTGATTGAATATTTAGTTGATCTTGTTATTCGAAAAAATGACATTTCATGCATATGTAACGACCATTCAGAGAGGGAGAGAGAGAATGAGAGTCAGGATGAGAAAAAGAGAGAAAATGAAAGTGAGAGAGAGAGAGAGAGAGAGAGAGAGAGAGGAGAGAAAGAGAGAGGGAGAGAAAAGTTAGAGAGAAATTAAAAGAGGTAGTGAGAGAGAAAGAGAATGAAAATTAGAGAGAGAAAAAAGAGAGAGAATGAAAGATAGAGAGAGAGAGAGAGAGAAAGAGAAAGAGAAAGAGAAAGAGAATGAAAATCAGAGAGTCAGAAAAAGAAAGAGAGAGAAAGATGGGAAGAGAGATGAATGGAAATCAAAGAAAGAAATTGAAAAAAACTGGACAAGAAGTAAGGGTATTAAAAAAACAACGGATAACAAACATAACAAATAAACATAACACCCTTACAAACTGTCATCTGTCATTTGTCCGATGACTTTTAGCAGTTGGATGTGCAGGGGGGATCAATTCAAGAATTTGCAATAGTGGGAATCAATAAAAAAGTTACTTCCCTCACATTTTGTTGGGTAGTAATCACTAAGACAGTTTGAATTTTCAGAAGACAAGTGTGACTGCTGCCAGACATGGGGTGAGAGACCAATTTAGCATAAATTTACATTGTAAACTTGTTTTTGGCGGAATTTGAAAACCAAAAAAATATTTTCCAGACATAATAGGCAGTGAATACTTAAATTTTCAGGCCTCTAGCTCCATTGGTGCAGCCTATATGCATGATACATATATAGCCAGAGAGAGAAAGAGAGAGAGAGAGAGAGAGGGGGGGAAGAGAGGTGGAATCAATGAACAGAGTGAAAGCTATTAAAACTGTAAAGAAGGAAGACAAAGGAGTAGAGAGTAGAAGAAAGAAAGAAAGAGAGTTGGTAAGCAATGGAAAAATAATCAGCCAAAAAGAATGAGAGAGGAGGACATTGAGAGAGCGAGAGAGAGAGAGAGAGAGAGAGAGAGAGAGAGAGAGAGAGAGAGAGAGAGAGAGAGAGAGATGAACAAATATGTAAAGACTATTATACAAACAAAATACAATAGATAGATAGATTGATAGATAGATAGATAGATAGATAGATAGATAGATAATAGATAGATAGATAGACCTGCAAAAGATCGAGATTCATATCATTGGACTAAGCAAGATGATGCGGAAGACAAAAGATGTATAAAAACTGAAATACGTTGGTTGTTGGATAGAATCATACATACATACATACATGCATACATACATACATACATACGATCTGAGATTAATCGATGCCTACATAAATGCATGCATACATATGATCTGAGACAGATATATAGGTAAGTACATACATGCACACATACATACTTATAATCTGAGATAGACGGATATGAACATAGATTGATATAAGGAAAATGAGAGGGAAAGAATCAAAGTGAGTGTCGATAGAGAAAAGAAATATTCGGAGAGAAAATAGAGAAAGAATAGGAATATGTGGTGGTAGTGATGGTGGTAGGGTGAACAAAAAACAGATTTGCATGGAAAAAAAATAAAATTCTTTTTAGGCCATTTTTGAAAAGATGGAATTACTCAAAGATTCTGCAGATGTCAGGTTTCTTGTCCCAACAAGTGTCGCTTCGATTACTGCAATCAACTTTTGAATTCTAACTCCCCAGACATTGTGGCCCTGGTTTTTATTTCTATTTTGAATCTCCCTCCACAGAAAACAGACTTTCTCACCAACATTCTTCCCCAACCTTATTTTCTCGTTTTTATAGTTTTCCCCTGCTTTACATATCGAGTTTTGAAAAAAAAACAACCTTATATATATATATATATATATATATATATATATATATATATATATATATATATATATATATATATATATAGAGAGAGAGAGAGAGAGAGAGAGAGAGAGAGAGAGAGAGAAAGATCAGTTGATTTATATGGAAAATTCCGTACTGCGAATAAATATCTTCTTTAAGGAAAGGTAACTGTGATTAAGTTCCCTAAGAATGGCTTTGTAGTTATAAAGTTGGGTAGGGTGCCTTTCTGTAAAAATGATGGTTACCTAGCTCATCTCACAAGCCATCCCATCAGATATAGTGAGTTTGATCCTCACGGTGTGACCCACAAATCTGACTAGGTGCCAGGCCAAGATAAGTTAGATACATACTTGTGACATTGGATTGGTGGTCATGGTAACCTCAGTTGTAGATGTAAAGAATACTGATCAATCCCGTGAGAACTTTCAGATTTTCATCTAAGGGCCTCACGGGGGGATTTCCCAAGGCGGTGCAAGGCTTTTTTCCCCCGACCCTACTAACATAATGTACAAACACCCACGTCCTTTAGTCACCCTGTTTTCCATCTGCTATACCACCTTTAGTGTACCATTATGTTCGCTTGCCAATAAATTATAGTCAACATATTTTATTGATGGACGTATCATATTAACATATAGTTTCTTTACACAGTTCTACCCAAGAAACTAACGGGCTACCGCTGGCCTCTCAGGCCCAAGTGTGATGCCCTGGCTGCACCCTGCTCTCAGAGGCCCTGCTTCACCCTGTCTTATTGGCTTGAAAATGGTGCTTTTGAGTTTGAGCTCATAAGGGAACACCTCCGAGGAAAATTTCAGGTATCCTCTACGGTCCGTCCAGTCATGCACTTGTAAAATCTGTTCAAGTATTTACTTAGACGATCTATGCAATTTCTTCAGCAAGTATCCAGCTCCTAAGAATGAGAACTAGTTACACAATGTTAATGTGATTCGGCCATTAATTAGAGGGTATTTTAAAAAATTACACTCTTCTGTGGAGTTACTCATTCGGCGGTAGGAAGTAAGTTTTTGTACTATGTGATTGTTGCATCCTTTATGTCTTGTGCAGGAATTTCTGGCAAAACATCTTATCACCCAGGTCTTTCAGTCCCTCCCCAGAGTTCAGATTTGGTTACTCAATACTTCTGGCTTTAAACAAAGAGGTTTTAGACCGTGATTGAGATAAAGGAGAACGTGATCCTGAAAAAAGGACTCTGCAAATAGTCTTGAAATGTGGAAAGGATGTCGAAATAAGTGTGAGTTCCTGAGGATAATACTTTCAAGGGGATAGCCGCGAGTATCCTTGGTAGGCAATCATTTTGTTGATGTCAAATAGCTGGATAGTTTTAGAGAGACCTCAAAGTCAGTTTGAATTGGATGCTGAGAGAGATTACGTCTGAGCAAGAATTTTAGAACTTCCAAGTAATATTCTAGAAATGTTAGATTATACAGAAAATCTGGAATATTGAAATTGTATCACAAAAAACTACAATTGCCCCATACTATATTTCTTCTACCCAGTTTTTTGTGAAGAAAAAATCCTTTACAATCAGCTCAAGTTGGCAGCCATTTTGTTGGCTGGGCCAATCAGCATGTTTCAGTGGTAGCCATCTTTTTTTGACAGTTGGTAAAGAAAGAAAAAAAAAACTTATTAAAAATGGGTAAAAGAAAATTTAGTAAAAACTAAAATCGAAAGGACTTAAGAATAAGTGAAAAGAAAGATGCATTGATAAAAGTAATTCTAGAATAAAATAATCTATTTAAGAATAGAAAAAAATGACTATTTTTATGTTCACCCAATTTTGATTTTAAGAATAAAAAAGATGTGAAAGGATATGGGATCAGACATTCTCTTATATATATATATATATATATATATATATATATATATATATATATATATATATATATATATATATATATATATATATGTGTGTGTGTGTGTGTGTGTGTGTGTGTGTGTGTGTGTGAATTTATTTATGTGTATGTATTTGTATGCTTGGGTAAGTATGGCGATGCTGAGACGTATAGACATACATAGACTTGAAAGTATGCGGAACATTCTTCTGGAATATTTTACAGTGTATCTATTTACTCATTTTTTAGGAACAAAAAAAAACTGTCATCGAAAATGTTCACATGTTTTTTTTTCACTGGTGGTCATCGCTGAATACTGAATGTCCGTAAATCTCCCCAAATTTTCGGCACCTTTCTCAGCATCCTTACGAACCCGTTCTCTGTACACTTTCCATTTTCCTTCAATTCCTTAAAAATCTGATTTCGATTCCAATGTTTTTGGCATGGTGTTAACCATCATGTTCCTTACCTTTCTCACCTCCTGGGAAAGAACTGTATTTTGATGATGCTAGTGTTTTTTCTGTATCTTTTCTTTATTGTTATTAACATCAATTTTGTCCATTATTTTCAACTTTGCTTAATTATATATAATTATTTTTATATATCAATATAATATCCATCACGACGATTACCTCTATCATTATCAATCTTCTATCACTCCAATATTAGAAAAAGGAAAATAAACATTGATGTTTTGGTTATCATCATCAACATTATTCTTTTTTCCAGTAGATGTTATAAAGACTCTCAACTCAAAATAGCAAAAAAAATTCTGTTTCTGTCTGAGAGAGAAAAAAAAAGATAAAATATCCATTTTTTTTCAAAATGCAGAAAGCATGCCTCCATCTTTTCTGCCATTTTACAATGGCAAAGTAAGAAACGTATTTCCAAAGTTAAATTGAATGTCTGCCTAAGATGTGAACAATCACTGCGTCCTGTAAGTGAATACAGAGTCTGATGTCCATTGTGTAACTGGTTCTGAGGGAGGTAAGAGAAAGAATCAACTGGCTGTGTCTTGGGGCCCAAGCAGAAAAAGAAAATATGAAAAAAAAAAAGAAATGGTGGATTGGGGGGTGGAATTAAAGAAAAATGGGTTGTGAATAATTCTGAAAGTCATTGCTTCACTTTGCTATTGTATGGGGTATGCATGCATAACACGAGAAAAAAAGAGATGAAAACAGAAAGAGAGAAAGACAGACGGACAGAAATTCCATGAAGAAATAGAAAAAAATGAATGAAAAGGAAAGAAATTCAACGATCCATTTAAAGAGAAAGTGAGAAAAAGAAGAAAAAAAAAGAAATGAAAAACTAATAAATGAAAAACGAACTCTGAAGATCGGAAGAATACAGGGAAAAAGACAGAGAGTTCGAGAAGAAAAGAAGAAGAGAAGGAAGAGAGATAATTCGATCAAAAAAGAAAAAGAAAGTATAAGAAAGAATTTCAATGAGGTAATAAAAAAGAGAGAAAGAAAGAATGAAAGAAAGAAAAGAAATTCAGGGAGAGAAAGATTCAAACTGACTGTAACAACTAAGATAAAGGCACCCTAAAAGACCGGTATATAACGATGATAATTTTCCATCTCAGAAATAGCTGAAACGTGGTAAATATAACAACCCAGATAACTACAAAATTTGAAATAAATAGATGTATAATCTAAGAATCAATAGACGTAGCCACCAGTACGTATATATTATCGCTCTATAGTTTGTGTGTCACACTTTAGTTAGTTCTATAAGAGAGTAGGGAAATAAAAAAATATAGTAAGAAAGAACGAAAGGGAAGAGGGGGGAATGATAATACTAAATATAATAGACGCTGCTGTTTGCCTCTATTCAATTGAAAAAAAAAAGAAAAGAAAGAGGGGAGAACTTTCAATAAGTGTATTTGCTATTTGTCCGATGTGACCTTCTACACAGAAATGTAAAATTCAAGCCTTCATGAAAAATCATATTCTATAGAATCAGAGATTTTTTAGGGAGTTGACAGTGTAAAAAGTTGTTTTTCTTTACTCACAAATGAAAAGGTACAGAGATAAAAAGATAGATAAAGATTCTCTCATTCTATGATCCCAAATATTCCGTACGTGTGTTCAAGGTGATTCATGCCAAAAGACTGTCTTGACTGACTTGAGACTTGAGCACAACCTTTTGGGGATCTTCTCATCAACCCACTTGGGTGAAATGTGACAATAGATCAAGTTTAGTGGTGGGTCCCTAAGGTATACGTGTGGGGAATTTTAAAAAATGGCTATAGTTTCTGCAGCTAGTCTCATGAAGTACTGCCTCTGAGAAGCTGAGATTGAACCCAGAAAGAGTATAAGGTCTCTTAGTTTTGAGAAATTATCCTTTTTAGATCCGTCATTCTTGAGTTTTTTCCATTGGATGGCATAGGACTTGATCTCCACGAAAAGGACACGGCTTTTGTCTGTAAATATTGAGGAATCTTCCTACTGCAGAATGGACATGACCTTGTCTCAGAATCGTTACCCGGCCATATCCCCTCTGAGCTCAGCGCTCACATATGTTTTGCAACCAACGCTCAAAGGAAATTAATATGCGCACAATAGATTTCAAATTCTGTAGATAAGAGTTTTTATTGAAAAATATTGATTCACTAGGTCGAATTTAAAAGTACGCAAATAGTTTTGTCACAGAAAAAAATCACAACGGGAGATTTTTGCGCCAACTGACAACAAAATATTTGAGGGAACAATGCGTCTCTTAAGGGTATCTTTCTCAGTTTGAAAGATGAAAAAAAAAAACCCCAAAAAGGACTAATAGAAGGAGTGATGAGTCTCTTTTAGTACCTAACAATTACTTCTTTTCAAAGAAACAGGCGACTGACCCATGAAATATCGATTGCTCTTCCATTTACCACAAACTTTTCAGACTAAGGCTTTAAAATGTTCATCTACTTCCTATAATATAATTTCCTATCATATAGAGTATTTATGCACAACTAAGTAATGTTCCCTCGGACTTTTCGTAGTAAGTGAATGCAAAAATCTCAAGTTGTGCAATTCTTTTCTTGCACAGTTTTGAACAATGCAGTAACTTGACTTGTCAGGGCCCTGGGGCAGACTCCTTGATTGGGGTCCCCGGTAGATATACTATTGGTGAAAAAAAAAAAAAAACAAAACGCTGAAACGACCCCCGAAACGAAATCAAAAAGATAGAAAGTCGTTAGAATTAAGAAGAAAAAAAAAACAACAAAACTTTGATGAAAAGGTGAAATTTGGAGACTAGTTCTATTCAGGTACTTACATCAGTATACAAATTTTTGACAGGATGAGCAGGAATAACGAGTCCTCATTTTCTAAGTTCTAACATTTCTGTAAACCGATGTTGTAACCTGTACCTGAATGCATTGTTGAAATGCACCTGAAATCAAATGTAGTGTATGACTCAAGTTGAGCCACAGCATTGGGAAGAAGTGATCGAATTTTGGGTCGGATCCAGGAATTTGTTTTAGATTTGGAGGTATTTTGCGTTTTTGTCTAGTACACATTTTGTGACTTCATACTTCTATTGTCTGACACCTCTGTGGGGCCTCCTCCTTGTTGAGCCCAAGAGCATTGTCCCACCAGTCCCATCAGTAGTTATGACCCTGCTCTCCAATTCGTCTTAGGGAATCAATATCTTTCCAATAAAAACCCAGTAATCAACAATTTTTGAAATCTTTAGTGCGCACATAATTCCCTATGAGCATTGGTTGTAAAACACGTGTGTACAGCTTTGAGGTGTCCACATTGAAGAGCAAATGAGGGATTGATACCCCGAATAGCCAAAAGAAGGATCCGGGTGAGGTGTCGGAACGAATTCGTATGTGCCCAGCTTTCAAAGCTTCAAATGACTAGATATGGTATTAGCATATGTAAAAATGAGTGTAATTGCGTATAGATAGGTTCAGTTCATCGGCAGCAGGCTACTGTGTAAGTCGTTGGACATAGACCTTCCCTCAGGATTCGCCAGACCTCTCTATCGTCGGCATCATGGAGTCAGTACTATCTGAATGTGTCTTGTCTGTCAAACCATCTTACTTTCTTTTTTTTTCACTGTTTTGCATACGATCTCTGAGTATCCATGTTGTGAGTCTTGATGTCCATCAGTTGTAAGACATTCATGCCTATCAGTCTGTGAGTATTTTCAAGAAAAGGTTACATATGGTAGGTGATAGTCTGATAGGGTCACTATTATATCCTTTTTTTGTGAAGTAGGATCACTATTTCTTAGAAGTTTTGAAGTGCTCATGTGAATAGCTGTGCCATTCTTTTGTGAAAAACCTCTCCTGCATCTTTTTGAAGGTCTGTTTTTAAACCATACTTGCTCAGAGCTTTTCCAATTTTCATATTTTGTAGTAAACATCATTTTTCTGATATGTTTGGGATATCACTAGCATCTATTGGTTTATCAGTTTGTGGTACTTCTATTTCTGGAGTGTGCATAATTTCACGGTATTCTCCACCCATTCTTAACATTTGGTCCCAAAGTTTGACGAATTCTGCCATTTCTTCAGTACAAGCTGGTGTTGTTTGCGGATTTGATCTCGAGCTTGGGCGTGTTTTAAACACTTCCCTTTTCTTATGGCCTCTTCTACCCTCCGAGTTTTTCTTCCTTTTTTTTCCTCTCGTTCTTTTGTTTATTTGTCCGTGTTCTTCCCTTCTGATTACGTCTTCAGTAGTTTCATCTGAATATTTCCCTTCTGCTTTGATTAGTTTTAATGTTGCTTTCAAGTCTCTCTCAGTGTTGTTAGTTAATCCCTGTGGGAAAATTCACAGGTATATTTGAATTTTTATGAGACGATCTTTATAGAAAAGAAACTACAGAACAGCTCATTGTTTCCAATGGTGGATAGGAGATATATCTCTCAGTAAAATTGTTACCCTCAAGTGGAAGAGTCCTTTGTTTATGGACAAAGAAACAGAGAAAAAAATCACCCTGTTCATTATATGAACAGGTATGAGGTTGCAAAAAATACAAAAATATTAAAAAAAACACCACCACTACCACCAACAACGACAACAACAGCAACAACTGTAACAAAAACTTCTCTCTAAGATTTGTCAGCCATTTTACTTGTTGCTGTCACAATTTGAGCCTTGTTTTGATTTGTGTTTCTTGTGACACCCAACCCCAGCCAACTCTGAGTTCAATCAAAATACAGGTATATCTTGAATGACATGTTTAATTCGTTTCCGTATTATCCAAAACCTTACTGTCCAACATCTTATAATTCTCTTGAATAGTGCGGATAATTTGTTAATAATATTCAATACCTCACTATTCAATGTATTTACATATTTATATACATATATATATATATATATATATATATATATATATATATATATATATATATATATATATACATATATATATATATATATATATATATATATATGTATTTATATATATATATATATATATATGTATATGTGTGTGTGTGAGTAGTGTGTTCAAGTTGTTTCAAAATTTTTCAAAACCGCACTATTTAAGGTAATGCTATATATATATATATATATGTGTGTGTGTGTGTGTGTGTGAGTGTGTATATATATATATATATATATATATATATATATATATATATATATATATATATATATATATATATATATATATATATATATAGTCTGGAAAGCTTTACAGCCTTAAACATTGAATAGATAAAAAAAATTTCCTTCCCAAAATCTACATCATTTTAGTCAATTATTTCCCCAAACTCTGTCAATGTAATTTATGTCATTTCTTTATATAAATTGGAGACCTTGAATAGTGCGGTTAATTCATCAATTTTCCAAAACTGAACTGTTCAAGGTCCTCTTATAATTCTATTTATTTTTTTCGAGCTCATTCTTATTTACTTTAATCTATACAGCAATGCCTAAACCTGTACTAATCAAAACAGCTCTGTTCAATGAATTCCTGTAATCATTTTGAAATTAATCTGCAATCTGTAAAAGAATGAATGTTTCCAAACAACAGACAAACGATCTCTTTTGCCTCAATGTTTGATTAGTCAGCTAAATTTAACTTATATAGAATTTTTGTGAACACCTGATGACCTAGATTTAGCATTTGAGGTTCCCTGCCTCTTCACGCTTCAAATCTCCCCACAAACCCCTTTTTTTTTTCATGAAAGAGATGAAATTTTACCTGGTGTACTTTTGTAGGACAGCAGCCTTTTCAATGTTTTGTTCCAATTCTTTTCTGTTTTGTGAAAAAAAATGTTGGGAGTTGGGGTAGAAGGGATCCAGGGGGCGGGGAGTCAATGAAAAGAAAAGAAAAAGCAAAAGAAGACAAGTGAAAAAAAGTCAAATTCATTAAGTATTAAGCACTTTAAACAGTTTATCTGGTGTCATTGTTTACATGAAAAACTGATGCTTTTAAATTAGAATCTGAATGGGTTGTCTTCATCTGAGCCCCCCGCTTCGTTCTCCAGAGATTTGAATAGAGGCAAGAAAGTGGAGGGGTTCAAAATTGAAAAAAAAAAACCCCAAAAACCAACAGTCTTCAAACAATTTGAAAGAAAAAATCACGTGCGTGAAAGTGGGCTAAATTTTTTTTTTAAATTAAAATTTATGATTAATAACCAAAAATATGTGGCAAAAATAGTTGACCTAAAATCTTAAATTAAAAAAAAAAATGAATTTATTGAAAATGCCTGAAATAAATAAAAAAAAAAGCAAATGAAAAACACAAACAATTCTATTTCAAAAATGAATTGAGAAATCAATGAAAAAAAATCTTGAAAAGAAATAATGACCTAGTTTGAAAAACGATTTAAAATCGGAAAAATTAAAAAAAAGCAAAAGAGAGTATTGAAGAAAAAAACTCGACAGAAGAATTTCACAGATGAAAAATATAAAATAAACTTTTATAAAAAACAACTTATGAACAATGAATTGAGAAAAAGACATAAAAAAATCTCAAAAATCTATTGTAAGATTTTTTTTGTGAAACAATTCTTTCTCTTGTGAGTCGTTTTTTTTAATCTTTTTTTAATCCATTTCTTTTGGCAGAAAGAGTCTTACACAAATCAATAGCATGAAAATGACTTTTTTCAAACAGGATTGTTGCTGGAACTAAAAATATCGCTGAGAAAATATGTGACCAAAATATTGTGGATTTTCAACCAAAGTTACTGAATTCAAATTTGAATTCTTGCATACTAAAATCTAATATACAATACAAAATATTTTTTCTTTTGACGGCACTTTGAAAATTTTTTTTTCCCCCAGTTGTGTGGAATGGGCAAATTACAAAGAAAATCTGAAAAACATTTCATAAAGGCCATTATGCTAAGATGCTAGAAATCAACAATCCATATAAATGTACATCCAATATATAGCCATACATATGTGCATCCATGCATACATATATATATATATATATATATATATATATATGTATAAATGTGTTATGTTATTTGAAATGACCTCTTGTTGTTACATGTAGAATGTGTCACTTGGTCTAAACAGCATAAATAGAAATAAACAATTTGAGAAAAATAGGGCTGCTGTTGGAATCGATATCTGCAATCAATAAGGTAGTCTTTTCAACATAGTGTCACTCTTAATCATTGAGCTAAACAGCCCTACAGGAAAGGTGAGAACGAAATAACTGCTTTATACCCTCTGTTCTCATTTTTTTCATTCACTGTCCATGTCTGCACTGTTTGTTTATACCGCTGACAATTATAATAGGCCAAGTGACCCATCCTCCATGTAACAATGGTAGGTCATTTCAAATAGAGTTTCCAATAATATAATGCATTCATAAATATTCTGTTGGATTATAAATCCATTTCCTAATAATCTAATTGTTGGCATTAGAAACAAACAGTCCATAAAGTTCCGAAATAAATGTCTTTATAATTATCACATTCCGTCAGTATAAATTGTCCATCTCCGGATACTTAATATGTACGTATATATATATATATATATATATATATATATATATATATATATATATATATATATATATATATATATATATATATATGGATACACAATGAATGCATATATGTGGATTAGTGCGATATATTCATATATATTGTGTTATACTTTTCAATCAGCTCACACCTACCACATTCTGATCCTAGGCAGAAGTGCCAGAAAACAAGGTTCTAATCCCAAGTAGAGCACACAGATAGTACACTCTGACATTGATCATATTTTCAAAGCATTTTGAACATCATCTATTATAAAAGGTTATATAATAATTTTACATAATATAAAAGGTTCAATAATAGGGAGGTCCCTTCTTTCTACTACCAACCAATGAACCTGAAAAATCTTATATTGACAAAATATCAATAATGTTACAGGATTGTTGTAAAGTGGTTCAAATAGGTTGTATTTTTATCAAATATTTTCTGTTTTTTTGTATCATCCTTCATCTTAATATTCAGAAAAAGACTGAATACGTTATATGGTCACTACACAATCAGCAAGAAGTAGGAATCTTTTAGAATGAGTTGTATGAACAAGATGGCATTCTCTAAAATGCTAAATCGTATGGTACTTACCAAGCTCTCTCTTGGCAAAAAAAGATCTGTCTCTGATAGGCTGCTTCTGTAGACTTTAAACAATTCATCAAGGGATTCATAGGAGAATCAGAAATTGCATACTGATATCAGATATTTTTTATCCCATAACTTGGTGGTGATTTTTTGGGGTTTGTCAAGGGCAAGGTAACTGGACGGAGCCCATCTCTTCTCAGGTAAGTTTTGGAATCAGAGCTATTCACTCCTTAGACTGGTTTCAAAAGCTAAAGAGTTCAATTTGTCCAACTGTTTACCAATAATTGCGCAGAAAAGAGGTAGATTCATGCCGTTTCAAAGGGAGATACTGCCAAGTGAAAGCTAACTTTGAATTTGGCTTGCTGATTTCATTCTCCATGCTGCTATCTGATTGACAACTTCACACCTCAAAAATTAGATATTGATAAAGATGTTGGCATCTTTTTTGCTAGAATTTGCTAAATTGGTCCCTTTAATTTGTGTTCAGCTGTGTTCATGCATGTTTTTTGAAAACTAAAGGTAAGAAAAGTAATTTATTTATTGATCATCCTTTTTACAATTTTTCCAATTGATCACTCCCTAGAGAGCATGCTGCCAAAATATATAAGTCATATGATGATTTCTAGTAAGTAACTAACCAGACCTGTTCTCTCATTTTTTTTTTTAATTGGAGTATATTCTGTTTTACTTACCAAACTAGAGTCTTTCCCCTTGAGTATAAAAAAAATTCTTTTGTTTTTAGTGATTCTTTTCTGTATTTTTAAAATATATGTTTAAAAAAGAAAAAATAATTAAATTTCGTCCTTTGAGGCTTTATTTATTATTAAACTAGACAGACAATGTTTTGTCGCCAAACGGTCTCATTGTCACAAATAAGATCTTTTATAATTCATTCCCTTAAAATTAGCTGAAGAGAAAAAACACAGACACATGTACACAAATATATGTATGTGTATATATGTATATATGTATGTATATATATATATATATATATATATATATATATATATATATATATATATATACAAACATGTATAGATACTTACCTACATATATACATCAAAGTCTAAATTCTTCTTTTAAATACATATATATATATACATGTTTCTGTAGGCGCGTATATGTATATATATGAATACAAAACTAGCTGAAGAGAAAAATGCACAGACACATATGCACACATACACGCAAGCACAAATATATATATACACAAACACGTATTGATACTTACCTACATACATGCATTAGAGTCCAAATACTCAGTTTCTTTTAACAATATATATATACACATTTGTGTATGTGCATATATGTATATATATACATGTATATATATATATATATATATATATATATATATATATATATATATATATATGTATGTATCAAAATTAGTTGAAGAGAAAAATATGCAGACACACATGAACACATACACACAAGCACAAATATATATATATATGTATACAATCATGTATATATATTTACATACATACAAGGATCTAAATGGTAATTAAAAAAAGAATATATGTATATATGTACATGTGTAAGTATACGTGTATGTATGTGTATACATACATGCACATATATGTGTCTGTGTATGTGTAGATATATACTAAGTCCTGAATAAATATATGTATGAAAAAGACTTCAAAAAATATATCAATATACACACACCATATGCTTAAATACACTTTTACACTGTATATTCTTGAGTCTATAAGTACTGACAAACATGCAGCTTAATTTGCATACACATGCAAATACGTACAAGGATATTGACAGTATGAATGCGTGACCCATAAGCTATGAATTGACTGTATGCCAACCATAAAAATACCCTCAGAGTTTCAATCTGCTCGTATCGTTAATTGATAAAAATACTTTTTATTGGAAACTAGTTTTTGTGCTTATATTTCTGTAGAATTTTAGGCAAATCTTGTCCTCAACCCCTTCTAATCAAGGAGTTCCCATATCCCCATGATTGGCTTTACCAAAGGCTGATCTTCATTCAAAAGGTGATGCTGCTTTGGTGTGATTGAAAGGATGTCCCACTTCTATAAGCACCTTCCCGAGAACAAAATGATTGAATCAAACAAGTACTGCTCCCAGTTATACCAACTGAAGTTAGTAACCAGAGGAAAGTTGTTACAGCTTGGCTGGGGAGTTTTTCACTAATCCTTCATATTTACCAGATATTGTACCATTGGATTACCATTTATTCCAGTTTTCACACTCTTTTCAGAATTGTCATGTGGAAAAAATAATCCATGCAGACTGTAGAAAACGCTTAGGATTGTTCTCGGCTCAAAAAAATGGAAAATGCTGGGAGGATGGTAATGGGGCATAACTAGTGGGGAGTACAACCCCTAATGCTCTCTCTATTGGCAAATTTTCTTCCCTTTGTAGGATGATTTATTAAAGATATCTTCAAAGATCTTGGAAATGGATTATTAGAATGCATGAAATTTTTGTATTAATTCAAAGGTCATGTTCGATTCCGTCATCTTTTCTTGATGGAAACTTAATTTGTGCCCCCCACCCCTAAATTTTGGACATGCATAATTTGTCTGCAAATCAGAGGCCTCCACCCAAACTATAAATCATTTGGTTCATCTTTGGATGGAAGTATTAAAAAATGGAGTTCTTTCACAATGAAGTGGTTTTGAGAGATGTATGAATTATTCGATGCCACACAGGAAACGCTAGCTAACTTGACGTGAACAGATTGACCAATCAGTTTGAATTTCAAGAACTTTTTGGTCTCAAGTTGATATGTTTAGAAGAAATATCATTGCTATAAACTCATATGCAATTAAAGCCTGATAGTCTATATCAAATTATCTATGATAATAATAATGATAATCACTGAAAGTAAGATTGGAAGAACTGGGAGTAAGAAGAAAGATTGAGACAATACAGACCACTGCACTACTGGGGTCTGCATGAATACTAAAGAGAGTACAAGAAATATGAGGTCTACGTCACCCAGCTGTTACCAATAACCTGACAGGGAGAAGAGGAGAAAGGGGGAAAAAAAATGCCTGTGGGATTACCGACTACAATGCTGCTGTGATAGTAGAGGTAGATATGAAGAGTAGACTAAAGACCTGAGAAGATATACTGTCACTAAGCCTTCAGTGATAACCATTGGGCAACTGGTGTGAAACTGTAAACCACACCACTGCTGTGAACTGTGAAAGTGTGAAGAGGAGGGCTGGAGACCTGAGGAGACTTGCTGTCCCTCAGTATCTTGCTGTGACCACCAGGCAACTGGCGCGAAAATCAATCATAATAATTCATTATAATATGAGTTTAAAAGAAATTATTACCTCTGCCAATGGAGATGAACAAGGGTTATTTATTGATCCATGTTTGTTTGTTTGTTTGTCTATCTATTTGTTTTTCTGTTTGTCCGTGTAATGTAACTAAAGGTTCTCAATGAATTTCAATGACATTCAGTGGAAGGGTGAATCATGGTTCAAGGAACAATTGATTGAATATTGGGGTGAATCAAGGAATTTTTTAAAATTTTGTGAACATGGTAATTTTTCATCTTTTCATTTGTAATCACACAGTAATGAAATCATCACGGGGATATCATCATAAATAGGTTAGATAAACTACATCATGGTTATCTATTAAACTATTGATACGTCTCTGATGAATAATTATTTCAAGGTTTTGTCATGGTAGTGTCTGAGATCTGTAAACTTGTTCATTATGTAGTAACTGTGGTGTTGGGAGAGGTATGCTCTCTCAGAGTGCATTCCGGTTATTAGGAAAATTGGCTTATAATATCTGTTTTTTCTTGATAACAAAAGATATCAATGTTTTTAAACAGAGCATTAATTGAAATTTCTCTGAGTAATACCCGCACATATATATCTAATACTTTGAAGCATAGAATGTTTTTGTTTGTTTCTTTCTCACTTTGTTTCTTTGTAACTTCATGTTTTATTTATTCCTGAACTTTTGCACCCTATAGGCTGAAAATGAGGGTGAACATAGGATAGGTGGCAATGATCTCTGGACACCACGAAGTCATTTTTAGGGTTCAGGCCCGTTATAACATTTTCAAATCTACCAGAGATGGTTGCACCTTAAGAGCTGCAAATTTGTATACAAGGGTAACTTCACCTCAGGGTGGGCAAAGGATAGGTACAGCTGCCCTCTGGTGACCTCTGAAGGTTAATTTAACGTCAGATAAATTTTGGCAGACACTTTCAAATCTAACAAACCATTTTCACCAAAGGTCAATTTTGTCATTTTCAACCAACCTGAAAGGTTGTGATCCCTTTGAGAAGCTCTGTGTTAAAATTTACAACATGACCTGTCAGTGTTAATTATTTTTTACCCCCTGGCAATGCTGGCTACCCCTGCTAGTATATAGCTAGTATATGGACAAGGGTTATGTATTAAGCCATGTTTGTCTGTCTCTTCATTTGTTTATCTGAGAGATGCAAATATTAGCACAAACCTTTTTTTGTAAAATATCCTGGGGTATTAAATGAAATAACAAATAGATAATCACCAATGAGAATGACTTTCCCTTACTTTTTACTTATTTCTTATTTATTGGAATCTTCTAGTGGAGTACTAGTGCCTTTCTATTTCTATTTCTATTTCTATTTACCTATCTATCTATCTATCTATCTATCTATATATATATATATATATATATATATATATATATATACATATATACATAAATATAATTTGGATTTTAAGATTAATATGCCCAAAGCTTAGACTAATATTTTGCACTTCGGTAGATATTAGGACAAGCATCATAATTTCCAACCTATAGGTTTCAAAGCCAATGTCAGATTTGTATTGTTTGTATACAAAATATGTAAGTAAAAATCTAGAGTTAGTCACTCAACAGAAACTATCATGTGACCAACATTTTTTGACAGCATGCATTGAGGTGCTCTATTAAAAGAATTGGGAAAAGGGATGATCAATGAATAAATCACTTCTCTCGCCTTTTGGTGGTTGGTGATCACAAAAAATCAAAGAATTAAAAAGGGGAAAGCATGAATGCCTTCAGACACAAACTGAGGGGCCTATTCAGTTCACACTTACATTGTAAATTGAAGCCCCCTCTAAAAACCTGTTGGGATGGCTTTAAAGAAACCAGAACAACATTTTTTTCTAGATATAACAAGGGGTAAATGCTTAAATTTTTAGCCCTTTAGCTCCATTAGTGAGGCCTAAACGCATGACACATAGATAGATAGATGGATAGAGGGATCGATAAAAAGCCAGTCAGCCCCCCCAGACTCCATAGAAAACTGGAGAAACCTACGTCGACAGTTTTGTGACAGTTTCATCCACGGCAATTTTTTCCAAAATAACTTGTTTGGTTGAGCTCTTTGACCAATATTTGAATATCATAAGTGCAGCATCTCATTAATTACTATATCATCATAAATATTATTTACATAAGTGAACCCACATACACACACACACACACACACACACACACACATATATATATATAAATATATATATATATATATATATATATATATATATATATATATATATATATACTGAGTTTAGATAGTAGCATGTTTTACACTGGAGCTGGAGGTCAGTGTTTGCATCCATATCAAAAGCCTAAAGTTCAAAAGCTGATTTTCAAAGCACGTTGATAGGCAGACAGAGGAACTCCCCCTACTAAGATGTGTGGCATAACACAATCTTCCACCAGACCTGCCTCTCTTCTACTTAGAAACTGTGGGAGAGAGAAAATGAACTTGATTAATAAAGAGAGAGAAACAGAGAGTAAGAGACAGACAGACAGACAGACAGAGAATTGCACAAAGGGAATAGAAGTGTACAAACAATATCAGTTAAATTCATTTTTTTAGCATAATTCTTTCAATGCACTTATACAAGAATACCTTGATTAGTGCAAGTTTTGGTGTAGTCTGGTTAAGGTATCGTTGTACAAATTAATGCACCAATCTATTAAAAGGAAAGAAAACCACTTTGAATTATAATCAGTCCTAGAACAGTGCATTTTTGAATGAATCAAAAAAATCAGTGATTTATTGTACTGATCAAAGTATACCAATATATGTTGATGTCTGTATATATTTGAGAAAGAGTTAAAATAGATGTTTATCAATCCACAATGGGAATATCCGTGAATCCAATCTGGTCGTTCAAGCAATGAATTTGTCAACCTCTACAGGTTTTTTTTTGTTTACTTTACCTGGCCTACCTCTATTCTAACCGCTCACAAATCATTGACCCTCCCTCAGTACAGGTGAGTCAGGCACAATCCACCTGTAACAGTTGCCATAGTGATGACTTGCACACCTCATGAATTAAACATAGAAATAACTAGTTTAGCAGGGTCCAGTAGTGGTGGTTGTCCGATTGGAATAATAACGATTTGATTTTATTTTTTTCTGCATTCAATAATTCTTTTTCTTATTTGTACATGATATTTAAGAATAATACCAGATCAATGTTTATCATTTTGATTTTTTCAATCGTTTTTTCTTAATTTCTTCCTGTATTAAAAAAAAAAGAAGTTTTTGGTCATTCACAGAGAGAAAGACCGTGAAATAGAAATAAAACAACGAAAACATCACGAAACTTTGAACGCATTAGGAATTTTCCAAATCTCAGGCAAAAGAATACCAGTTACTTATTTTTTCAATCTTTTCATAATACATGCATTTGGTCTTATCCTAAGTTATACAAATAGTTACCTCAACAAGATTGTTTTAAAAAAGAATTAAGATTAACTATTTAGATCATCAATTGGTTAATTGAAATGTTCTGCAAAAGTTTAAACTCATTATCAATTTTATAATTTTATTGGAAATTTTATTGAATTCTCCATTGAAAATTTTTATTTTTGATACTTTGTTGAATCTGAAGTATTGTTACTTGGAAGATCTGATTCAGCAGGCTTTGAACCAAACAACCGAGGAATTCATAAAGCACTTTATACAAAGCTGATAAGATAGCAGTTTTGAGTCCCAGTGCCATATTAAATTGACTCCTATCTTCAAAACACCCTCCTTGCCAACCATCCCCATATGTTTTCAATGATATTGAGATCAAGGCTGCTGGCTGGCCAGACCAAAATGTTTCCAACTTACTCTTTTTGTGACTCTCTCAGCATGAATAGGAAGATTCTCATGCCAAAACATGAACTGTTGGCTGCCAATCTGAACAACTTCAGCCTTTGAATTCACTTTTATTTGCTGATCCACATATCCTGCCCTGATTAGGTGCCTGTCCACAAACTGGAACATTCTTCCCATTATATCCCTGTGTTGCCCAAATCATGAGCCCAACACCTTCACTAGCATTCTTTGGAAAGGTTCCCCCAGATAATCGTGAGTAAAACTGAAGGCCATCTTGAACATCAAGGTTGAACTTCTCCTTGGCTGAGAAGATGACCCCACTTCGACTCCTCATCCCAGATTTGATGAAGTCTTCCAAATTCCAGTCTGCATTGTCCGTGGGTCATTTTCAGAGCAGGTCATCCTTTTCTGTGCCAGAATCCTTATCTCTTAATTGTTTGTCTGATGGTCTCTTTGTTGACCCTTTCTTTTGCCCTCAGATTGGTCAAGGTATTGCTACAGTGCTCTGATTAATGTCTAGAATAGTAATGGATCATTCTAGATAATAATGAAGTTATTCAAACTTCTTCACTTGTGTTCAAAGTTTTTTGATGCATTGTATAACGATTGGTTGGAAAGCTTTTAGTAAAAGTACTGATTTATAAAGGTTCTCCTTGGCTTTCATTTTAAAGGAAAAGAAACTATAACCACATATACAATCACTTGATCATAGTCACTTGCTCGCATGTACACACCCATAAGCAAGCATATCTATTGATAGATTTCTAGATACATATACATAAGTATAAATATCTGTTGTGACTTACAAACATCAAAGTACAAACATCATAATAAGTACACACATTGGAAAATATACATAACTCAATATATAATCATTGGGTTGGCCCATAAGCTAATTCTGTTCTTGTTGTTAGATGGCATTAGGAGCATTCAGCTTCAACTAAGTTCATCTGATACTTTTGATGGATTGTGATTGTTGCCATGTATTCAAAATTGTTGCAATAGGTGTATTCTTGTTTATTGATCCCAATATTGAAAACGGGAATAAATGAACTACATTTTTGACTTATTACTATGCTTACTTATTTTACAAAACATAAAAATGCAAATGAATGGACGAATTATATATATTTTTTTTGTTTATCAACATTCTTGATTTACTTTACAAGCATTGCTACAAACATAAAAAACAATGCTGTTTGCTACTTTTTTTTACTAGGGGCTGCTCGAAAAAGAGACTGTCTTTGTATTTGGAGAATACACCTGAAGAAGGCTGTAGAATGGATTGACTTGAATGAAAACAACAACAAAAATAACCAAAAATGATGAATAAATCAGTTCAAGTGTCTGAAAAACTCTTACATGAGCCCAGAGTTTTACCTGTAACTTAATTGATAAAAAAATCCACTTTTATAATGTAATGGTTAGCAAATTGGCCTCAAACATGGAATATCCCAGGTTCAATTCCTGGTAAAAGGAAAGCATGTAGGAAACTATTCATTGGGAACCACCTAAGTTGCATGATTGCATCCTGATAAAGGGGTGGTCATAAAAACGTGTGAAAACAGAGTCCTGGTCTCAACCAGACTTTAAACTTGCTAATGCATGCAATGGAAACCGAGACATTGTCACTCCAATAGGAGTCGTCTTTTCAGAAACAGATGCACTTTACAATAACTAATACATAGACAGAGACAGACAAACAATTCAGCTGAAAAAGCAGAAATAGATTTTGTACTTCATAAACATATAGCTATACACATCGTCATAGATATTGCAAGAACGTGTGTGAGTGTGTGTGCAAGAAGAGGAAACAAATTAAATCAGATTAAAATCAATTGTTAAATTTCAACAATTACACTTTTTTGTTCGAGACAGCACGATTGTCTTATGAAAAACCTTCAAGCATTTCTTTTGATTCTTCTTCCTTTCTATTCTTCATGAATGAGATATTTATCTTTTCATTCAAATACTTTTTTTTTTCCTTTTTCATTTTATTTCCTGGAAAAAAAAACAAATAAAAGACATTTTTTCCCCTGAAAACAATCATGGTCATTTTTATTCAGTATTTTTTATTAGCAGTAAATTAAATCACGAAATATGAAAATTTTACACTTTAAACCTGAGAGAGAGAGAGAGAGAGAGAGAGAGAGAGAGAGAGAGAGAGAGAGAGAGAGAGAGAGAGAGAGAGGGGGGGGGGGAAAGAGATGGAACTTAAAGAGTTGGGAGAGATATAATGTGAGAAAAGGAAAAAGTCTTTTTTTTCAAAAAAACTTTTCATAAAACATTTCATAGAAATTATCAAAAAGGAGGAAACACTAGACTGACAGACAAAAATGTCTATATATATGTATATATATATATATATATATATATATATGTATATATGTGTGCGAATATATGAGAGAGTGAGTGTCATTGACTGAGTGTGCATGTATGCGTGTGTGTGTGAGAGGAGGTGTTATTCAGTGAGTGTGTGTGAGGGAGAGTGTTGTTAAGTGAATGAGAGAGTATGCGTGTGTGTGCATGTGAGAGAAAGAGAAAGAGCGAAAAAATGTATGCACGTCACGTTCATGCATGAGACACCTACATTGGCCTCCGCTATTCGAAAACCACCTCAGAATCACACAGAGGTCAATAGAAAGAGCAATGCTAGGAATAACTCATAGTGATAGAAAAAGATCAAGATAGATCTGAGAGAGGATCTGGGTAAAAGATATACAAGTAATCAAGTTACAGAAATGGAGATGAGCTGGACACTTAGAAAGGATTATTGATGGAGCAAAAGGCTGACCAATTTGTACCTGAGGGACAGTGAAGGCAAGAGGGAGAGTGTGCTGAAAAGACATAGCAGAGGTTAGTGCAATCGTGGTCATCATGGAAGGAGATGGGAAAGGTCTTTGTCCAGCAGTGGATCTATAATGATGATGATGATAATGATGGGTACAAATATATGCAAAAGAAAGAAACAAATACTGTTTATACCAATATACGAGAAGGAAAATAAAAAAAGACTTGAATTTAATTTTTGAAAACCACCTTTGCGGTGTGCTCATCAAACAATGCTTTATTTTTGATATCTGAAGTTTTTATCTAATCTTATATCTTTGATTCAGATCTATTTTTCCGAGCAAAAGAATTCATGACAAAATTTTGATTGTTCATTTGAAGAAAAATTGAAAAAACAAATAAAAAAACCCCAAAAAACCAAAAACCAAAAACCAAAACCAATATAAAACAGGTTAGATTGGTCACTCATTAGAAACTGTCACATGACCAACTTTTTTCTGCATCATGCCGTGCTGGGAGTGATCAATTAAAAAAATTGGAGGATGAGGTGATCAATACTTTCCCTTGGGAGGTGATCACTAAAAAAGTCTGAATCTCCGAAAACAAGTGTAAGTGCTGCAGGACCCTAAGAAAGGGATTAATTTAGCGGAAACTTACACATCATTGGCAAATTAAGCCCTCCTCTCCTCCATGGGAAAGGTGGGAATTTCAAAACACAAAAATTTTTTTCTCTCCTAAAGATAATGAGGTGTAAATGTTTGAATTTCTAGCCCTCTTGCTACACAGCCAGCCAACCAGATAGCCAGCCAGACCAACTTGAATACTGGAGAAATATATGTGGAAAGTTTTGGTGACAGTTTTGTTTGACGGTTTCTAATACCAGCAAAGCAATCATAAAAATAGTAATAACAAAGACAATAATGAAATAATAATTCTAATGACAGCAGCTGCAGAAATATTGATCATGATGAGATTAAAGATTGACAATTATAGCAACAACAGCAATAATAATAAAGAAAATGTGTTGAATCGATATCATCAATAATAATAATGGTAACTTGCCATCACAGTTAATAATTAAACAACCATAGCTTCATCATTTGAAGTCGTGTAAAAAAAATTCCATCAAAGAATGAATATGGTCAAAATAAATTCTACTTATGACATCACTGGTGTTTACCACTGGGAAACATCTAAAGTTGAGTGAAGAAAAACTAAAATTATCTAGATTTTGGAGAATTCAAATGTTAATAATAAACCAGTATAAATAAGGCACCCAAAAGTTCTAAAAAGCTTTTTTTCTAAAAATTGAAAAAAAAAAAAATTTTCAGAAGAGATCTAGCAGAGTTCTAATGCCAATTTTCAAGTCTGTAGACAGAACTGTATGGCCAGGAGCACTGGATCACTCAAACACATGCACAAGGAAAAAGAGATAGAACTCTTCACCATCTTTGGTGGCTACATTTGTTCGATAATAATAGTAGAAAATATCGAAGATATGAACATGGTAATGCAGAGGACAACCCCCAAGAAGAAAAGCAATCTCTTATCAGTGCAACCCTGAGCAAATGTATCAGGACCAATTACATGATAGATTCTAAACATATGAATGGTAAAAACTGTTTCATCACTGGTAAAACTACCAATGTGATAATAATAATGACAAGCTCTCATTTGTTGTGTAATTGCCTTATGTAGACTTGACCATAACCCGAGCACTAACCTTAAACCTGGACTAACACTAAACTCTAACACTGACCTTAAACACTTATCCTCAACACTAACAGTAAACACTAACTGTAAACATTCACTCTTTACGCTAACAATAATCCTGAATGCTCAATCTAACTTATATCTTTCGTAGTTTATTTTAATAAAATACAGTTTCAAAAGGTTGAGTTTTTTTACTTTCATGTGAAACAGAAATTTTTTCAAAAATGTATTTACAGATAACGTTGAGAAATATGAAAAAAAAGTTATTGGAGAAAATAGTGCAGGGACATCTGATATGAAAATATTTTGAATTCAACGTGGAAAAGGAAACATTCACCTGTATCAAAACAGCAAATGTTGACTTTGTAGTGAAAAGTGGAGAATACCAGGTAGTGAACCAAAAATCACTCAAAGACATACACACACACATACCATGTATGCTTGTGTAAAAGCAAATCTCATGTAAATGTTGGCACCCTATTTTTTGTATCCAAAAGTGGATTTTTCCATGTTTTTCATGTGAAAGTTGACCATTTGTGAATCAAGGTATTATCCTGAACATAAATTCTTTAATGAGGCAATTAAATTTCAACACCATTTTGCTCTGATGTACGCATCAAAATACTCATCCTACTAAATACTTCACTGAGTAATCATAAAAAAAGCTGCATCATTATTATAAATACTGTAGTTATATATAATATTGACCTGCATTATCTAAATAAACTGTTGCTCCTGAATCCAGTGGTGATGTGTATTTCTTAGGAAATGTTTCATTTCTGCTTCATCTGCTTGCTAGTCATGTAAACAAACATTGGTAGCAATGCAGCCAGGCCAAAATTAATTAAGATTATATTATTACTAGGTCAGTATATTGAATCATCATTTCTTACATAAGCCAGGCTGATATGCATTTGCAGGTAGTTCACTATAATTACCATATCTCTGAATGGGTACTTACAACGATTACAGCATATTCCGGTAACTTAAAATCATGATAAGACAAGTCTGCCTACTCTTTGCAGATGTAAACACAGCTATGGTATGGCTTAGTATCGCCTTAAGCTGCACTGAATAAATTAAAAATAAAGATGTTGCACTGATATGAAACACCTGTGATGATAATGTCTGTAGATGATGTGAACTAACACTGGGATATTAACAAAATCAATTACTCTTTCTTATTAATTAATCAAAAATTGATTACCAGTATGTATGTTTCCGGATCTTACGACAACTGTAGATAAATATATATAGTCTACAATGATATTGATGCATACCACACTGACACTATGTATATAAATATGTGTATGCGAGTGTCTATGTTTGTGTGTGTGGTGGTAGTGGTGGTGGGGGAGGCAGGGTGTATGTGTGATCAATCCCATAACAAATAAACAAAATTTTTGTTCCAAAACACTTAATAGTAATTAAGAGACAAAAGGCACAAAGACAATTTTTAAATGTCATGTGACTCCCACAGTCAACACACCCATCCTTACCCCATATATATATTTGTATGCGTATGTATATGTGTGTGTATATATATATATATATATATATATATTATTTTTTTTTTTCATATACATATGTGTGTATATGTATGTGTATGTTTTTGTATATGTGGGTGTATTTAAATACACAGAGCAACACAACACACCCATGTCGTGGAAAACGAGCCAAAGTAGAGTGTCAGGCTCTGAGTAGACTAATTGGTTCTAATTACTTAACGAGGTTCCCTGGACATTACTGCCTCCTTCCCCACCAATCAAGTCCGAAAAGGAAGGGAAGGAAAAAAAAGGAAGGAAATAAGGATGGCAGAAAAGAATGGACAGCAACATTGAAATTAGGAGATGTCGAGACGGACTAAAAACACAAAAATGTGAAAATGACTTTAATTCAAGTTCAGATTATTAACACATTATGTACTTATATCAACTGAGTTTTTCATAGATTTGGGGATAGCTCCGTGACAGAAAACACAATGATGCTTGACTAGGTTCTAGATACACTTATCCAGGGCTAGTTTATGCTATTTGAAGTCCTGAGATGAACCATTGCCATTATACTACAAATCATTCACTTGGTATCTTCATCTTTGTTGTTTTAGTTACAATATGGATCCCGAGAGATCGCATAAGAAACCGAGGCTAACAGAACACAACATGGAGAGATGAATTAGACAGATTCAGGAAATACTGGCTCCGCAACGCCCATGATAGAGAACTGTGGTGAATCCTGGGGAAGGTCTATGTCCAACGACGGACATTAAAAGATTGATGATGATGATGATGATGATGATGATGATGATGATGATGATGATGATGATGATGATGATGATGTTCTGAGATGGAAGAGTGTCAATATTAGAAATCTAGATTCAAATTCTTCAGATCATGTCTCGTTAGATACCTGCGACCAAAATTATCGCTAAAACTTTCAACATTTTTCAAGTTTTTCCACTTTTTAAGGAAGTCTGGCTGGCTATCATGCGTACATGATGCTAGTGGGTTGGAGATCCCGACATTTATTCCTTATCATGTCTAGAAAAAATGTTTTCCTTGTGTATTCTTAATCTACACCCCATTAAAATTTTAACAGGGTTTCAATTTGCAGTGCATATTTATGCTAAATTGATCCCTTAGTTTGCATCTGGTTGTATTATTGCTTTTTTCCAATGATTACTTTTAAACAAAAGGTGAGAAGTAACATGAAAATTGATCATCCTTTTTTTTCCAATTTTTTAATTAATCACCCCAATACAGCACGCTGCCAAAAGATGTTGGTAATATGAGAGTTTCTATTGAACTAATAACCAGACCTGTTCCAAGAATAATTCAGACTAGTGTTCTCACCTTTGTTGTTTCGGTCACAATATATCTGCGTGTCCATCTTCTCTCCAAGTAACATGTGACAGGTTGTAATGGGTTACATGGTACCACCAGCAAGGAGTAATCCCAGTGCTAATCTGTTGGAAAAAATGATACCAGTCTGCACTAGAAGATCTACTTCTGATTCCAAAGACTGGTTGACAACCAAGGCTAGTGAACCCAGACTACCCAACTATTCAACTCTAGCTGAGGATGAGACAAATGCTGGAAAGTATCCTAGGATCCTTGTTGCATATGATTTGGGGAGGATATTGACTATGCCAAGTAATTCCCATAGCTATGAGCAGGAGGAGTGGATTCATGCTTTTCCCCAGGGCATTAGTACGAAATGAAGACACAGCTGTCTCAGCTGGAATCTAAGGTTGGTTCGCTGATTCAATTTCGCCCTCTGTTAACTGTTAGGCCTCTTGTACCTTCGACAACTGAACCCAATTTTACCAAATACGAGATCAACCACCAGTTCATATGCGTCAAACAGGAAACTGCAAATTGAAATAATTAGATTCATTAGATTAATTATTGCAGTTGGGAATGACATTTTAAATGATAGCCAGTCTGGGGGGACAGTAGTTGGGTGTGTCAGTTGCATGTAAGACTAAGGATGGGAAGGTCAAAGGGTCGGCGATTTGCATTTGATTGTTCTGTCATTCTAAGTCCCTGCCTGCGATATCTAAAATTTAAATGAAGGGAAAGTAACAGTAAGTAAATTAACAGAAATAAATGAACAAGATAAGGTGTCTGAAATGAATGCAGTAATCGTCATTGAAGTCAATAATAGAATGATAAAAGAACCTGAGAGTGAAAATTTGAAGTCACGTGAAAAAATTCAATCGAAGAATAGATATGGAGGGAATTAATTCTAATTATGATAAAGCAGGCATTTTTCACTGGATAGCATCTTATGGGATAAAAAAAGCATTCTAAAATATCTATATTCTGGAGAATCTAGTTGTTATCAATAAACCTGTCAAAATAAAGCCCCCAAAAGGTCAAAAACAGTTTTTTTCTCCCAAAATGAATATTTTTAGAAAGGGTCTAGTGAAGTACTGGTGGTAATTATCAAGTCTGTAGACAAAATGGTACGGCCAGGGGTGCTGAAAGACAAAAAGACAGACACAAACACATGCACTTACCACAACAAATAGAATCCTCCACCATCTTTGGTGGCAACAGTTGTTCAATTATTGTAGGTGTCACCTCATCCATGATCACTGACTATGAGTTCTGTCTTGGATGTATCCAGCTATTCTTAATATCTTCAGAACCAATAACATGGCTTTGATGTGACTTGGTAACCAATCAGACAGAACTTTACAGCAAATGCATGAATAGAAACTCTTCTGAAGTGTTACTCAGTCAGCAGTGACAAGCAATTGAGTGAGTTTGAATTAAAACAATGCCGTTAAGAATTGAAAAAAATCCTTGAATCTAAAAAGTTGAAGAAAATTTAAACTGAAGGAAGAATGCAGGAATAGCAGTAAAACACTAGCAACAAAATTAGCCGTAGTTGTTGAAGACAAAACATGAAAGCAAAGGATTACCAAGAAACTTTTACAAAAAATGTGTTACCCAGTGTAAGAAAACTAGGTTTGGTCAAAAGATCATTGCTGCTCCAGCACAATAGAAACTGTAGGCATACATCCAAAAGCACACAAGAATAGTTGAAAAGGGGGAAATAGAATGGTTCCTGGTCTCAATTGCACTGAAAATCTTTGGAGAGTTTCATGGTTTCAGTGCCTACCATACATTGCAGGAATTCTGCAAATATAAATAAAAATAGCTTGAACAGTTTGCAAAGGAAAAATAGGAGAAACTTAGTCAATTTACTCTGGACATTCTACTGAAATATTCAGCTGATAGAAATTTGGCAGATTTCTATTTATTTCGAAGATATCATACAGGTAATACAAAAAATTCAAGAATGCCAATATCCTTACTGGAGCTAAATATATATATATATATATATATATATATATATATATATATATATACATATATATATAAACCCAACTGTGCAAATGTGAACCACATGGTATACATTGATGTATGGGCAAACATGCTAATTCCTGAAAGCTTGAATTTGCTCTCATCTTCAGTGCGTTGTTACGCAGCACTTCAAGTAGACATGTTTTTCTGACATGTCATGATGATAGTCGGTTCCAAAAATGGTCAGTTCATCAATCAGAAACTTTTGGAGACATTGAGTGATAAGTCAACCAGATCTTATGCTAAGTGAAGTCTATAGAGAAGAATACCTGTCATGTGCATTTGTGCTTGTATGGCACAAGAAATTAAGTGAATGATATTGGAAGTGATGAATACTGTGGAAGCACGTGCAGGTCCAGAGACCACCATCTCTTTATCAATGATCATCTCTGTAATCATTCGGATACCGAGTTGTGATACAATCAATTCAAATGATCAGTTGAATTTTTTTAATATCTTTTTTTTTTTTTCTTTTTCAGCATCATTTGAATCAGTGAAATTGCTCGAGGTGATTGACGAAGTACTGGGGAAACTTGCGGTCACTGATCTCAAATATGAGCCACCAGTGATGACTGGTGTAGGAAAATGACCAGTATAGAGAAGAAGAAGAAGAAGAAGAAGAAGAAGAAGAAGAAGAAGAAGAAGAAGAAGAAGAAGAAGAAGAAGGATATTAATGCATTGAAGAAAAGGCTGTTTTTATGAAATTTTTATGAAATCATGAAAATTTCATAAAAAACTGGTTTCTTTTCTTCTCTTGAATATTAACAAACAAATCATCATTGATCAATATTTATACAAAATAGTAATGCTAATAATAATAATAATAATAATAATGATAATAATAATAATAATAACAATGATAATAATAATAATAATAATAATAACAATGATAATGATGATGATGAATAAATAAATGAGTGAGTGAATATGAAAAACATACCTGAAATTAAATAAAAGTGGTTCAAAACTTTTGGTTTAAATTGTAAGAAAAGTAATCTTTGGGGAAAGCAGGGAATATACTTATTGATGTCCCTGGGGAAATATCTAGAAAACAAAACTATCATTAGATAATAAATTTCAAAACAATACGTATATATATATATATATATATATATATATATATATATATATATATATATATATATATTTGAGGAGAGAGAGAGTGAGCAAGGGAGAGAGAGAATAGTAGGAAAGAGAAGCAGTCACTAAATAAGTAAAAAGAAATACAAAAATATTCTCAAAGAATTAAAGATAAAAAGAATATATGATACTACAAAAACAATAAAAAACAAAAATATAGTTATTACAAAGCAGTGACAGAAACAGCACAAATTCAGAAAAAAACAAAAAAACAAAAAGAAAACATGTATAGAAAAGTACCCAAAACTCCTGAAGCCATAAAACAAATGTAAGAAGTGGAAATTATTACAGAAAGAAATCCTGGCCACCCACCCAGCAAAAAAGGAAATAAAACCAACAAAAATTTTCACAAAATATTAAAGAGAAACAATTAAAAATAACAAAAAAAAGAAGACTGATAAAAAAACACTAAATATCACCAAAAAAATTACAGAAGAAACACATAAAAAATAGCTTCAACCCAGAAATCTTCAAAATGGCCGACAACATATACTAAAAGTGCAGAACAATAACAATTTAAGTAAGTTAACAAAATATGAAAGAAAAGAAGGGAAACAACAACAGTTTTGCATATTTTCTAAAACCATAATTTCAGTTAATTGTCTTTCTTTCCTAAGCTTTGTATATTTTATATTTTTCAAAAAAAAATCTTTTACTTACTTATTTATGGGTATATATTTTTTTCAATTATGGAAAACCATGGCAAAAATACAAAGCCTAAGATCTAATTAGGTCCCCTGTGTGAGATGAGAAGACGCAATGGGACAATGTGATTATATATGACTTGGACAAAACATACAAAAAAGAATGCGTGAGTTTCCTCACCATTTTGCTCATTCATGCGACATGGGTATTACAGATTTTACAAAGAGAAGAGACAAGGAAATACCATTTGAAATCGAACACTTTTCTTTTTTTAAGTTCCGTCATTATCATCATCATCATTTGCCATATAACATCTGTCATATATTTGTTGCAAACTATATTGATTCTGTTTAGGTGAGCTGGTATCACCTTGTCTTATTCCTTTCTGGAGCTGGAAGGGGTCCGAGTCTTTATGTAGCCTGATAAATGAGCTGCCGTGATTGTATATATGTTTCAACACTTCAACATATACTGGATCTACACCTTGCCGACTGATGGCCTCCATGACCTTAGAGATTTCTACTGAGTCGAACGCCTTTTTGAAGTCGATAAATGCTACGGCAAGTGGTAGTCTATATTCTGCTGCTTTTTCTTTCAGTTGATTTATCGAGTGCAGGTGGTCCATGGTCGAGTAGCTTCTTCTAAAGCCAGCCTGTTCACGTGCTTCACAGCCTGCCTCGAGATGATCTTCAGAAGGCTAGACTGGGAGAGTAAAGGAATTAAAATAGACGGCGAGTATCTGAGCAACCTCAGATTCGCAGACGACATAGCCCTTTTTGCAGAGAACCTACACGACCTCCAACTAATGATAGATGAACTAAATGAGGAGAGCAAGAAAGTCGGCCTGCACATGAACTTCAGCAAGACGAAGATCATGTGCAACAACCACATTGGAGATAAGAACACTAAGATCGAAATCGAGGACACAGAACTCGAGAAAGTAGACCACTACATCTACCTAGGGCAACGAATCTCCATGAGACCCTCAAAAGAAGAAGAAATCAAGCGAAGAATCACACTAGGATGGCAAGCCTTTGGCAGAGCTAGCTCAACCTTCAAAAATAATAAGATCCCATTAATCCTAAAGAGAAGGGTGTATAACCAATGCATCCTCCCAATAGTCACTTATGGAGCTGAAACATGGAACTTAACCAAGAAACAGACCCGTAAGCTGAGAACCATGCAACGTGCACATGAAAGAATAATGCTGGGCCTCACATGGAGAGACCACAAAACAGCACAACACATCCGGGAAAAGACAAGAGTTAGAGACATCATAGAAGCCATAAAAAATCTCAAATGGCGGTGGGCTGGCCATGTTGCAAGAATGGCTGACAATCGATGGACATCACGACTCACAACATGGATTCCCCGAGACCATATGCGCAACCGAGGCCGGCAAAATATTAGATGGAGAGATGAACTAGACAGGTTCAGGAAGTACTGGCTCCGTGACGCCCATGATAGAGAAGTGTGGCAAATCCTGGGGAAGGTCTATGTCCAACGACGGACGCTAAAAGACTGATGATGATGATGATGATGATATTGATTCTACTGATGTCTATGTGAACATCTACTTTCTTACTTTCTTCATTCAGTTTGTCTAACATTATCTGGTGTTCATCGAGGTTCTCAGTGAAGAGGAAGATGTCATAAGCAAATCTGAGGTCATTTATGTATTTGCCATCAATTCTGATCCCTTTTTTCATCTTGTCAGAATTTTGGAAGATCATTTTGAGGGATGCTGAGTAGAGTTTGGGTGAGCAGGCATAGTCTTGTCTGACTTCTTTTCGAGCTGAAAGGTCTCAGAAGTTTTACATAGCTTGATAAGTGAGCTGCTAAATTGGTAGATGTATTACAAGGTGTCAGTTCTAAGGTGATTCTTCATTTGATTCCGTTTTCTTTTGAGGAGTTCATGGAGACTCTGTCTTAGATATATGTAGTGGTATACTTCCTTTAGCTCTGCATTTATGCTTTTGATCAATGAGTCTCTATCTTCCTTATTAATACGAGAAAGTCTTACTCTTGAACTTGACTTTCCTCTTCAACAAAATTTGGCTATTATGGCAAAATCTAGCGTGGCAGATTTGTATTCAGTTTGATCCTCACTGGGTGATTCATCCTTATGTACAAGTGACATGCCATGCAGAGCTTAGCAAATAACTGTCTATTGGCGCTTCACAATGAAGCAGTAGTCAACAAGCTGCTTTCATAACCCTTTAATATTGTAGTGAGTTTTATCCTTACTGGGTTCTCCTAGCACCAAGTTATGGCTACATTCACCACAAGGCCGCAAGCATTAATTTCAACAGGAAAAGATATTAAAGTACAATTTAAATTATTTTCATGTGGCTATCAACAATAAAATTCAAAGGTTTGCTTTGTGTAATATCTTAGAAATAAATTTCTCCAAAACCTCAAAAAATCATAAGTTCTTGAGAATATTTTTTTCAATTGCCATGAGAGGACGATCATAGAAAATATATGTATAGATTTCACTGTTTTTGCTTTAATATGTTTATCACATATTTGAATCTTTTTCTAAATAGATAATTTAGAGTACTTGTGCTTTGATTCATCATTCACAATTGAAATAACTTACTTAATCTCTTCAGGCATTCCAGCTGGCAGAGGCCTCTGGGCTGCAGTCCCTAAAACCCTTACCTTAATATGGCACTGAGTATACCACTAATGCCCTTGTGACATACTAAGCTCAGCTTAGTAAATAACTGTATATTCATGATCCTTTTTGATATGGTTAAGGCCTCCAGTACCAGAGGCAACAAAGTAGTCTCACAATAAGATGGATCCTTCAACATTTTTAACTGTGGGTATAACTTTTACTCACAGTATATATGTCCACCCAAAGCCACACAACCGGTTATTGAAATGTTCGGAATGACTGGATACATTGTGGACAGACCTTGTTTTGAAATTTATCTTCGAGGGACTGACAGACTACACAAGTTAGAGTCATGAAAGATTTATCATGACAGCCAGAAGTTATAGAATATATATATATACATATATATATATATACATCAAGAGAGAGAGAGAAAGATAGAGATATAGACAGACAGAGACAAAGAGTGAGAGTTCCAAATTGTGACAAATAATGTGTGTGACACATTTTACATCTAAATATTAAAGCCTTGGGCAATTATTTCACCTTTTTATTCTATGAGAAAAAAAAATGAATATTACCCTCATGCTGTGGATAACATGTTTTAAAACATTCCCAGCAGCCATCTCTTTATGATGGAACAAGTTTGTCCTTCATATTTTTTGTTTACTTTATTGTAGCAGAAAAATAAAATTGATTATTAAAATCTCTTCCTTTGCTTCTGAAGGGTTTGGAACACAGCAGATAACTTCATAGTTATTTTTAGATTTACCTCACTCAAATAGGGGTTAAATATGAAAAAGGCATTTTGAACAAAATTAGTTTGAAAGGAAGTGTCCTCAACCAATGCATTCCTCCTGTACTCACCTACAAAACTGAAATATAGAACCTAACCAAAACATTGACCCTCAAACTGAGGACTGTTCCGAATTTAGGGATACACATAATAACCAAAATCTGCCAGTAACACTTACATTAATTCAATTAGACCACCTGGAAGTCCTTTTTCTTTCTGATTATTAGTGCATTTTATTGTAAAATCATTTGCAATACATTTTTCTAGTAAGATTATTTATAATGCTTCTCTATAGTAAAATTATTAGCAATGGATTTGCATTATACATACAATAGCCCAATTCTGCCAATAACTCTTACATTAATTCCTGATCACTTGCTATCATTTAGACTGCTTTTCTATTGTAAAATTTTTCACAATGCTTTTCTATAGTAAAATTATCAATTACATTATGTATACAATGAAATAAATTTCTTGACCACTGACAATCCTTTTTTTCTTGAGTTTCAATGCATTCCAATCGTGAAGTCATTAACAAATCATTTATATAGTAAAATCAATCACAGTGAATTTCTGTTGCACAATTATTTGCAATACATTCCCATGTTTGAGTAAAAAAAAAAAATTAAATCCTAGTTATATATGGTTCCAATGAAGCTCTTGCTGATATACAACCATGATTATTGTTTCAATTTTTATTCCACTACAACCAGAATTTGCTACCGAGTTCATTTTTCAATAGTGAATCCACTTGCCTCTTTGTTCCACAAACCATTGCAAATAAATTCATTTTTCAATGGGGAATCTGCTTGCCCCACAAACCATAACTAATAAGTTGATTCTTCAATGGTAAATCTTAGGGTTTCACTGCCCCTTACTTGAGAGTTGATTCTCCAGTGGTGAATCTGCTTACCCCACAAATCATAACTAGTAAGTTGATTGTGTTATAGTTAGCAACCCTATGATTATTTTGTTTACTTATGTATGAGTTATTGCCCTTGGACAGTGAAGACAGTTGCTATTCTTGTGAGCTGGTGCTGATAGTAAAAGAAAATCGGTTGTCATATTGGTTTTCCTTGTATGACGTATATACATAAAGTAACAGGCGTGTCGCTTTTATCTACAAATTTATGTGTTTTTCTATTGCTGATTTTGCAAGAAGTTGGGTTCACTGAAGATTCTCAAATAACTGACAACAACAAGAGAAAAGATTGAAGCAAACTAAATAAAAACATTGAAAAAGAAACAAAGAGAAGATAAAAGAAGATACATAACAGTAATCATCAAAGCAATTCTTAAGAAAGGTAAGGATTTCAAAGTCATTAACAAAACTCTTAATGCAGGAAGAAAACAAATAACGAGTATACTTGAAGATAATTGAGACGTAACAATGGACTGGGACGAGATTGTTGACCGTAAGCAGGAATTCTACAAAAACCTCTATTCCTCTAAACAAGGAATGCAGAAAAAGGAACAAAATATAGAAATCACAAGCAACCAGTTGAAAGATTTCCCAGAAGTTACTCCTTGAAAAGTGAAGCAAGCCATCAAACAAGCAAAGAAATGAAAAATCCCTAGGCCAGATAATATCACCATCTGCCAATTGAAAAAGCTGATTAAGTCCTTACAAGGAAGCTAACCATCCAATACAACTTATGTCACAAACAAAATAAAGTCGCAGAAGTTTGGAACACTGCAATCATAATGCTTTTGTATGAAAAAAAGGGAGCCCAAGAGATCTCCACAACTATAGGTCAATTAGCCTACCACTGCATCGATAAAAGTTTTACTGAAGTGATCTCAAACTGAATTACCAAAGCACTAGATGAAAACCATCCATGGGAAGAAGTTGGCTGCAAATCATGGGGAAGGTCCATGTCCAACAACAGTCACTAAAAGGCTGATGATGATGAGTTCACTAAGGATTGTTTACCAGTTTGGTAAGTCAAGCTTTATCAATTCTGATAGATTGTTCAATGCTACATCTGCTCGGTACACAAACCATAACTAGTAAGTTGTTTGGTAAATCTGGTTGCTTCACTGGCCATTATCTGTGAGTTCATTTTTCATTAGGTACTCCTTAAATGTGACCTTGTGCCAAACATTCTTTAGTTAGATGATTTTTACATAAAAGCTTATTCATCTGGTGAGGTTTCTTTACATTGAAGTATTTCACCATTTTATGAATCTTTGAAAACTTGGTTCTCTTGGAAAGGGGTAAAGAAATATTTGTTAATGATCTACTTGCCTGCATCAGTAATTTTGACTGCCAGTCTGCGAGATAATGTGAGCGAATAATTTTCATAATTTGATACTTCAAAACCCGACCACAAATTTGATAGCATTGAATCTGTTTGTTCAACTCTGCTCTCCTCAACAAGGTGGAGACAGAAGTCAATTGCTTTCTGAGCTTGCAAAGAAGGCAGAGAACTAAAGAATCTGAATTCTTGGCATGTCAGAAGCTGAAAAGTCAAAGGTGATCAAGTACATTAAGGTAGAAAGATAGAAGTGTTGAGCGGATTGACGGTAATATAGTCAAACTAGTGACGAGATGTGGAAAAGAGGAGTTAGAACGGTGGAAGGTGTAGCTGTACGTTAGCTTTACTTACTAGTGTCGAGTTCCACTGTTTCAGTTTTTTTGTTGTTTTCTTTTGAAGAGTGGGGCTTCCCCTGGGGATCATTAGTATGGTAATTTTTTTTTCTTTCTTCAAATCATCTTGCTAGGCTGATACCTTGGTATAAGCACCAAAGTTTGCTTTATGCCACTAGTATGTTTTAACGCAAGTTGGCAAGAAGTGGAAATAAGATTCAGTGAGTATTTTAGCAGCAGGCTGTTAGAGAGGCAGCACACACCCCTCCTCCTTCTTTCTACACCTTAATCTCTCATATCTTCCATTTCCCGTGACAACTCAGCCTAACATACCGTCATTACCATTTTTTGATATGGTAACGCTCAAGAATTTTTCCCATGTAAACTAAATGTTGATAGTTCTTCTCTTTATGCCAGTTCGGGTTTATGCTAGGTTTTTGTCGGAATGCCCTACCCTCTGATAGTAAGGGAAATTAATATTGTGCTTTTCTCAAAAAATTTCTCTGCTGGGCAGTTACTCAGATTTGATTATCATATATACATTAGCAACAGTCAAGTTTTTTTGATACACCCTTAAAACTATTAAATAAACAAAAATACAAGAAAGTAACTTTTCAACATTGTTTCTTTCTTTTTCTTCCCGACCCTTACTCTTCTTGTCTACCTACAAGTTTACATCTTTTGGCTTGTTCTCTCTCCTCCCCATGTTTCTTCTCCTCATCCCGCTTCCAATCAAATGATTTTGTCAGCACAACTGTTCTTCCTTTCACTGACACTCATGCTTTTCTCTTTCTCTTCTCTTGTTTCCCTCTCTTGATTTTGTTTTTTTGTATCTTTCTATACATTGCTTAAACAAAAATTAACCAAGTCAGAATCACTGGGACTATGCTCGCCTCGTTTATGGCGCATCTCGAGCAAAGGCAAGAACAAACAAAAAAACAGATACTACACTAGCATCCCAGTCTGATGGCAGAGAAGTTGTACTGATACTTACTACATCACCTACATGGAGCCTCCAAGATGGGTTGCAGCTGATGCATTGCACTGGGGCCCCAGAGAGCAAAGAGGGTCGCGAGAGTTCCTTGGGTTGAGCAATTTATTGAAAGTTGTCAATATGATTAGTCCATTAATAAAATCGATTGACTATTGTTTACAAGCAAGCAAATATAGCATAGCATACTAAAAACAAATGAAAATGATACTACCAAAGGACAAAGTTGTTTGTGCAGTGTGTATGTGCGTTGGGGGGGGGGGCAGTTATGAACCACTTTAAAAAATTTCTTTCGAATTCCCTATCTACATACTCTTCTAAGTCTCCCACTATATTCCAATTGCTAGCAAGCTAGTATAGATTCACAGAGTGAGTATGATTCTCACTGGGTCACTTGCTTGTGGCCTTGTGTCATGTTGAGTTTACTCAGTTTGATGTGTTAGCAATAATAAACTAAGTGACCAACCATTGTATTCACTAAGCTGTGCATGTACACACATACACGTTTTGCAACCAGCACACAAAGGAAATTAATATGTGCACAAAAGATTTCAAATAACTAATTTTTATGGAAAAATATTGATTCACTTTGTCAAATTCAAAAGTTGGCATGTATGTTAACCCTGGAAAATTATTCGCACAAGATTTTTGCAAACGCTGATCACTAAAAATTAGAGGGAACATTGTAGCCAACAATAATCATTGTAGTGAGTTCTGTCTTCACTGAGTGGTCCACATTTGGGCCCTTGAGCCAGACTTTGCTTAGCTTAGTGAATATTAATAGGACACCACATGGAAGAGCAATGCCTAGCAAGCTAGCCCTGCAGGCCATTACTATGATAGTGAGTTTGATCCTAATTGGGTACCCAACACTTGAGGCCTTATGCCAGACAAAACTAGTTACTTTTTCCCATTCTCCTTCAACTTTTTTGCTGATATCATTTTCATTCACTGAATACTGATTTTTTCTTTACCAACAAACAAGAAAAAGAAAAAGACAAAAATTCCTTCTTGTTATCCTTCATGTACACCCTCATATAATATGACCCATTTATAGCTATTGATGTGTCAATGTACAAATCTAATTTTTCTTTCACCCATCACTTTCCTCCCCATTTCGATATTCCAAATGATTCTCTCTTTAAAGCCTTTTTGAAAAACCGTCACCAATACTATCAATGTAGGTTTAATCAGTTTTTAAGTGGGTCTGGCTGGCTGGCTTGCTGGCTGCTGGCTATTGATGTGTTATGCATGCAGACTACACGATGAAGCTAGAGGGCTGAAAATTTGAACATTCACTCCTTATTATGTAAAAAAATTGCTTTGTCTTGTTTTTTAAAAATCTTTCTCTAAATAGGTTATTAGTGTGTGTACATGTGGGGGGGGGTATTTTTAATGCAAATTTTTGCTAAATTTGCTCCTTGGTTTGTGCCTGGAAGCTTTCATGCTTGTTTATCAGAAATTCAGACTTTTAATGGATCACTGCCAAACAAAAGGTGAGAGAATTAACTTATTCATTGGTCACCCATTTTTCCAATTTTTGGACACATGACAGTTTTTATTGAGTGACCAACCTGACCACTCTCTCATAAAATTTTTTCTTTTCAAAGTCTTCTTTCTTTACCTCCCTTTTTAAAGTTTTTATCTCTATTTTTTCTCCAACATTTTCTTTATGAATTTGAAAAAAAATTTCATGGCAATATGCCAGCTTCCTCTCTCTCCCTTACCATTTTCTTTCTCTCTCTACTCCACTACTGCTACCCTAATCTCTCTGTTTTCATAGCTTTTCAAAATCGGCACAACTCCCCTCCCTCCCCCCAACTCTGCTGCCCTCCTCATTAAAAGAATTAGAAACCTGATATACCTAAATAATATTTTTGTCTATTTGAGAGCTGAACATCATTTGCAGGATTGTTCTAACCATTCCATAGTCTTAGATAGAGGTACAGAGTTGGCCTAACCGTCAGCAGTGCAGAGAATTAAATTTGTGAATTTGGCACAAAGGCATGAACCAACTTGTCCCTCTACTCTGTACGACAAAATTTTATCAGTATATGAAAAAGAATTGGCAAAATAACTTTGAATCTGTGGCTGTTAATGGACAATTCACATGCAAGCTCTTGGGAAGAGCATGAATCCACTTTCCTTGACCTCTGTCCGATCATCATCAGTATGTAAAAACAGAATTGCAAAATGAATTCAATTCCTTGCTATGGCTATTTATGGTCAATTCAAATGCATGCTCTTAGAAAAGGCATGAATCCACTGCTTTCTGCCCTCTGTCCCTTCACCTGGTATTGTGACAAAATTTTATCCGTATCTAAAATAGAATTGGCAAAATGTGTTTAAATTCTGGTGAATGCTGTTTGTGTTTACTTTGGAATGATGCCCTTGGGGAAGATATGAATCCATTTCTCTCAATACACTGCATCATCACTTGGTATCTAGACAAACTGTCATCAACAAAGAAATCAGAATTGGCAAAATCTATGAAATATCGGACTTTCTAGTGATCACCTGCCCAATAAAAGGTGAGAGAAAAGTAACTCATTTATTGATCACATACTTTTCTGATCTTTTAATTGATCATCCTCCAACACAGCTCTCTGCCTAAAGACATTGGTCACGTGACGGTTTCAATTGAGTGACCAGCATTATAAGTCCGTATGTTTGCCAGTGCTTTGCTATTTTACTTAAACTGAATTTATATAATATGCTATGGATAATATGTTGTGGATTTTAAGTTAAGGATTTTATAAGCACTGAAATATCATCAGACTTCTGCTAAAGTCCTTTCTTTTAAATCAAATCAGTAAAATGTGTCCATAAGTAATCAATATCATAGATTTTACAAATACTGAAATGTAACACTCTAGCCACTCATCCTTTTCTTTTACTGCTTTAACCAAATTTGCAAAATATGCATATACTAGCCGAAAACCTGCCCTTTTGCTGGGATTCTATTTTCCAGATAGTTCTTAGGAAAGGTCATATCTATAATGTTATTCTGTTTGTTCCTACTTAAGATAACAGATCATGGATTTGATCTATATATTTATTGAATCATACCTTATTTGAAAAATCATCATGAATTCTTGGATATCATTCAATTGAGAGGGATGAAAAAAAATGAAGAAATAATTCCAAAAATTCTGCTTTGAAACCTTTCCCTTGGTCCATTGAGGATGCATGTCAAATTTGTTTGGGCTGTCCCCAGGTTTAAGTGGTTTCTATGGCATGACAAACACAGAGACTGTTCCCAAAAATATACATGGATACAGTGAATATCACAGATTTTACAAGCACTTGAATGCCAGGTTTCACTTAGGAGGTAGGATTTGTACAATGCTGATCTTCATCTCTCACTGGGTATAAGGAGCACTTTTTGTTCACTCCTATAGACTCCTTCTTATAGTATAGGGCTTCAATCACAACATACTAGCGGACTTAGTTTTGAGCCAGTCTCTTAGCTGAGCTCATAGCAGGCCGGTCATCTTTTCTACTCTCTCAACTTTTATTCTTTGCTCTGACCCTCTTACACTTTTCTTTTCCTGTTCTCAAACCAGATTCTGATGTTCCAGGATTTTGCTCAAATTGTTTTGTTAACTGGCTTCCTATGAGATCACACTTGTTTGTGTCATGAACCTTCCTGATAGGGGTCTTTCGTGGGTGATCACTTGAGCAATCTCTGGTGTGACACTGCTGCAGTTTCAGTTGCAAGTAAGTTTTTTTGGATGGAGTCGCCAGGGCTACCCCCAACTATCCTCCTTCACCCTGGCTTGGGACTGGCAAGATGACCCAAAATGAACATCTTGGCAGAGTCATAATATGCTTAAATAATATGAATTTTCAAAACTATGCCTATTCAAACCTTGGCATGCCACTCTGGATGTGGGCAGTGAAACGGGTTTTGGGAACTTGGTATATGGTAAGGCTGAGTTTTGGGGACTAGGTATTCAATAATGTCTCCATTAATAGACATGGAACATACAAAAGATCTAGAGATTGAGAAGTAGGTGTATGTTGTAGCCCCCCCCCCCATGTACTTCAACCCCATTCCTACCATAGCTCTGCAGATTGTCATGCTGTCAAAATATCCACAGGATCATTCAAATCACCAGAAAGAACACAATTAAAATGTCACTGGAAAATACAATTCAAGTATGCAAATCCAAATGTAAAATATTTATTGCACACAAAAAAGCAATGACGGGAAGGATCGAGAGTTTCTGGACACCCACACACCACATCATACCACACAAGCGCGAAAGATTAAAACAAAAAACAAACAAAAATATAAATAATATTTAAAGATACATGATAGAAACCGTCATGAGGCCAACATTTTCTATCAGTATTCTGCGTTAGAGGTGATCATTTCAAAAATTGAAAAAAAAGTGTTGATTAATGGATAAGTTACTTTTCTTGCCTTTTGTTGGGCAGTAATCACTAAAGACAGCCTGAATCTAAAAGAAAAAAACAAGCATTATTGTTGCAGGACACAAACTAAGGGATCAGTTTAACATAATCTTGCTTTGCAAATTTAACCCCTCATTAAAAACCAATGTAGTGGGCAATCTTCAAAAAATAAAAAGACATAATAAGGAGTAAATATCAATATTTTCCACCCCTCTTACTCTGATGGTGCGTCCTGTACTTGCGATAAATACATACATACATAGCCAGCCAGACCAGCTCAAAAACTGAAGAAACTTATGTTCTTACTCTTGGTGACCATTTGATTGACGGTTTCGAACTCTGTTACAGAAATCCAGATATTACAAACAACAAACTCATGCTCCAGCCGTATGAACAAGAAATTCAACTGAAACACTTGGAAAGAAAAATATCTATTTCTAAGATTCATGGAGAAAAAAAATGATAGGAGGGTTGTTTTTTTGTTTTTTTTTGTTTTTTTTTTTCATGCTAAATTAAACTAAGGTGGAAAAAATCCCTTGTTAACTTCAGTGATGTGAAAGTCTGTTTTGTTTTTATTATTATTTTGCTCTGCTCCTCTCTCCTACCCCGACACATTTCTTCCAGGCTTCAGAATTTCAAGTTCCTGTCAGCATTATTGAGACAGGGGATATTTTTCAATATTTTTCATAAGAATCGTGAGGCGACATCCGCAGCAAGTTTATCCAAATCAGCTTGCTCATCATTGCACACAGGCTGACAAAAAACAACTGGAAAAAATATATTGAAAAGCAAAAAGATTATTTTGCCCTGTACAGTTTGAAATACGGTTTTATATTAATCTCCGAGTTAATAAAATGTTCATAATAGAATTCACAATATCAATTCAATTGTTGCATTATTCAATATATCGATTTATCTCCTCTTTGTCTCCCCCTATTTCCTTGTCATTCAATTATGATTCCTTCATTCCTTCCTTTCTTTGATATCCCTTTCTCTCTTTCAGTCTCTCTATCTTCCTCTCTCTCCTTTCTTCTGCTTCTTTCCTTTCTTTCTTTCTTTATTTCGGTATCCCTTTCTTTCTCTCTTCCTCTTTCTCTTTTGTTTTTTCTGCTTCCTCCCTTTCTTCCTTTCAATTGTTCTTTCTTTCTTTTGATTTCCCTTTCACTCTCCTTTCTTCTGCTTTTTTTCTTCTTTCTCTCTTTCGTTCCATCTTTCTTTTGATTTCCCTTTCTCTCTCTCTCTTTCTCTCTCCTTCCTTTCATCTGCTACCATCCTTCTTTTCTTTCTTCCTCTGCTTTGATTTGTGCCCGCTCCTTGTCTCAGTTTCTGTGTCTCTCTGTGTTTCTATGTCTCTCTTCCCCTCTGCCCTTCTCTGTCTCTGTCTCTCTGTGTCCCCTCAGTCAGTCTGTCTGTCTCTCTTCTCTTCCCACCTTCAATTCTGAATTGAATTTAATAAATAGCAATTTTCCCTCCTTCATCGCACATAGACCCACATAGAACCTTAAAAAGATCAATTGTGAAAAAAATAAAAGCCTTCAACCATTGCCCGATGAAGAAACCAGAAGAGAAAAAAATTTAATTGTCCTGTGGTAAGTCTTTGCATAATTTATTAGCAGTTAATGGTAATTTACATGCAGAATTTAAATCCAAGCCAGTGTTCGACGTGTTGAGTAGGATTACATTGGCTGAACAGACTTCAGCCCAGGGCATCATGAACTTAGGGGTCCTTGGCCTCCTGCCAAAAAAAGAATCAAGATATTTACCATTAAATTTATTTCATTTGTAACATTATAAATCAGGAGCGTATATTAAGTCTTAAGGTGTTTATTACGGGAAAAAATAAATTATCTGTAAAAGAAAAATTAATAAAAGGTAATAAAAATAAAATTTATTCTTAAGGAAATTAGTGAATATCACTGAGGAGTATACTCAATGAAGACCAGAAAGAGTACATTTTTGTATACAGAGATAATTAGAAATAACATTAGTTACATGATTATTTTTTCTGTAAAAAAGAGTTTAAAATAATTCGGCAACCTCTAATAATCTTTACATGATTCCCAGAGGGGTCCAGACCTCTACTTTGAGAAGCCCTGTCCTAGCTCGGGGCTTTCAGTAGCTTTAATCCAGCACTGTGCGTGGTGATACATTTTTAACAGATGGTCCACATCTCAGAAGAAGCTTATCAAAATGTGCAAGGTGATAGTCTGGGGTTTGAAAGGATCAAATCTTAGGGACATATTGATTGTTATTTGATTGATTATTTCAATTTTTTTTGGTTTTATCATAATTTTTTTCACATGCCATTCAAAATGAATGAGAATCTTTTTTAAATTTCATAAAAGCCAATTAGATCTGGCGCTAAAGAATTTTAGATTTTGTTCAAGAAAAATTAAGAGGATTGAGCACTTGACTTACTGGGGAATTTTTGCCACTTGTATAACGCATGTTTTAGCACCACACCTTACCTTAAAACTCTATTACACAGGCCTTTGAGCCCTTGAGCTATTCATTTTCAGGCCTTGCTGACTTAAGACCTGTTAAGAGATGGATCTCTGTTCAAAAGAGCCAAGCCATGATAACGTAGATTTTAGAAATTTGCAGCAAAAGACACAGCAGAAGATGAATGTATATTGAGAAAAAAAGAGAAAGAGGTTAAAAGGGAAAAAATGAAAAAAGGAAAGAGGGTTAAAATGAAAGGGAGAGGGTAAAGAAATTATCCAACTGGTTAAGAAAGAAAGCATGAAAAAGAAAGAAAGAAAGAAAGAATAAATGAATGATAGAATTAGAAACAAAAAAGGAAAGGACAATATGTAAAAATTAATACATGATTTGGAAAGAAAAGAAGGAAGGGAGGAAGAAAAAATGAAAGAACAATATTTAAATGATGTTAGGAAGAAAGAAGGAAAACATTGTGTATAAACGTAAGAAATACTTGTCATCACAGTTCATAATTGAATGACAGTAGCATCAAAATTTGAATTCATGTAAAAAGAATTCCATCGATGAATAAATATGGTCAGAAGAAATTCTATTCATGATGTCCCTGGCATTTCCCACTGGAAAACATCTAAAACAGAATAGAAGAAACATCTAGAAACATCTGGATTCTGGAGAATTTTGATGTCATTTAGACCTGAAATCATATAAAATAGAGTGAACAAACATCCAGGAACATATAAATTCTGGAGAATCTTGATGTTACTCACAAACTTGTCAAAATAAGCCTTCCAAAATGTCGAAAAAGTGTTTTTTTCCAAAAATCAGGAAAACAATTTTTAGAAGTGGTTTAATTGAGTATGGATACCAATTTTCAAATCCATTGACAAAACGGTATGTCCAGGAGCACTGGAACACCTAAACATATAAACAAACAAACACATGCTGAAAAGTAGAACCCTCCACCATCTGTAATGGCTACAGTGGCTCAATAAGAAAGAGAGTTGAAATGAAAGTACTAATGAATAAGATAAAACATTTTGAAAAAATTCTCCCTCAAGTTCAGCCAATGTAGGTGGAGGCTAGATAAGGAAGTTCAAGTTTACCTTTTAGCCCTTTTGTCGGGAGGGGGAAGGTTGGTCTTATATGCTGTCAAAAATGGTAAATAACAAGAAAGAAAGGAATTAAAAAACAATATAGAAAAAAAGAAGGAAAATACAATATGCTGGTTGTATGAGTTGAACAACGATGTCATTCTGATGACCAGAATTTTAATACAGGTATCCCTTGTTACTATACAGGTGTTGGTATTTAACCAAACCATGATGAATTTGGGTGCTAGATCTGGCTATTTTAGAGCTAGATTAATATTCTGGAGTCAATTCACTCTATAGCGCATTATGAAGGAGAAGGTCCATAGTTGTGGAAAACGGTGCCCCTCCTGAAAGATCACTTTATTGACTACAGAAAATTACCTGGACTCGACCATTAACTGTTGGAATCAAAATGAAACAATAACATTTTACCTACTATGCAGTCTCTTGATATTTATTCTACCTATGCGTCATTATCTTACAAGCTCATGTAGATACAGAGTCTGTCCAGGAAGTATCCAACCATTGGGAATATCTTCAGAACCAGTTGCACACCCATAGCAACCAATAGTAAGGGACCTTACTACATATAAGTGTACAGATATTCTCCCATGGGGTTACTCATTAGGCAGTGAGACATCACTGCATCATCTTGTATACAGTGTACCATCGTTTTTACAACAACTGAGCCAATTCTTTCTTCACATCTTGTGGAGGGTTCTTTGGCAAAACATCTCATCTCCTGTAGGCCCTTATTGTTCAGATTTGGTTACCTACGACTCTTGGCTTTTCCCAAAGAGGTTTCAGACTGTTGGAGAGATCAAGGAGAATGCAATAGGGCAGTTGATGGCTATCCCAAAGGAGGACTTTGCAGACTATTTTGAAAAGTGAAAGGAAGTTAGTGTATGTGCTTTGAGCAGGACTACAGCTCAATTGCTCTGTGTAGCCAGTGAGAACTAAACTAAGAAAATTTCAACGTATTTAGCAGGTTTCTATCTGTGGAGCAAGGATGCTGACAATCTGGCCTTTACTAAGACTCCAACAATGACTTCTTGTACTTATGGCATACCTCTTATTACCAAAGTGTCTCACCTCCCTAGTAACTATTCTTTAGTTTATTTCTTCTGCTAAATGATTTGCTTTTTAATTCTAGAAATGCTAACTGGAGTAAAACAAAGTATTGGGACCTTTCCAAATTTTGTGTGGGAAATGTTTTCCACCTGAACACAAGAATAGTAATATTGGTAACTGCTGGTTTATGTGCTCTGTTGGTCTCATTTGTTTTTTGCTCTGAATTAGAAACTATCAATGAAAACTGCCAACATAAGTTTCTTTGGTTTTTAAGTTGGTCTGTTCTGGCTGACTGGCTACGTATGATGCATAGTAGTATTAATAGAGCTAGAGAGGTAACCGTTTTTTACATTTACTTATTATGTCTAGAAAAATGTCCCTGAATAGGTTCTAAGTGTGTGTGTGGGGGGATGTCAATTTAAAATGTCAGTTCATGCTAAATTGATCCTCCACTTTGCGTCCAGCAGCATTCACTTTTGTTTAGTTTCTTTCAAAATTTGCACTTTTTTAGTGACCGTTGCCTAACAAAAGGTGAATGAAATAACTTATTTATTGATCACCCCTGTTTCCAATTTTTTAACTTTTCATCAGTTTCAATTGAATGACTAACCAGACTTAAGGTTTGAGATTATTCATGATGTTGCCTTTTAGGGATCTATTTTTTTTCATTTTTGCTCTTTAAACAAAATCATGACCATCTCCGAAGTAAAGAAAATGAAACAAAAAAAGGAATTTCCTATCAAAACATCAGAATATTTCAATTCCATGAACTGATCAACTTGCATTTTAACAAATAAATTACCATATATGCCAGGAACTCCCATGTACACACACACACAGGTACACACATTTACACATATACACACAGACAAATTTATATAACGCAAACATTTATAGTGCATATTCACATACATATCTAATGACATAATGCCACCAATTGTTTGCTTGGATGTATGCATATTAAGACTAGCCAAGTGGCTGGACCCTAAGGACTGAAAATTAGTCTAATAGGGTAACTTGACACAACAATGGACATGAAGCTTGTCAGCATCTTTTTAAGGTAATTGATGCAAAGTCTAGTGAAGTCATGTGATCGTATTTATTTCATATGTTTGGAAACCAAGGCAAGGCTGGGTACTTCTGTAAATATATATATCTGTCTCTCTGTCTACCTTTCTCTCTCTCTTTCTCTTCATGTGTATACATATATATATATATATATATATATATATATATATATATATATATATGGTTGTGTGTGCGTGTGAATATATATATATATATATATATATATATATATATATATATATATATATATATACATATATATATATATATATATATATATATATATATATATATATATATATATATATTCATTCACGTTTTTTTTTTCTTTGCATGTTTATGTCTATGTATCTATCTATCAAACTGCAGTAGCACCACAAATGACCAACCAGACCAACCAGCCAAGTGGGCTACTGATCTTTCTCCCTCTATTTGTCTAAGTGCTCCAGTCATGTTTCAAGGTATCCAACCAAGTGAATTTACAAGAGTACATCATTAGGCACCATCTACAAAATTTGTTTTTGTTTTTTTCAAAAAAGTGCCCAAATCTTATACTGGTGTTTTTTTTAGAAAATTCGAGATAAAAGATCTATTTTTTAAAGCAAAAACCTAATTTTTGGTAAACATTGAAGATGTTTCAACTTTTGTAAGAATAGTTTTCTTCTAAGTGGAAAAATATTTAAATTTGGCCATGAAAGGGGATTTAATAAATGTTATTTTGATATTTTTCTAGATAAATAAAATGAAAATGTAGAATTATATGAGTCAATCCTAGATATAAAGTAAGAAAAAAAAATTAGGTACCCTGTGGATTCAAATGACCCCAATTTTTCTTTATCAATCTATTTGAGAGTGTAGATGGCATGCCAATTTTTAGCTTCCCTGGCTGTCTTGTAGGGTTACAATCTTAGTGAGAGTTGTTATGGTTATTATCATTATCATTGTTATTACTCTGGGAAAATAAAGTCAGCTTGGGAGTAGGAGTTTGAGAAACTAACAGCTGACGAGTGCAAGAAGCTTATAGATGTCTACCAAAAAGGTTCAGAAGCAGTAATTGATGCTGAAAGGGGCATGCAACCAAATACAAAGAAAGTTTACTATATTACTATCCAGGCAATATTTTTGATTTCTCCTTTGAAATTACTTCATGTGAGTTGGAAAATAATGGTTTTTTGTTAAATTCTTTTGGACATCCACCTCCCATTAGTCACTTATGGAGCTGAAACATGGAACCTAACCAAGAGACAGACCCGCAAATTGAGATCTATGCAACGTGCACATGAGAAAATTATGCTGAGAAAATTATGGAGAGACCCCAAGATGGTACAGTTCATCCGGGAAAAGAGAAGAGTCAGAGACATGATAGAATCCATTAAAAAGCTCAAATGGCAGTGGGCTAGCCATGTTGCATGAATGGCGAACAACCGATGGACATCGCGACTCACAACATGGATCCCTAGAGATCACATGCGAAACAAAGGCCCGCAGAATATTGGATGGAGAGACGAGCTAGACAAATTCAGAAAGTACTGGCTCTGCGATGCCCATGATAGAGAAGTGTGGCGAATCCCAGGGAAGGTCTATGTCCAACGACGGACGTTTGAAGACTGATGATGATGATGATGATGATGATGATGATGATGATGATGATGATGATGATGATTGAAATATTCCGATGATAAAAATTTGGTGAATTTCCATATATTTCTGAAAACATTGTACAGGTCATACAAAAAATTCAAGGGTTTTAACTATACTAAATAGCATTGTATTGACATTATTTTCCTGTTTATAGATATTTCATCGTCTCACATTTAAAAGATTTTTTTTTTCTATGAATCACCCTACCATTCTTTGTCTGAGAATAGATTTTACATTGTAGTTTGACTTGGCAAATTTCAGTTGGCCTTCCAGTTGGGTAAACTGTAGGAGCTCTGGTCTGGCTCATTTTTTCTCCAAACGATCCTCTCAAAGTTGGAACAAATCTGTGTTGGTTTAGATATCCTCAGTCAAACCTCAGTATTCAGCAATAGAGGGTAACCGATGATATACCTATCCCAGACAGCTGCAAGAATTGCACTTTCTTGATGAGCAAAGGCTCTACAGGAATATGGGATAAGAGGAGAGGTTTCACTTCCAGGAATACCACTAACCTTGCTGCTACAGACAAGTTGAATACATGAGTGAATTCTTTGTATTTTGGCCCAAACCAACCCACCCCCATGATCTTTTGTGTCTTGTTCTGTTCTTTTGGCATGTTGACTTTCATTGAACGAGAACAGTAGAGAATGTTTGTGAAGCGTTGGTTTCTGCATATCAATTGCTAAGATTTTCATGGAGTCAAACTCTTTTTTTAAACATTGTGGAGAGAAGTACCAATATGTATGAAGACTTTAGAGCCAATTCTCTAATGGATGTCCTGAGACACATATAAATTGCATGAACTGCATGGTGAAAAACAAACTTTTCTTTCTGTTTTATATCAGCCTATTTGTATTTCTTTAATAAATAGGTTACTGTAGCAAATACTTTTACACCTGGCATTTGACCTTCAGTGATGTAACACAGAAGGTGAATTAGAAGCAAATTTCTATGCTGGGCTAAATGTATCTATCAGTTGCTGGATACATTTAAAATTCCAGTTCTCTACCTGTAGATCTTATTTAGTTTTTGATTTCTTGATTTCACAACAGGATCTTCCAGAATCTGGAGCTTTTTTCATGATTTATATTGTATAGTATGTGTAAATGAAAATGATGATAGGAAATTGAAGAGAAAAACTCAATAGATAGGTGTTAAATCTCAAAATTTTTCATTATTCCGTGGGCGTACTTTGATGCATTTCGACAGGGGCGAGCCATCTTTTTCAGAGAAAAAATATTTATGGAGAAAAATTTGCTGTTTACATGTTCGACACTGAAGAAGAGAATGTGAATATTTCTGTGTTTGAGTGTTTAGTTGGAGTCGAGGGAGGGATGCATGAATTTGTGTAAATGAGGGTAACATTTGGTTTGAAATGAGATGGGTCTCTTAGAGGCAGGGTCAGAGGAAGTATGTTTCCCGTCTCAGTGGCTGTTTGGCTTGTCTTAGATAAGATGGATATAGTATATGCATATTGTTTATAACTAATCGGCATATACTAGTGAAAATATAAGTGCTTCGCAATCCATGTTTGTCAACATTAGCATGAATAATACTTTGACCAAATAAATGGCAAGTTAACTTATCACAAATTTAAAAATACTTAATAATTAAAAAAGGAATAATATTCATGGTTTTCCCTGATTTTGCTAATGGCCAGAAGAGGTATCGAAAGCACTAGATCACAAACATTCAAGCAGTTTAATTCTTTGGATCCAGACATTTATTCTCTTGTAAATAAACAAGAAAAGCTGACAGAAAATTTGAAAAAATTTTTCCTCGTCCATGGTTTTTAATCAGACTCCTATTAATAAACTTAATGTAGTGAGCATTTGTCTATACATACTCCCTTGTTTGTTTATATATCTATAAGCATACACTTACTATAATATATACACAACTATATACATATATATACTCATATGTACGTGTGCTTGTGTTTTTTGTTTACTTTATACAGAGCACAGACATAAATTTATAACTGATATGTAACATAATATATACAAAAAGATCTAGAAATGTTTCTTTATTCATATGCAGTTTTGTTTAGATATATGAGATGCTATCAAAAGTTTGGGTGATTTGAACTGATTTCATGAGTTTTGCTGGACTTTTCTCACAGCTTTCAAAATCACTTTATCAAGAAACAAAAACCTTTTTTTCTATCATTTTTATGATTGAAGAAGCTGATATGTATATATATGTATGTATATATATATATATATGTATGTTTACATAAATAAGATTTTTAAATCCATGATATATTTATTCTTGTATATATGTATATCTATTCTTGCTTTTATACATATATATATATATGTATATATATATATATACATATATATATATATAAACACATGTAAACAAGAATGGACATCGTCATCATCAGCCTTTTAGCATTTGTTATTGGACAGTCCTTCCCCGAGGTTCACCAGACCTCTCTATCATGGGCGTCATGGAACCAGTATTTCCCAAACTTGACTAGTTGGTCACATCCATCTCATATTTTGTTAGCCTCAGTTGACCATATGATCTCTGGGATCCACATTGTTAGTCCTAATGACCAGTGATTATCCAACATAATCGAAACATGACCAGCTCTTTGTCATTTGACTTTTCTTATGGATTTTATAATATCACAGCTTCCTGTTTCTCCGCTAATACACTGTGCAGTCTTGTGATCTCTCCTTGTGATGTAAAGCATGATTCTCTCTGGTGCATATTGTATGGTTCTCAGTTTAAAGGGTTAACCTTTTGGTTAGATTCTGTGTTTTAGCTCCAAATGTGACTATCGGGAAGATGCATTGGTTTTAAACTCTTCTATTTTGGACTGATGGGATTTTTTGTTCTGGAAAGTTGAGCTTGCTTTACTGAAAGCTTGCCAACCTACAGTGATCCTTCACTTGAAAGAAGAGGAATGGATATATAATAAATTCAAAAATTTGATTTGTGTAAATCATATCTTGTTCCATAACAAAGAAAAATATAGCCTATTTTATCCAATTAAAATTTGATTATAGAAAGAATAATGATAGCGATATTGGTCACTGTAAATTAATGAGTATCAGTGATACCGAAATTCATAAATATAAAATCCTAATCAAAATGGGGATATCAAATTTTGACCTATCTCCCCCATTTCTACCTACTCAATAGAAACTATCATGTGATCAATGTCTTTAGGCAGCATGTTCTATTGTGGATGATCAATTAAAAATTGAAAAATAAGGTGATAAATGAATTAGTTACTTCTGTCGCCTTTTTTGGGCTGTGATCTCCAAAAAAGACAGAATTTTCTAAAAACAATAGTGAATATTGCTGGACAAAAACTAAGGTATTAATTTACCATAATTTTACATTGGAAATCGTACCTTCGCTGAAAACTTATTTGAGGGGTGAATTTTCAAAAAACTGAAAAAATTATTTTCTTGGCAAAATGAATGAATGCTTGAATTTTAAGTCTTCTAGCTGCATACATGCGTATGATACAAACATACATACACAGCCAGCCAGACCAACTTGAAAATTGAAGAAACTTATTTTAACTGTTTTGATGACAGTTTTGGTTGCAGGTTTCTAATAGATAAGATCTGAAAAATTCAAATCTAGGTCAGTTTCAGAGTTCCCTCCCCTCCAAACCAGAAAAAAGTGTTATTTACAGCCAAGGTCATTCATTTTAATCTTAAAACATCCAATTGGTACTCATAGGAGCAAAAAAAAACCCTATTTTTCTTATTCCCTCTTTTTTTTTTATTAAGGTTTTCGATGTCCCCGTGGAGATGTTTGGATCTTTTTTCATTAGTTGATCCAGTTCATGTTTCAAATTTATGGTTAATTTGCTCTGGAATCTTGAATCTCCATATTCCATCTACTGACCCAATGAATTTGGACAGGACAATCTGAAATTGAGAAAATGAGACATTGAGGCCGAAAAGAAAGATGAAGACAGTGAGGAGAAAGATGAGAGGGAAAGAGAAATGGCAAGAAGGTATTCAAATAGGAAAAAAAAATTTGGACGAGAATGAAAATATATATATATATATATATATATATATATATATATATATATATATATATATATATATATATATATATATATAATATATATATATATATATACATATATGTGGGTATGCATATATGATATTTAATCAAGGAATGAGAGTATATAGAGAAGAAGGAGAGAGGGAGGTTAGTAGAGAAATCAGGAAGTAATTGAAAAAAAAAAAACAAGAAATGAGAGATATCTGAGAGAAAGAAAGAAAGGAATTAGGAAAAAAAAGAAGAAAGGAAGTAAGGAGATAGGAAGGAAGAAAGGAAGAAAGAAAGAAAAGAAAAAAGAATAGAAAAGGAAATTATAAATCCTCTGGAGATTTTTGAGGATGAGACAAAGAAAGAGAGAAAGAAAGAAAAGAGAGTGAAGATATCATTAGAAAGAAAGGTGGAAAGAGAGGGTATATTATTGACCATAGAAAGAAAGAGAAGAAGAGTGAGACAAAGAAAAAGTTGTTGAAAAAAAAAAAGAATAAAATAAGGAAGAGGAGACAGAGAGAAGAAACATGAGAGAGCTAAATTTTTAGTCACATATTAGTAACCATTGAACCCCAAGCAACGTTTTTGTGACCCCTGACCAATCTGGGCATTTATTATTATTTTTATATAATTTTTCTTGGAAAAAGTCAATTTTATAATTCATATTGAAAAATTACTATTGTTTTGGCTTTAAAAATCAATACTATAATAATTGTAATTCATATATTTGAGTAAAATAGAAATTAAGTATGCTTTCTGTAATATGATCTACATTTTTGAAACGAGTGTGTGGCCTGAATGAAGATGAAAAATGTTTCATGTGGCCCTCTAGATCACAAAGGTTGCCCATGCCTGCTCTAAGCGTAAGAGAACATGTTTAATTTATTGTTCTTTTCTATCATGTTTGTCACTTTTGAATAATGCCTTTTTTTCTCAAGTGACCAGTTCAAAACAGCACTTCCTCATCCCTCATACAAGGGATGCTGTATCTTTTGCCTCTAAATGCATCCCCCACCCCACCATGCCCAAGTACATTTATTCACACACTAATACACACATATATTAAATTTTATACTTTTTATCGATTCAATTTATTAAATTGTAATTTGTTCCTTAACAAAGAAGAGATATGTATATGTGTACATAGTGGTTGTGTATACTATATACACAAGTACTTTGAATTGTGAGATTTTGATCAGTGCATGTTTTGATTTAGTACATTCAATGTAAAATATTATAAGACTTCAATAGTCTAGTTTTGAACAGTGTTGAAAATTTTTGACTCACACATTCAAAACTGATACCTGAGTTGATAAGAAAAAAAAAGGAATTCATCTCTTGAGGTATTCTTTTTATGATTTTCTGATTTTTTCTTTTCTGATTTTCTGTGTTTCTCCCTCTGCACTTCAAACCTCATGACAAACCAAACATTCATTTTCCCCTCCTCACGCCAAATCAGTGGTCATCCAACATATAGCATTACAAAAGATCCAGCACCTCATGATTTTCAAATCTTGAAAAATTGGTTTGTGATGTCAGGATTTTTCAATGGTCTTCAATCTTCCATAGAAAGATATGGAAGGGTGCAGCCTTTTGTGCCTGGGCAGGGGCAATAAAGCTTCCTTTACCTTCAACTTTGATGATCAGATAGATAAAGGAAGAGTGCAGTTGCTGACAACACGGAGAGAATAATCTAAAACTCATGGAAACAAATGTGGTCAGCTAGGGAAGGCTGGGCTTTGATGTGCGGACAGAATTTCCTGATGTTTCAGCCACTTTGGTATGGCAGATGAGCATGAAGAGAATAGGGTCTTCCAGATGGGGACTGAATCAAAACCAAAAAGAGGAAAATAAGAATTGATTTAAAAAATACAAAAAGAAAGTGGAATCAAGGTTGTTGGTGCAAAAAAGAGAGAAAAAAAGTGGAGAAAAGAGGAAAGGTTTAAAAAGAATGGACTGAATGACCCTCCCAAAGGACGAAGAAGAAGAGAGAGAGGAAGAAGAACGAAATAGGAAATCGATTGAAGAGCAGAATGAGAAAAACTGATAATTGAGAATGGGAGAAAGATTCTCTCTGGGATCATCGCACATGTGGCCTTGTGTCATACTAAACTCAGTTTAGTAAATATCATGTATTCAAAGGGACATGGATCCCCACCATGGTGTGTTAAGGTTGATCAATGAAAAGGTTGGAAAAAGGGGTGATCAATTAACGAGTCGCTTCACTCGCCTTTTGTTAGGCATTGATCACTAGAAAAGTCAGAATTAAAAAAAACAAGTATGAATGCTACTGAGCACAAACTTAGGGACCAATTTAGCATAAGATTACACTGTAAATTCAACACCCCTTTGAAAACCCATGTAGAAGGAGAATTTTCCAAAATTAAAGAGATGTTCTTCAAACATGATAAGGAGTGAATATTCTAGCTCCATTGATGCAGCTTGCACACGTGATTCATGCATAGCCAGCCAGCCAGCCAGCCAGACTAACTTAAAAACTGAGAAAACCTACGTTGACAGTTTTTTGTGACAGTTTTGGCTGATGGATTCTAATAAGATTAAAGTATTGCAGAAAAACATATTTCATTTTTGCAGAAGCAAGTATAAAAAAAAATGGAGTCGAGTGTGAGAAGAAAGAATTCAATATGGAGGAGAAATTGGATGAGAGAGAATGAGAGGAAAGAGAAGAGGAGGATGATGGGAAAAGAGTGAGACAATAAAAGAGATGGTATGAGGAGTTACGGGCAGGCGAGAATTGAGCCTCATTTTTTTTCTTTTTTATACAGATTCACTCTTCTTTTCTTTTGTTTGCCAAAAGCAGATTGAATTTTTCAAACTAAGCCCCTAGTTTGTCATCTGGCCGACCTTTCAAAATAGGATCACTATATTAATGTGCCTGGGGCAGAGTAAGGTCCATTTTAAAATTTACAGTTGACCAATCCATGTTTTATTCATTAGTCAAGACAATTCATCAGAGGATCAAAAAAGAAAGGGAGAAAAAAGAAATGTAAAAAGCAATAAGCAATATTCTCTTATTTTTCAGTACTAAATCTTCAGGAACAAAAGGCATGCTAGAGATTCAGGTGCCCAGGGGGTTTGGCTCCTTGAGGGGCCCCCTCTAACATTTAGAGATTTGTCAGTAGAAATGAGGTAGGTGAATCGCCATTTATAAAGCCTCTCACCAATGGGGGCTTCCCAACATTGGACTTTAGGAACATTTTCAAACAGCACCCCTTCGCTTTTCTTTGGGCATCAGAATTTTTTCTCCCTCATTTTTCTTTTCTTTTTCTTCCTTTTATGTGTTTTTCTTCCCCTTCTCTCCCCCTTTTTGTCGCTGATCTTCATTCTCTTTTCCTATCTCTATTCGTGTCACTATTCTGTATACCTTTTTTTTTCTCTCCTTTTCTTCTCTCATCCTCTATAAGCTTTGTAATCCTAAAAAGAATGGTATTCAACCAATGCATCTTCCCGATAGTCACCTATGGAGCTGAAACACGGAACCTAACCAGGAGACTGACCCTCAGACTGTGAGCTATGCTTGGTGCACTGGAGAGAATCATGTTCAACATCACACGGAGATATCACAAGACAAGATATTGGTGGAAAAACAGGCTGAGAGATATCATAGGAACCATCAGAAAATTCAAATAGCAATGGGCTGATCTTGTTGCGAGAATGTTGGACAATCGCTGGACATTAAGATTCACAACATGGATCCACCGAGATCATATGCAAAATGTGGCTGGCAAAATATGAGATGGCTAGCATGACAAACAGAAAGTATTGGGTCAATAATGGCTATGACAAAGAGGTCTGGTGAATAAGAGAAAGGTGCATGTCCAACAACAGATGCTAAAAGGCTGATGATAATGATGATATATCTCTCTCTCTCTCTATATATATATATATACATATATACATATACATATATATGTGTGTGTGTGTGTGTGTGTGTGTGTGTGTGTGTGTGTGTGTGTGTGTGTGTACATGGACATATTTGGTCCGACAGAATGAATACTAAATTGCTTTTATTTCATAGAAACTTATTTGAAATAATCTCCCATCATTACACAGTTAATATATCACTCAATTTGGATCATATAAATAGAATAAACAATTAAAGAAAATGAGGCTGCTGCAAGAATCAAGTGACTATTGATTGATTGACCAGAATTTTAGAAAAATTGTAATTAAATCTTAGAATGCGAATTAATTTCATTTTTTGCCTTTGTTTTGAAAAAGTGGAAAATCCAGGAAAGTGAAGTAGAAGTAGCTCTACTCATTGTACCAACACAAGAAATTCTTTCTTGAAAGTAATCTGACCGGATTAGATAATCCAGCAGAGAATGAAACTCCTGGTTGACATCCACCCATCAAAATGATAATGCTGTTAATGCTGTTGTCAGTGATGACATATATCTTAAGCAATAATTGTGATACATGCTTGTATGTATGTATGTATGTATCATTGTTCACTGCTTATAACCGCAAAGGTATTTCGGGTCAGATATCTGTAAGCAATAGTTAGTAAGACCTACTTCTGGCTTGTCAGACCTGTCGAAACTTTGTTCTGCTTACGGCAACTCGTATTCCCCATTCTCAAGTAACTGACCAGGCTCGATGTTGCTTGCCAGAACTGCTTAGCACATGGACATTGAGTACCATTTTTAAAGTTTAAAACATGACTCGGTAGTGGATTTAATTAAAGCCCAGAAAATCAGAGATGAGAAGTTTCCCACTTGGCCACAGTGATTAGTATCACAAGCAATAATCATTATTCTGATGTTGATGATTTTAGAAAATATTACCAAGAAGAAAAAAGGCCTCCCTCTGTCTCAGTAAACAATGGAATGACACTGGTGACCTCATCAAGTCACAAGCCTGGGTGGAGTGTATGAAGATCCTGGAATGCCCATCAGCTTGGCCTCTGCTTGGCTGCAGGAGCTACCAGAAGGGAGTCAAAGTTGGCAGTTATCCAACTGAAGGGGGCTTCAATCCTTGGTTTTGAATCAGAGTTATCTGACAACTAGACTTGTTGCTACCCAAGGCCAAAGAGCCCGGACTGACCTGGTATTTAGCCATAGCTTAGGGAAAAAAGATAGGTTCATGCCTTCCCTTACAGCATATTTTGTAAACAAATTCCTTTCTCTGTGATACCATCCACAATTCTGCTTGAAAAATTATCGTTAGTAATAATGATAATAAAATTTTATAATTTCATATATTTATTAGGGTATGCCTTTCCAAAAGGTGCATCTAGTTTCATGAAAATCTTCAGGGGGTTTAAACTTGAAGTAATAAGACACTGTTCTTTACTTATGATGTTGTTTATTGCAACAATCAAAACAGAAATATTGATGTTGATAGTGGTAACAATGTAAACAGAATTTTTTCAAAATGCTGTCATATTATCTAACTATAATCTAATTTATCTCATTCATGAGAAAAAAAGAAACAGATTCTCTTTCTCCCTCCCTTTTTTTCTCTCTTCCTCACTATCTCTCACTCTCTTGTCTCTGTTTTTGTCCCGCTCCCCCTCTGTCCATTCCACTAAAAATTTTAAATCTATAAATTCACACTCGTGAGTGCTGGTGACGTAGTATATATCACGGGCAAAAAAAATGTTAATTTCAGAATGGATTTATAATGCAAATCGAGCACCTCCTTCATATTGAGAACCATAAATCCAAAAGACTTCAAAACTTGGCATCCGTGGATGAATGAACATATCTGGTGAATATCAATTTTGGTACGTACACATGAAGATTTCTAAAATTATTACGATGCTTATCATCTCAGACAATAATTGAACAACCCTTGTGTCAAAATCTGAAGTCATGTAAAGAAAGGTTCCATTGAAAGATGAAAATAGCCAGAATTAATTTTATTTATGACTTCACTGGCATTTTCCACGTGAAAACACCTGAAATAGAGTGAAAAATCATCAAGATTCTTGTGAGTCTAGATGTGATCAATTAACTATGTTTTTTTCTAAAACCATTTCAAGAAGGGATTTAGTAGAATACTGATGTCAATTTTCAAGTCTATAGACAGAACAGTATGGCCAGGAGCACCAGAACACTGAAACACACAAACACCTGCACACATAAGAAAGGATAGGACCCTTTGCCACTATTGGTGGGTATAGTTGCTCAATGTATGTATGTAAATCATTATTGTCTATTAATCTTCTCTCAGATAAATTCATTTGGGGCTTTTATACATCTTTTCTATACAACACTCTTAGTCAAATACTCTTCATTCATTAAAGTAAATAGAACATAAAAAACCTACTTACATTGTATATATGTGTTTATGTGTCCACACACATTTATATATATGTATATATACATACATATGAATTATATGTTTCTGAGAAGAGTCTAATCATATTGGCCATTATTCTTAATTATTCTAATCATTGCTTTCAATCATGGTCATTTAGTAATGAAGCATAAGTCCATTCTGAAAGTAACAAGCAAATAACAATTTTTATAAGTTTGACCTCAACAATTCTTTGTTATTTATTAGCCTGCCAAGCTTTTTATGCAAAAGAAACAAATTGAAAATTCACAAATGGAAAGGCCGGTAACTGGTTAGGGTGAAGAGTAGTTAAGGACCAATTTCTGGACAATGAAACTATGGCCTGGTAACCCTCTTTCATGAGAAATTATTGTTATTGTAGCTGAAAACAAAACAAGTTAAATCAGAAAGCACTGACTATAATTTAGAGGAATTAAGGAGATTTAGAAAAAAAAGTATCTTTTCATCAAAGATATCACGCAAATAAATAGAGATGGGCTGGACACTGAATAAGAAGAAAAGATGACAGATTGTAAATTGATTGGTGCCTGACAGACAATGAACGCAATAGGAAAAGTCCAGACATGAGATGAAAAGATGAAGTTTTAAGGTATACAAAGGACGAAACGCCCCTAAAAAGAAGTCAGCTCTGTCATCTAAAATGTTGGTCAGAGGAAACTACATTTCCATCAATCATTAGATCAGTCTACCATATATGCTGGATTATAATGCAAATAGATTACAAGGATGTTTGGGAAACTACTGCCCACTGTAACTCATCCAAGCCCCATAGCTATCCATATCTTGTTGTTAGATGGCCTCCCAGTTATCATACCAGCACAGAGGGTGTAGTGCAATATTTTCATAGATGTATTTAGGAAATAAAAGTCTATCATATGTTGGCATATATGATAATTCTTTTAATATTTACAAAAGCCTAGTCTCTTAACATTCAAGGTGAGTCACTCTGATGGAGGTTAAAGTGGTAGAGAACTGTCTGATAAAACAATAATCTTAAACAAGTCTGGTTAGTCAATCAATAGAAATCAACAAATGACCAACGTCTTTTGGCAGCATGTTTAATTGGGGTGATCAATTTAAAAAAAATGGAAGATGGGGTGATCACTATATGATCTGTTGGGCGGTGATCACCAAAAAAGTCAGAATTTTCCTAAAACAAGTATGTACACTGCTGGACACAAACTAAAGATCTAATATAGCAAAAAGAGGTGGAATTTTGAAAAAGGGAAAACTTTTCTTCCTAGATGTAATAAGAGGTGAATGTTGAAATTTTCAACCTTCTAGTGCCATCAGTTCGTCATGTGTGCGCATCACACACATACATAGCAAGCCTGACCAACCTGAAAACTGAAGATACCTAAATTGATGTTAATTATGCTGATATTTATAGTTTTGGCTGTCAGTTTCTAATAGTAAGTTCGGAGTGGGAAAGAAAAGAAAATATTTTGATTCATGTTTGAAGCAGTTGAAAGAACTGAATGAGATTTAATGCTTGTGAAGTGGCCATGTTTTTCTTTCTAATTCAAGAGGTATGATTCTGTAACAATTGGCATTTTCTTTCTTGTCTGCTTCAGTGATTTTGCAGCAGGTATTCATCAGTCAAGTGCGATTCTTATTTATTGCCAATAAATCTGTAAATGATCATTGAAAGACTCTTGAATGAAACACCTGCTAAATTTGGTTGAACGTTAATAGCCATTGGTTTTTCTGTGGAAAGTTGCTTATATATAAATATATTAGCCTACTTATGTGCATGCATTTTTGTATATATATCTTTCTATATAAATATATATCATTATTAAGATTTGGATACCAAATCTATCAGAAATAATCATAAATGAATTATATTACTTTGTAACTCTTTTTTAAATCATTTCCTGTAATTACACCTAGATGTATCATTTGGCCTAAACAGCGTAAATAGGATAAACAATTGAAGAAAATAGGGTTGCTCCAGGAATTGAACCTGTGACTGATAAGGTAGCTGCTTTGATGTAGTGTTGTTCTTACCATTGAGCCTAATAGCTGCCGGCAATACCAAGGTCCAAATAACTGTTTCAATTCAAATTCTCATTTTGCTCATTCACTGTCTATATCTGCTCTATTTGTTCCTCAAAGCATCAATCATATCAATAAGAAATAAGCATATTTAATACAATTCATAATTCATTCTATCGAACCAGATATGTCTGTTTTTCAAATACATAACTGTCCCTTTGAACAGACCCAGAATAGACAAGATAAGAATTTGGGTTGAAAGCAGTTACTTGGCCTTTGTATTATTGGCTGTTGTATAGCTTAATAGTAAGATAATTGCAACATTGAAGAGTCTCCCCTATTGATGGCAGGTTTATTTCCTGCAGCAGCCCTATTTTCTTTGTTTATTCTGTTTACATTGTCTTAATTGTGGGATATATTAACCATGCAATGCCAGGAGAGCATTTCATATATATATAGGTACATATGTATAGGTTAATGGAATATATATAACATTCATATATATTTATGCAAAATATCTTTATTCCAATCGTACTCAATAATTTGAGCGAGCCTAATTACACTGTTTATCTGATGAGCTAACATAGTGAAACAAAGGTTCAACTATTGTTATGAATCAAATTTCCATGTTTAATTGATTTATATATATACAAAGAGAGAGAAAAAATAGAGAGGGAGAGAAAAAAAAAGAGAGATACAGATATACAAGGTGTGTCCCAAATGTATCTGACCATTAATCATAAACAACAAAATCTCCCTAGAGTAATGGAGCCTTAGTTCCTTGAAAATACTCCAACATCACATATCTATCCCTGTGCCCCATCCACTGTTCAAAATAATCTGCAAAGTCCTCTTTTTGGATCACCATCAGCTATCTCATTGCATTCTCCTTAATCTCTTTCATTGTCTGAAATCTCTCCCCTTTGAAAGGTGGTTTTATCTTTGGGAAAAGCTAGAAGTTGCAAGGATCCACATCCCAGCAGTGGGAATAAGAGACTGACAGACCTGGTTGGTACCATGTTTTGCCAAAAAAACTCTGAACGAAACATGGAGAATGGGCAGATTTGAGCATTGTGTATATGATGGTCACTCAGTACACAAACTCACTTGATGATATTTTACCTTAAGAGAGAGAGACACACACATATACATACTCCTTATATTGAGTTTTATTTCATCAGATAACAACAATGACACATAACAATGACAAAACCAGACCAAAAAACTGACTACTAACAGTGACACAGTGACATATGCACAAACTGATGATGAATTCACTCACACTTGTTGAGTCCAACTCAGGTCGACTTGCTCTGCTAAAGTTTTAAAATCCCATTTATAAGAACTGTCAATGAAGGAGTTGATATGTTACCCACAGTTAGGGAATAATATTGTATGAAAAATTGATTCTGTTGTGTTTACTTTATAGATTTCGTTGCAGCAAGGGAATTTGACCCTAGTGCAGATAAGCTTGTATTCATATATATATCCCTAAAATTAATTCTACGACTACATATACGCTTATGCAATCATGTACATAAAGCAGTGCAATTGTCATTTGAATGAATACCGGTGTACATGATAAAATTGAATTATATCCTTATATGTCAATTTTTTACACTGACACATATACATATCTAGTCTCCATGAATTCATCTCTCTGGATATATCCATCTATCTATCTTATCTATATAAATATGTGCATACGTGTGTGTGTGTGTGTGTATGTATGCGTGAGTGTAAATGGATATATTTTCTCAAAATTGCATTTGAGCAGCATGAATCGGAATGCACGGTGAGGGAATTAAGCTCCGATTGTTTTCTTTTCCTTTTCCACTGCGATCGGAACAGAATATCCAGAAGACTCAACTCTGCGAACAGGGGTGCACATGAATTGGGGAAATTTCCATGACACACAAAAATGGATTCACAATCTAAATCATTGGAATTTTTTTTTTTTTTTCCCTTCAGCACTGGGTCTGAAAGAAAGAAAAAAAAAGTTAGTGCAAATAAAAAAAAAGAATGTCCAAGGAAGAGAAGAAAAAAGTACGTTGGGAAGGAAGAAGAAGAGTGGGTTGAAGAAAGAAAGAAAGAAAGAACACAGCATCAAAGAACGAAGAAGAGAATAAAAGATGTTTGAAAGAAGGAAAGAAAGAAGGAAAGGGAAAGAAAGAAAGAAAAAAAGAAAGAAAGAAAGAAAAAAGAAAGAAAGAAAGAAAAAAAGAAAGAAAGAAAAAAAGAAAGAAAGAAAGGAAGAGGGGTGAAAAGTAGATAATGATTAAAAAGAAAGAAAGAAACAAAGAACACAGCATAGAAGGAAGAAGAAAAGAACAAAAGGTGTTTAAAGGAAGGAAAAAAAGAGGAAAGAGAGAGAGAAAGAAAGAAAGAAAGAAGATAAAACAGAGGGAAGTAAACAAATGGTATCAACGTACACCAAACTCTCTTCTACAAAACAAAAAGATGGAAAAACCCTGAGACTTAGACCATGTCATCCAAATGAGAAGACTGGACCTCATCATCATCATCATCTGTCTTTCAGTGTCCGTCGTTGGATACAGACCTTCCCCAGGATTCGCCACACTTCTCTATCATGGGCGTTGCGAAGGTACTCTCTGAACTTGTCTAGCTTGTCTCTCCATCAAATATTCTGCCATTCTCGGTTCTGCATGTGATCTCTTGGGATCCATGTCGTGAGCTGCGATGTCCATTGGTTGGCGGCCATTCGTACAACATGGCCAGCCCACTGCCATTTGAGTTTTTTGATGGGTTCTATGATGTCCCTGACTCATCTTAGATATGGCTATACCAGCTGAGTGAAGCTGAAAGATAGCGAAAAATTACAAACAAAAAAAAATGTGCTTGGGAAATGAGAAAATTGTGGAACATGAAGGTTAGGAAGTAGAGGGTCCAAAAGTGGGGCCCAGGAGCAAAAGGATGGCCCAAGAACGGATAAAAACAGAATAATCAATGAAGAAAGGAAGGGTGACCCCAAAAGGAACTTTAGTTAAGCATATTCCTCTCAGAGAAACCATGAGAAATGCATTAGAATCCAATTTGGATTTATTGAAGATTTGAGAAATAATAGAATCGTCCAGACCACAGCTGGATACTGAGAAAGGTCCTGGAGATTTAAGGTGACTATAGGTAAGGTAAAGCTTCCATCTCTTATGAAATAACTCCCATTAGAGTATAAATAGCTGGTGACAAAGTCCCAGTTTCCCTTACATGCATCGACTGGCTAAGAGCAAGACTTACAAATTTTCATGATCCTGCCTACTTCCACCCTAATCATACAGCTTAAAATGGACTCAATTAATTTTCCCACACTTTTTAACATCCGTTGTTGGACATAGACCTTTCCCAGGATTCGCCACACTTCTTTATCATGGGCATTGCGGAGCTGGTACTTTCTGAGTTTGTCTAGCTCATCTCTCTATCTAATACTCTGCTGGCCACGGTTGTGCTTGTGATCTCTGGGGATCCATGTTGTGAGCCACGATGTCCATTGGTTGTCTGCCATTCTTGCAAGATGGCCAGATCATTGCCATTTGAGAATTTCACTATTACCGGGAATCATACTTGGGACCTACTGCATGTGAGGCATTACACTGAGTGGACTTTTAGGAGACTTGCTGTCACTCTGTCCCCGGGTATAATCACTAGCTATCTGGCATGAACATATCTCTGCATGAAACATAATAATAACAGTGATAAATGCAACATAATGATGTACGATGACAATGGAGATAATATGATTCGTATCAATAATATTAGTCATTATCCTCTCTATTATCTTAACTTCGGTAAACCTGCTGAATATACTGATGCATCACGGGAGGTCCAATTTATGATATTACTTTCACAGACATGAGACAAATTGGTAATCAGCATAGCTGAATTGAACTGGATACATTCATTCGACGACACAATTGATGGGAAATGAATTGACAATAGACCATAAAATGCTGCTTAATCTAAACATGGTTGGCATTGCTCAAAATTACGCAACTCTACATTCTTATTGTGAGAAATAAGGCTGGCCCTAGGTACCGGCGACATGGGCAGTTGCCTGGGGTGCCAAGAGCTATGGTGTGCCTGTTGTATATCTTAGACAGTCATCATAATCATCATCAGCCTTTTTGACGTCCATTATTGGACATAGACCTCCACCAAGATTTAAGGGGCATCACAAAGTCAGCACTTTTTAAACCTGTCTAGATCGTCACGCCATCTTATTTTCTGCCAGTTATGATTTCCCTTGGATCCAGTTGTGGATTGTGATGACCTAGCAATTGTCTGGCATTCTTGCTACATGACCAGCCCTTTGTTATTTGAGTTTCCTAATGGATTCTATGATATCTCTGACTCTTGTTTTTCCTCTTTTTCCAAATACTGATAGAAAAATAGAAAAATTACTAGATGTGAAGTGAGATTCTTGTGGAATATCTGACTGTTAGATATTTTCTGTTAAAGGGTACCAAGGTTCGGCTAGCCCTGGTGAGAAAGATATAAAGATTTGACTGATCATCAGTTTTTATTTCTTTATCTTTTTTGTCAGAAAAGCCACAAAACAATTAACCGTACAAAGATACTAATTTATTCAAATCGTTTCTTTTCAGACTATATTTTTTTGCAAATTTTTTGGCTAAATTATTCATCTATCTTGATTTCTACTTCTTTTTCGTTCTATACCTGTTATATTGTAAAGTTTTTCTTGTTCACAAATTGTTATGTCAGCAAATCCTGGTCCCCTACGGTTTGAGTCAAACCACTTGTCTGTTGTTTATTATCGTTATACATCCAATTGCTGACAAAATAATACCCATAGCGAGCTTGTCACTGGCTCCAGACATGCAGGAAACGAGATCTCAAGGCCGGCAACATCAACTGGCTCGAGGTTGTGGCCACAAACTGCAGCAGATGGAGATCTGCCATTGAGGCAGGTATCCAGATGAACGAGAAGAGGAGAGAAGAATGATGAGAAGAATGACGAGAACGCAGACGGAAGAGGGCGGTAATGAAGCTGGGTGCAGAATACATCTGGAAAAGCTGCAACAGAGTTTGTCCCTCGATAATTGGGCTGTACAATCACAGCAGGTGCTCCCGCTCAATCACAGGCTAATCATTGGTGCACGCTCCGTTGTCTTCGAGGTAGAGAGAGATCAGCAACAACCCGTAAAAAAAATAATGGGATTACTTACATATGGATGAATTATAAAAAATATATATATTTTTGTATAAATGTACTCATTTATTGAAAAACAAAAAAAAAAACCCACCTACCTTGAATGGAATGTATTTTTTGCCTTTTTCTGTAACTTTACACATTTTCTGTTTTCTAATGATTTTGAAACAATGAAGCAACAGAATTAGGATAAAAATCAAATTTTTTTTTCTTTTAATATGAGAAAAGTGTCAATTATATTTATGGAAAATCATTGATGTCTGTATTCTGCTGGATTGTTTGCCATCCTACCACCAAGATATCAGCAGCAGTATTAGTCATAGTGTAGACACGGACACAATGATACAGTAGAGCATTGCTTTACCCACTTCCTCTTTTCCTAATTTCTTCAGTATGACAGAAACCAACAAAAAAAAAAACAAAAGAAAATAACAGACAAAAAAAGTGATCTCGGCTTTTATATATCAAGACTGTATACTTGGCAGCCTAACCCTGTGTATAAAATGACTGAGATAATTATATATCTATCACCAGTTCCAGAGGTCAGTGATCAAACCCAGAATTCCTATAGCTGATTCTCTCAGCAGGCAGACACTCCATACTCTGGAGATGAGTGTTATATTATTAATCCCCTTGTTCCCCCAATCAGGCTAAGCTTGGTCAATATCAATATTTATTGAAAGGAAAAAATCAAATGTAACTATATAAAAACACTATTGGAATAAGCCCTGCTGCTGCAGTGTCAAATTCCACTACTTCTTATCTTCTGACTGAAGATCATTACTGAAACTTTTATATTGTACATTTTATTAATAAAAAATCATGGCATGAATTTCCATGAATATGTGAGACTTATTTTTGGCCTGGTCTGTAAGAGAACTGCCTTGGTCATGATTTCAAATCATGGTAGGGAAATGTTAATCTTGTGTATCAGTTTGGTTTAAGGTGTTTGGCCAGACAAACAGAGAACAGTATACTCTCCTTATTTCGGTGAAGATTGTTGTTTTTTTTTTTGATAGAAAAATAAAGTCGATAAAACTAAAGCCCCTGACTTTATCATGAGTTTTACAAAGAAAGAATGAATGAAAGGTGTTTGACAATCTTCTATATCAGTTTGGTTTAAGCTGGTGGGACAGATGAACCGTGATCAGCTTACTCCCCAAAATTAGGTGAGGATTGTTGTTTTTGATGTTATGGTAGGAAAACAAAATCCTCAAAACTACAACCTCTGACTTTACCATGACTTTTTCAATGAAAGAATGAATGAAAGGAGTGACAAAAATCCTTAAAAAATGAAACTTTTGATGTTAATTCTCTTGATTCAGTCAGAAGATATGGATTGATGTATTTCTGTCAGGATTTACGGCATGCATTACTGACAGGCAAAGGCTGTTATATGTATGATATCTGCATCTAAAATATCCATAGATGAATTATCCTGGCCTGTGAGTGTATCAGAACTAATGATCAAAAAGATTATCGAACATAGATCCAAAATTAAGTAAGAAAAATACCAGCATAAGATTTGAGCTTTGTTGATCTGAAAATGACCATAGAGATCCTGAAAAGTACTCATGAAAGAAAAAACAATGGAAATGTTTTCAGAAGGTGCCTAATAGTGTACCTATGTAAACTCTCAAGGTTGCAGCCTCCAAAATGTGACCAGGAGTGACCAGAAACACATACACACATACATAGGTTGACATATAGACAGACACAGACACAGATAATCTGTTGCCCACTTTGCTGGTTGGTCTGGCCATTCATGGGACTATGGTGATTCGATAATCATTTCATCAAATTATTTAAAGGTTGATTACAGATTAATAGAGCAATTTTAATTTAATTTTTGTCCTTTGTTTTTGGTGTATGCTTGTTGAATAGGTAGTTAGAATTTTATCTTGATTTATTATCTGTTAGATGGAATATTTTCAACCAATATAAATTTTTGAACTAGTATTTTCTTTTATCCTTATTTAAACAGCACTTCATCAGAATTTAAATTTAAGATGAAAGTTTTTGCTAAATTGGTTCCTATGTTTGTGTTTTTTGCAATGTTCACGCTTATTCATTCATCACCTGTTTTATCAATATTTTTAATTGATCACCCCAAATATGGGATGCCGTGAAAAGACATTGATCATGAGATGGTTTCTATTGAGTGACTCACCATCCCCGTTATTATTATCATTTGAGGTACTATCATCAACTGTGCACGAATATTTTTTTTCCTCACCTGATTTTTGTTTTGACAACCCCGCCCAATTACTGAACTAAAAAAAAAAATGTTTAGGTGCTGTTGAATTGTTTCAGGACTGGAATGCTTCTGACAATAGCTTTACCTATTTTCACAAGAATGTACTGAAGTTATTTATAAAAGAGTTCCACAACAGAAAAACAGTAAGCAGAAATTTTAGGACTGGAGGATTGGATTACTTCATGAGGTGTGATTAGCACACAAAATCTTTAGTTTTAGGGATACATGTAAACACTCAGACTATATGTATGTATGTATATATATATATATATATATATATATATATACATATATTATTATAATGATTATATTTATATCGAATGACTGATAGTTTTTATCGTTCAAATTTTTATTAATTTTTCTTGTCCATGAATGAAGTTCAACTGACAATAACTATCAGTCATGTTTAATGAAACCTACATGAAAGAAAAGTGTACATTATACTGCAAGAATATACATTATTCAAAATATGTATATAAATAGATATAAATAAATATTTAGGTTGTTATAAGAAGGATGCAACCCTAATATTAAGAGGGTAGGATTACGCATCTAAATTTCATGTTACAACATTATTTGGCTATACAAGTATACATGCTTCCAACATAGCCAAACATTTCCGTATAGTCACACATTAACACTTATACATGTCGAAGAAGCACACCACACAAACAAGAAACACACACAATTCAAGATTTGCGGTTATAAACAGGTGTCTCCTTGTTTCCTCACAGCATTCCCCTTTGAATAAGTCCAGAAAATGGACAAATCGTCAGGAATAGAATATTCCATAATTTCAAACAAAACTTCTTATCCATCTACCAATCTATCAATCTATCTATCTATCCATATACATCAATATATATATAGATATCTGTGTGTGTGTGTGTGTGTGTGTGTGTGTGTGTGTGTGTGTGATTGGAAGTGTGTTAGATATATTCTTGCTCATCTGTGAATAACACTCCAGTGGTACCGCACATTATTTTCCTTGAATAATGAAGATCAGAGGGCCACACAATCAAATTTTCAATTATAGTTGTCACCAATGGCTTGTCTGCAGATTTGGGGGCATGGAGGGTTTGGCTGCTTGAAAACCTATCCCCCCCCCAATGTTTAGTGCAAAAGTTCCCAAACTGTGGATGGCCGATTCCACATGGTCCACAAAAGTATTATTGGAGGTTTGTGAACAGACCTTTCAAAAGTCTTTGGTCTGTAAGCTTTAAAAAGCTTAGCTAGAGATTTCAAGGCCTAGATAGGAGGCTTGGTTCCCCAAAAGGGCCTCTCCCAGCATTCTGATTTGTTGTTGTATAATGCCAGTAGAAATGCATCAGGTGAACTACTTAATTCTATTCAAAATCACCTCCTTCACCCCTTCCTCTAGCAACAACCCTGGTCGTCACATTTAGATATAGAGATTCAGTATTGCTATTTAGCATTCTGCAGAGCTTTCTAAACATATAATAGCCATAAATAAAAGTAGAGGCATTTCTTTTCACTTTTCTATTTTTTTTACATGGGTGTGAAATGTAGAGGTTGTAAATAAAACTTTTGTGGAGTTATTTTCTTATTGTTGTTATGGCTGTGAATTGGGTTGCCTTTTGAGCAGCTCATCAGACAAATACTGACAATTAACCCTTCCTTACCTGGAAGTTCAATAAGGGGCCTTGTTGTACTCCGTAGTCATTGAATTGCAGTCAGACTTTGATTAGTGAAATCATTGATGGACTGATCAATAGTACCATGCCCATTGACAGAATAAAATTTACAAAAACGTCATACAGGTAATTTATATATATATATATGTACTGTTGGCAAAATAGGAACACACATATATATACTTGCATATTTATGCTTATGACCAAGGAATAGAGAGATGGGTTGTTCAGGTATGCCGTTTCAAAGTTGTGCTTGTTGAAAGCATTGTTAGCTCAGTCGGTAGAGCTGAGTCACATTAATACTACTTCCTGCTGGACAGGGTTCTGAAACTCACAAGGCACTCAATATCTTTATTCATTTAAATGGTTGGCTATTTGATTTTCCACTCAGTCAATTCCGGGACCGGCCGAAATATTTTTCCAAATCAATAGTCTCTGCAATTATCCCATTCTGTCAACCATAAACTGTCCAATCTAATGATATATATATATGTATGCATAGATTTTTGTATTTATATATGTATGTATATGTTGGTAAATATATATATATCAAGAAATGGATGACAAAACAATCATAAATTGGGTTATATTATATAGAAACTTATTTGAAATGATCTCCCATCATTACACGGTTAATTTGTTATTCACCCTAGACAATGTAGACAGATGAATGCATTATATCATTTCAATATCATTTGAAACTCTATTTGATTCCTGCAGCAGCCCCATTTTTCTTTAATTGTTTATTTCATTTATGCTGTCCAAGCCGAGTGACTCATTCTCTGTGTAACACTGGGAGGTATTTTCAAATAGAGTTTTAAATAACATCATCATCAGTAACAGCAGCAGCCTTTTAGCGTTGGATATAGACCATCCCAAAGATTCGCTAGACCACATCATGGGAATCATGGAGCCAGTACTTTCTGAACTTGTCTAGTTTGTCACGCCATCTTACTTCTGCCCGCACAATGATCTCTGGGGATCCATAGAGTGAGTTGTGATAACCAGCGGTGGTCTGCAATTCTTGATACATGATCAGACCATTGTCATTTGAATTTCTTGATGGATTTTATATCTGACTCCAGTTTTTCCTTTAATATACTGTGTTGTCTTGTGACCTCTCCATGTGTGGTTGAGCATGATTCTCTCATGTGCGTGTTGCATGGTTCAGAGTTTGAGGATCAATCTTTTGGTTAGGTTCCATGTTTCAGCTTCATAAGTGACTATCAGGAGAATGCACTGGTTTTACACCCTTCTTTTTAGGACTAGTGATATTATCTTGTATTCGAAGCTTGCTCTTCCAAAAGCTTACCAACCTAGAGCAATTCTTTACTTGATTTCCTCTTCTTTTCAAGATTTTATTGAGATTTATTGTCGTAGGTCGATGTAGGGGTCTAATTTCTCCAGCTTCAGGTTCCCAATTCTGATATTTATGTTTTTGTCCACAATCTTTGTTGTACATGACATTTATTTTACTGAAGTTCATGCGGAGACCAACTTTTTTGCTTTCTTCATTCAGCTGGTCAAGTATTATCTGGGGATCATGAAGGTTCCAAACAAAAAAGACTATATCTTCAGTAAATCCAAAGTTACTTAGGTATTCACTGTCTCTTCTGATTCCTTTATTTTCCCAGTTTAGGTTTCAAAAGATCATCTTGAGATAGACTGTAGAGAGTTTGGGTGAGCTGGTATCTCCTTGTCTTACTCATTTTTTGAGCTGAAAAGGCTCGAAGTGTTCCTGTAGCTTATTCAGAGGAACTGCTGTGCTAGTAGATATGTTGACTCATAAAAATATGGGGTTTGCACTTTGTTGTACATTAGCTTCAGTGACTTTGGGATTTCCACTGAGTCAGAGGCCTTTTTAAAGTCAACAAATATTACTGCAAGTGGTATTTTATATTCTACTGCATTCTCTTTCAGTTGATTTAATGAATGGAGATAGTCAATTGTAGACTAGCTTTTCATGGAGCCAACTTGTTCCCATATTTGTTTTTCATTTAGTGATTTGATGAATCAGTTGATGATCACTTTGTTAGAAAGTTAATAGATGTAGTTGAGTAGGCTTATTGGCCTGTAGTTGCTTAAATCTTTTTGGTTGCCTTTTTTTTATATAAAAACAATATGATTGTGGTGTTCCAATCTTCTGGGACTTGATTTTGCTTGAGGCATAAGTTGGATAGGATGGCTAGTTTCATAGTGATGACTTTTCCAGCTTTTTTGAGTAGATTGATGGTAATGTTAAGTGGCGTTGGGGCCTTTCCTTCCTTTTTTAGTTTGATGACTTGTTTCACCTCTCATGGAGTGGTTTCTGGAAAATCTTTGAGCTGGTCACTCATGGCTTGTATAACATTTCTTATTGCAGTGTGTTCTTTGATTTTGGAATAAAGGTTTTTGTAGAACTCTTGGGCATGTTCCATTTTTTAGTCTCTACCTCTTGTAAGGTCCCCATTTTCCTTGAGCACTCAAGCTATTTGCCTTTTGGTGCTGAAAGTCTTTTTAACAGTTTTGATCCCTTATGTTTTTTCAAAAATGCTGTCAATGACAACTGTTGTGCATTTTGTTTAGTTTTTTCTTTGTCTTTTTTGGATAGTTTTGTTTAGCTTGGTTCCTTCAATCTTTTCTCTTGTTGTTGTCAGAGGCTTAAAATTTCTACATTTTTCCTTGAGATTCTCTGGTGGCTTCTTTGCTTCTTGGCAATTTCAGTTAGAGGGATTGTCATCCTGTTGTTGAGCTCGTTTATGTTTTCTTCTGTTTCAGTCAGAGGTTCATATCTGTTTCCCAGATTGAGTTTCAGTGGGCTCTTTTTGTATGTTAAGTGGTCTGAGTTTGGTGTGGAACTTTTTCGCTACATTCTTCCTTGCATCTTACCATTCTGTGGTTGATTTCTGCTGAAGTATGTTTTGGTATCTTGGAGTATGGAGTTCAAGTTGTTGCAGAACTTATTTATCTTCTCCTTGATTGACTGTGACATGGGAGCATTGTACCTCTTTGAGAGTTGTACTGTGACAGTGATATTTTTATGAATTAGAAAGCCAACTCCACTTTGTTTTCTTCTTTCTTCTCCTTAGTTGTACAGATGGTGTTTAGTGTTCAGTTGGATTAGTTCTTCGTTGGGTCTTCTTGTTTCACAAATAGTGATAATGTCCCGTTTGATATTTTCATTTCATTTTCCATGTCGGATAGGTGCATGTCTCTAGAAAGTGTTCTGACGTTGTAGGAGCCAATGTATAGAGTTGTTTGCTTAGTGTTTTTCTTAGTGTTGAGTCAGGGCTGTTGCTGTTGGAGTGCATCATTCCCAACCAAAGTAAGTGATGTGGCTGGGCCTTTTGAATCCATTGACCCAGCAGGAATGGATGGTATATGACGTGTTGGCAGGGGTTCTGGTTCATTGGTTTCAATTGATGTCAAATAGACTAGACTAAGAGCTCCACTAACAGCAATCCCTGTATCCCCCTTCGTGAAGAGAGATACAATTGTGTGCTCTACTGTAGAGTATATAAGATGAAAGCAAAGCAAATGATCGGTTATTTTCCAATACGTAGCTAGTTTCCCTCCTTATGTAAGCGTGTACATATCAATGAATTTGAACAAGTAAGAAATGTGTGAACAAAGGATAAGAAATACTAAATTTGCGTTCTTCCCACGATTGAAGCCTCTTTCCTGTCGCTGACATGCTGAGAATATCCTTTGACTGTTCAAACTAAGAACTGCAAAGTGTTAAGTGAGTGGTTTGGGGTTGTTTGTAACTCTCCTTTATTTCTTCAAGTTATAACTTAGGAAGTGTCCTGAGGTTCGGGTTTTGAAAAGATCATTAACCTTAGTATTAGTGATAGCATCAACTACTTTTGATCAAAAAGAAACTGGCATGAACCTTTTCTAATCCTCATTGTCCGAGCCAGGAGATGAAGATCTTTTATCTGATACCCCCCCATACACACACAACCTGTTTCCCTTCCCTAACAAGTGAACTGTCTTGCTGTTAGATCTAACACATTCATAAATACCCTATTGGATTATACATCTAGTTTTTTATAATTTATGTTAATATATATTGCTATATACATATGAGGGTCAGTCATTGATTATATATGTTTGTCTTAATGCAATCAGTCAGTTTATATATATATATATATATAATTATGAATGCATTATATCATTTGAAACTCTATTTGAAATGACCTCCTGTTAACATACGGAGAATGAATCTCTTGGCCCAGACAGTGTAGGTAGAATAAACAATTAAAATGGGCTGCTGTAGGAATTGAACCTACAACTGGAAGATAGCTGCAAGATGTTGCTCATACCTTTAAGCTAAACAGCCAAAAGGACAGTCAAAACAACTGATGTATGTCTAAATCTCATCTTGTTCATTCGCCGTCCATATCTGCACTTCTGTTTTTCAACATGGACAATTACATTATTAAGAAATGGATACATAAGAAGGTTACATATTTGGTATCTTCTAACAGTCAATTTGGGGCCAGGTCACTTTTGGCATTTTCAAATTTAAAAAAAGCTTCACCCATTAGATTTATAATTTGTCTACAAAAGTGACTTGACTCAAGGATGAACACAGAATGACATTTTCAACCCACCTGAAAGGTAGCAATCCTTACTTTGATTACCTCTATCCCTGGGCAAAGCCTGGAACCTCTGCAAGTATATGTATTCACACATATAAATAAATAGCTATCTATATTTACATCCATTTGCATATATAAGGAAACAATCGATATGTTGTTGTGCTCTTACCAACTGAGCTGACAAACACTGACAAGGCAGGAGTTCAAAATCTATCTGAATGTATATCTATCTATTCATCTTTTTATTTATAAATACACGCACACACTCACACACATAAGGACATGTTGTTCTTAGCTGAATTTTTGGCTGAAATTTTCATTGTATAATGTTTGGTTTTTGTAATTGATATTCAATATTGACGTAAGTGTATTCACAAGGAAGGAGAACATATTAAGAAATATAATATTTGTTATTTCAAAAAATGCTTTTTTCATCGTTTGGCTTCGGACTTACTGATATACATCAATATGCATATATGTATATATATATCAATATACATACATACATATATATATATATATATATATATATATATAAAGCTCTTTAGGGTTGAGTACTGTTAAGACAGCTATTTCGTTGTATCACAATTCTTCAGTGTGGCCATAGACTATACATTATCCCATCCAGTACCACGAGGTAGGATTGAAACCTTCGCTTTAGACCCAGAGTTTGGCATCTTACCTATGCCCTATGCAGAACTGGACAGTAAGTAAGGTTGAATTTAAGCGATATATCCTCTCACGCATAATTCCCCATCCACCAGAGTGCTCTATTCCTAAGTTGGAAGAGCATTATATACATATATATATATATATATATATATATATATATATATATATATATATATATATATATATATATATATATATATATATATGGATTCTATGATAAGAATTGAATAAATTCAAGCAAAAAGTGAAAATAGAAAGCCAAACATTTTCGTTATGGTTTTAAGATTTAATGATTTTTGATAATCCTTAACTGGTTTCAGACATGTCTCTACTATCCATTGTCCATTAAATGGGGTTAAATTCACGTAATTTGTACATCAATCTTGATTTGAATTCAAATTCCATGGGTGTCATGGAATTCCATTGTTTCCAGAAGGAAGGGTGGGGCTTGATGCTGGATCTCCCTTTCGGGTGAGAGGTAAAATGGGTGAAGGATCAACATGAATGAGGGAGTATATTCTCAGCTATGGTTTAATTGTAGTGCGTTTGGGTTTGATTGTCAGTCTGTGATGTAAGTAGTGGTATTAATGTGTATGAGAGAGTGTATATTGGCAGCTGTGTTCCAGTTATGTTGTGTTTAGGTATGTGTGTTAGTACGTGTATGAGGGCTGGGACATGTAGAGGTTTGTTGAGGGGTCTGTGGGATGTTTGGTGGGGAAGGGTTGTCTCAGATTTAAAAAGTTATATACTTGTATATATATATATATATATATATATATATATATATATATATGTGTGTGTGTATATATATATGTGTGTGTGTATATATGTATATATATATGTGTGTATATATATATATATATATATATATATATATATATATATACATATATACACGTACAGAAGATTTTCATGGATGAATCAGAGAATTTTTACAGTAAATGGGACACTAAACTCATGGTAGGTATGGAGAGGGCAAAAACATAAACTTGCTTGTATAGCGAATCCACTTCCTACTATATATACATATATATATATATATATATATATATATATATATATATATATATATATATATATATATATATATATATACATATATATATATATATATATATATATATATATATATATATATATTCCTTTATTTTACTTTTTTATCTGCTTTTTATCACAACTTTGCTCAAACCCTCAACCTACAGCAGAGAGTAAACAACGTGAATCGGAAATAAATATCAAGATGGCCATCAAGAAACACATCTTCTAAAATATGATGATGACAATTTATATGCAGATACTTTTTTATCAAATGCAAATCACTAAAATAACAGCAATGATTTATTTCTCATGCATAAAATATGCTTATCATTTACTTACTGGCATGGATTAAATAAAGTAGTTTTACAAGTTGCCTTTTTTTTATTTTGAGTTATTTTTAAATTATCTATTTTGATTATTTATTCCTTTTTTTTTCGACAATTTTCAAACTTTAAATGTTCCTGAAGATTAAGGTCTTTGATAAAACATCAGAAACTGGTTCAAATCCAACAGATTGTATCTCGATATTTTTATTTGTTATTTTTCTTAAATTTTTTTTCCATTTTTGGCTTCATCAGCAAAATAAATAAATAAAAAAAATCAACTTACCAACAAAAAATTCAAAAAGAAAAGAAAAAAACTCTACTTTTAAATCTTTAGAAAATTTTTTTGAAAAATCAACGGAAGAAATTTGTGGAGGGGGACAAATCTGATATAACATCTGTCAACTGATTTTATTGTAGATGGCCCTCAGTTCTCTTTGATAAGTACCAGAGATTCGCATGCAAAATTTGTTGCCGTTTTGCAAGTCAAATGATGGCGCCTGTAATTGATGCCAGCCATCTTTCTTTTCCTTCTTATTTGTTTTTGTTGAAAGGCAAAATTTATATCTTTGTGGCTTTAAGTGATGATTTTATCTTCAATCTCTTTGGGAAATTTTGCAACAAATTTATTTTGGTTTTAAACAAACATCTAAATACATACAATTGAACACACGAATGCTGATATATATGTATATATGTATATATATAAATATATATATATATGGCTTTTCAAAGTATGGATAACTAAAGTTGACATTATATCAACTTAATAGATTGATACATTCATCCATATGAGCAAACTGAGCTAGCTAGCTAGCTATATAGATTTGAGTGACTTTCCTAAGCATAAAAACCCTCTATATACTTTTTTCAGGAGAAAGTAAGACCCATTGGACTGAGCAATCATCTTCCGTTGATACAAGGTCCCACTCAGTAAAGATATGTGTATATATATGCTAAATTTTTAAGTACAAATAAATTCAAATATATTTTTATGCTTCCATATATCTACATGCCTAAGCGATCATACTACAGTTATGTGTGTATATATTTATACATGCATTTGTGTATACGTACATGCATTCATACATGCATTTGTGTATGCATACATGTATACATACAGATATGAATATATATATACATAAAGATATATATATATATATATATATATATATATATATATATATGTATATATGTATATACATATATATATATGTGTGTATGCAATACTCTTCCAACATGGAATCGAGCACTCTGGTGGACGAGGAATATATACGATAAATAAATATATTACTTGAATTCAACCTTACTGACTGGTCTGAAACTAAGTTTTCGATCCTGCTTCGTGGTACTGGATGGGATAATGGATAGTCTATAGCCACACTGAAGAATTGTAATACAACAAAACACCTGTCTGTGGATGACACAATAAATAAATATATATGTATATATATTCATTTTATGTATGTATTCATTTATATATATATATGCACATGTAGAAAAAGTGTATTCAATGGACATGCAAGTTTCAGAACTGGACTGTATCAAAGGAAGAAGTTTGCCTGGTATGATGGGCCTTGGTTTCTCCTGAATAAGGTTGATGGCAGGGTACATGTATTGTTATCTTGGGGGAAGCAATGGTACTAGGATGCATTAGGGGGAAACAACAAACTGGGGAAGGCAGTGTAATGGTTCGGGCAATATTTCGTGGTGAAACACTTGGCCATAACATACAAGTGGAAGGTACTTTTTCATGTACCACATACCAAAACGCTGACCAAGTACTTTCTTTTATAGTAACAGTCTTTTATGATGGCAGTAACAGCGATGCAGCCTGCCAAACTACTTCGAGTTGTATATATGTGGTTTCCTGAAAAGACTACACTGTGCTGTTGTGGCCAGTGAACATCCTGTGGCACTTATACAATGTTTGGGATCAACAATTTCACACTGAAGAATCTCAACAATGTGACTTACAGAAGTTGAAGGATCTGCTGTTAACATTCTGACAACCAATCCCAGAGGAACCCTTTGGAGATTTTATGGAGTCCATAGCTGATCAGGTAAGTTCTTTTGTGGCCCATGGAGGACCAACAGTTTATTAGGCAGGTGGTCATAATGTTTTGGATCATCAGTTTATATATATATATATATATATATATATATATATATATGTATGTATGTATGTATGTATGTATATATATATATATATATATATATATATATATGTATATATATATATATATATATATATATATATATATATATATATATTCATATTTATGAATGTCTTATATTATCTGAAACTCTATTTGAAACAATCCCTGTTATTACACTGGGAATGAGTCACTTGGCCAAGACAGAGTAAATAGAATAGACAGTCAAAGAAAAAATGGCTCAATGATAAAAGCGACGCTATCTTGAAGCAGCTACCTTATCAGTCGTATGATTGATTCCTGCTGCAGCCCAATTTTCTTTAATTGTTTTCTCGATTTACGCTGTCAAGGCCAAGTGACTCATTCTTCATGTAATAATGAGAGGTCATTTCAAATAGAGTTTCAAATATTATAACACATTCATGAATATTCTGTTGGATTATATGGATTATATATCCATTTCCCAAAAATATAACCATGAATATATATATATATATATATATATATATATATATATATATATAGAATTGAAGATTGCCATATACTCTACCAAGTAAAATATTTTCTCATTAGAAGATATTATACAAATAATTAAGCAACAAAAATGATGTTAGGCTGGACACGTAGCACAAAGAGATGATAACAGATGGAGCAAATTTCTGTCCAATGGATGCCAAAGCAGTATGAAAAGACCAGGCACAAGATGGAGGGATGAGAAAAAAAGTTTTCAGGTAAGACATGGCAAAGGTTAGTACAATCATGGTTGTCATGGAAGGAAATGGGTAAGGCCTTCGTCCAGCAAAGGAGTTATGAGGGCTGATCAGGATAATGACATATATATATATATATATATATATATATACATATATACTCAGATTTTTATCCAACATATGCCCATCTTTTGTCTGCCTTTCATTGGTCAAGAGAAAAAAAAGAAGATTAGATTATTTTCACCCAATTTTGCTCGACCAAGAACGGAAGTGAGAAGAGTTAGAATTAGTAGTGTAGAATGACTGGAGAAAAAGGAAGAAATCCCCTTTGTGAAAAAGGGGAGGGGAAACCAAATTTTTTAATACGAGGTTCAATGAGTGGACACAGTGGGGCTATGCAAGAAAAATGAAAAAAAAAAAAATATAATAATTATTCAATAGTGAAATAAAAGCAAAAAAGGAAAAGAAGAAAATGGAAAAAAAAAGAGGTAAAATGCAATTTTCCTGGCTCAAATGATTGAAAAGGTAGCAAGAATTTCCTTTGAGGTCTGCAACCTTTTCCGTGCACTAATATCTTTCATTTCCCTTTCTGGTCAGAAATAATACTCCCATGGGATGAACAAAAGAGTGGCCATCGTGGCCTGAGTGTCCTTTTTCTGAGCAGAAATAAATACGATGAGCAAGATCAATTGTGTTTCATTGAAACAACGTTTAAACAGATTTTTGTCTCTTATAAAAACCTCAAGGGTTAGTTAGTTAGTGAACAGTTGCAGGACCTCATATTTTGCACTCCAATACATACATATAGATATACATTCTGACATTGGCACATATATATATGTATATATAAATATATATAAATATATATATATATGTATGTGTGTACATGTTCATGTACATATATGTATATATATATATTTATATATACTTGTACATATATACATATATGTACATATAATTATATATATATATATATACATACATATATATGTGTGTGTATGTGTATGTATAATTATATATACATAGAGAGAGAGAAAGAGAGGAGAGATTTATCGTTTTCCTCGAAAATACAATGCTCAATATTATTAAAAATAAAATCATATACATGCAAACACACACACATATGCACATATATACACCAAAGTACAAATCGGTCATTCATTATCAAATATGTGATAAGTTTATTTCATAAAGTGCTCTATACATTCAAGATGAAGATGAGTTAAAGTACAGCTTTAAATATGATTAAATAATGGATTGGCCACACAAACACATTTATATTTCTGCCTAGAAAAGGAAAGAAACTTGAACATGTTTGTGTAGTGAATCCATTACTCTATGATCCATATCTATATCTATATATATATATATATATATACTCACATATCTATAAACAAACCGTAAAATAATGTATATTTGTATTCATTTGTGTACAGAAACAAGAATATGGATCACATGTTTGTGTACATATACATGTGCATATACTTATTCTCATATATGCACATACTTCTACGTGCTTACATATGTATTTAAATGCACATTCATTCATACACACACAAACATACACATACACAAACACACACAAACACATATATATAGAAATAAGAAATACAAGGATAGATAATGGTGAATGTCAACATTTTGTGATGAATGCACTCTTCAGGTGATATGTTTTGTTTTTGAAATTATGAAAGAAAGAACCCATTTTCATTTGAAATGTAAACATTTACTCGGTATATATCCTTGTAATTCTCATTTTTATATGATAATAGCTCACTTTACTTTGTTAAATATCGAGGACTTTGATAAATATCATAAACAATGTATAAGATGTTTTCTATTCAATTCTTTTTATATTCTAACAAATTGAAAAATACTTTGTAAACTATATATATATATACTAGTATGCATACTTACACACACACACATATATATATATATATATATATATATATACATATATATATATATATGATGGTGTAGCTCCACAAATGATGATCTGGGATTGTTTCTACAAGTCTTATCAGATCCCAAGTTTGTAGGATCTATACATAAATAGCCCGAAGGCCTGCATTATAGACTTTCAAGGTGAAGTGCAATGTGTACACGGCTGATCCCCTCTTTTGAACGGAGGGTGTGCATCCAATGGTTCACTTAAGTTACCTTCTCCTGGCAGATGCCTGGGCTAGCTACGGGGGTCAGTTGCCCCTTTGTGGTAGTATTTCAACAATATGGATGACCTGAGTAGTTAGATCACAGGGCATAAACACCCTGGCTGCCTATCTGTGGTAATCTCTCCTGAAAATCTTTGTTCATAAAGTCAAGTCATTCTCTATATATATATATGTATTGAAGTGCAGGTCTAAGTCTCACCCCTGAAACCAGAGCCAGACCTGGCTGTAGGGGTCTGCAGTCCCTCAAGAGGGGCCCAACCATATGACTGTCTGTGTAGATATACATATTATTTGTATTGGAGCTTCACCATTTATGCTGAAGCTTGAGCTCGTTGCTGAGGTCTGCTGCCTTCCCAGAGGTGTAAACTGACAGTATGTTACAATCTTAATTTCAGTAATTACTACAGTGGAAAATTATTTATTTGTAAATCAATGAGTGTTTGGTACATATTGGTACATACTGATAAAAACACTTACAAACTTGCTTTTGAGTTGTCCATTTCTCAAAGCTGATAACAAAAGAGAACATTGAAACGTACACAATTCTTTTGATTTCCTGGTATGCACGAATGTGTGTGTACATGTGTGTGTGTGTGAATGTGTGTTGGTGTGTGCACATGCATGTGTATATGTACGTGTGTGTTTAATCAGTGCCTTCTATCGTCGGATTTCTCATACATATTTGCAATGAAGAGTAGGTGTTAAAAAAAGTGACAGATTACAAATTAAGAAGGAAGAAATTTTTTTTGTTTTTAGACTAATTATTTGCCCCTGATGAATTTTTATGAATGCGTTGAATGTAAACAGCACAGATCAATGTATCTGATGGACCACTCGGTCGAAGGTTCAAATTTCACAAGTGGCCAGTTTAATGCCGTTCACTTTGTTTGTATTCTATGCATGTACATAATGATACATTATGGAAATGTTTAAATCGTGAGAAAATGACGGCTTTTTTTCTTTTTATCAGCAAATGAACTGAATAAATTTTGAAATGAGAGCATCATTCATGATTGATGATTTTATAATTGACCCATGATGAAATTTGCACAACAATCAATCTATTGTAAAGGATCTGTATAGGATTGGATAGTTTTCTTCAAAAATTTACCAAATAAGCCATCCTCTAGGGGTCAGCAGAGAAGAATTGACCCGCTGCATAATCTAGAATTAAAGCAATCTGCAATTCCAATGATGAAATTGTTTTTCAAACTCCGAACATACAAGAAGTAAAATGAAATAGAACCTTAAACGGAAAGATTTTTTTTTACAAAATGGAAGCATTCTCAAGTACACAGTGATAGATTGAGTTATAATTGTATTAGGTTGAAAACTTGCTAGTGCAATGAATTGTCTATATATTTATGAATAGGAGAGGGTTGGCACACACTTCATAGTGGGGGTGTAGAAAGTTTGCTAGAACAACCATTGTGTTGTCCTATAAAATGTGACTTGTAACTTGTGAAATATGACTTGTAAAATATGACTTGTAAAATATTCATTTGAAATGCTAGAAGATATTCATTCTGATAGGGTATCAAGATTAACAAGAAATTTTCAGACGGGTTTGGATGCATGTATGGGTAGCTATAATTGCAATAATTATGACTGCTATAATAGCTTCAATAAATAAATTAGGTAAGTACAAAAGTTTCTGGTGTCATCGTTTGTCAGCATTTTTTTGCAAATTGTCACCAGCCGTGGCAGCCATTTATGAAAGTAGGTATCATAGGCCTAAAACGTCAACATCTTAATACGCCTAAATTTATAAAGATTAAATGAAATATCAGACAGGATTATGAAATTCGTTATATTCATTTATATATTTATCTTATAAAAAAAGGTTATATCATTGAATTAAATTAAGTATTTGGGATGGGATTAGATAAAATGAAATGAAAAGACAGGAACAATATGGGATGTATTTTTCTAATTTATAATTATAAAAATCTAACAATATTATTTCTTTTTATTCAGTTATTTACATTTATATTTCTTATATATCCACTCATTGTTTCCATCGTATTCAAGAAATATTTTCAATAATTTTGTTTTTACATCCTAATCAATTTATCAGCCCTGAATTTTTTTTCTTGTTGTTTGTCCATGAATAATAATTCCGAATTCCCGTTCAAATTCGCCCAATAGATTTGATAAGGAAAAAAAGAAAGAAATTGAAGGATTTCTCCTTCATCTTGAAGAAAAAGCAGATAGAAAAGTAAGAGGATTCTTCATCTTAATTTATTCTTTTGATTACAAATAGATATATATTAATAAATATATCCAATGTTGTTCCCATCTCTAATATTTTATTTAATTATATCTCATCTGTAATACCTAATTCAATACAATAAATTAATATTGTTTGTTGAAAAAATATATATAAACATGACAGATAGTCTAATCCTGTCTCTAATGTTTCATTAAATCCTTATAGATTTAGGCATGTTAACGTTTATGATGTTTTAGATACTTTGAACCTACAATACCTACTTTTATTAATGGCTGACATGGATGGTGACAATTTGCAAAACAATGTCTGTTTGTGCAATGTTAGAGAAATCTTAGTAGTGTCTGTCATTTACAAGCCTTTGGAAAAATTTAGAACCCAGGAATTCATGAGTTCCACTTAAACTTACAAAGATCAACATTAGTCAACATGTAAATACATGTATTTCTCTTCTTGCTTGATAGAAAATAAGCATTCTAGGGGAAAATATCTGGTGACAACAGAAAATAGATTTATTACATGAATCTAAAACAAAGAAAAGCATGTTTGATCCGAGACAACTTTTAAAATCTCACCTGAAAGGAATGCATCAGGGAAAAAATTTTCCTATGCGCTCAGTAGAATTCAAAAGGAATTCTTTATTATGAACGGCTGAGACCTGAACCAACTGTTACTGTACTGAGCTACAGTGAGCAACTGGCTTGTATGAATGATGCATTGCAGGAGCAAAAAAGATCTTTTTTCTGGGCAAGGGAGTCAACTAGTAAATTTGTTGCCTGAAAAACAACCATCGTCACATCGTAAATGCAATGCAGCAAATGAATGTGGAGCTGTGGTGAGAAGTTCATCCACACGTTCAAGATCTGTCACCCAAGGTGTTCAAGGGTGTTCATCCCCACTCCCAATGCTCTTCTATCAGCAAATTTTCTCCCTTGGATAGATTATTTATTAAAGAAATCTAATGAATTTGAAATAGATTAGATTTTTGCACACATATGTAGGCCATGTTCAATTTCTTCTTCTTGTCTTGATGATCAGTTTGAAAATTGAATTACTTACCTCTTGGTTGTCTAATCATATACATAGAGTCAACAGCCTTCTAAAAACTTATTCTCTCTTTATAACGGGAGATTGAACTTGGTTCATTGATTCCATTCTATATACAAAATTAACCCTTAGGCCACCTGCACCTTTGAAGACCAGCAAAGCAGAAGAGGAAATTTTCGAGTAGAAAAAATTCTTGTGTCTGTTCCTAAAGTGTGTAAAAATTTGTAAATGGATAAACTGCTAATTAAAAATGCAGATAATTAGATTTCTTTGGTTTCATTTTTCTTAAAATATATAAATCAATTTGTGTTCTATAACTTAATTAGAAAAGAAGTGGTGAGAAATTTCCACCCATTGTTCTCGTACTCTTTCATTCAATACATTGAATATGAAACTATTTTGTATCAAAAAAATTCCTTCCAGCTAAAAACGATATTTATCATTAATTTTTGACTAGTTTTTCTTATCTTATTTTTTCAAAAACTTTTTACAGCAACACTCATTTTAGAAAACTCTAATGGCAATGGGCTAGTCATGTTGCAAGAATGGCAAATGAACATCACGACTCACAGCATAGATCCCCAGAGAGAGATGAGGTCGGCAGAATGCAAGATGGAGAGAAAAACCTGACTAATTCAGAAAGTACTGGCTCCGAAACGCCCATGATAGAGAGGTCTGGCAAATCTTGGGGAAGATCCTTGTCCAACTTAGAAGACTGATAATGATGATGATGATTGTTCAGTGAATAGCTTGATTCAAAAATAAACTGAGATACGTCTGATTAGTCAAGTAACTATCACATGACCAATGTCTTTTGACAGCATTCCATGTTGGGGGTGATCACTAAAACATTGGAAGAATGGTTGATTAATGAATAAGTTACTTCTGCTCACCTTTTTGTTGGGCAGTAATTATTAAAAAGTCTGAATCTCCAGAAAGACACTGTTGATGGGTAAAAACTATAAACCAATTAAGCATAAACTCATGTTGCAAACTGGACACCCCCCTTTAGAAACCTATTTAGAGAGGGAATTTAAAGGAAACAACGAAAATAATGTTTTTCGTTGACATGATAAGGAATAAATATTTAAATTTCCAGCCCTCTAGCTCCATTGGTATGGTGTGTACGCATAAGACAAACAAGCTCAGCTAGCCAGCCTGCTAGCTAGCCAGCCAACTAGACCAACTTGAAAACAGCCAAAACTCATGTTGACAGTTTTGGTTGACTGTTTCCAATACCTCAAATGAGATTTAAAATTGCATTTTGTTTCCTTAAATCTTGTCAGAGGCTACTTTATTTTACAATCCATGCTTGATGGTTGTAGAATATAAAAAATGAATTTTGCAATAAAAAGCAACAAGAATGAGGTGATAAAAAAAAACAAATGAAAGATCAGCAGTAACAATGTTTCATCTAAATAATGGACATTTGGACAACAATATTTTAGCAACCAATATTCTATCCCTTTTTAGTTAATGTAAAGTCGGCAATAATTTATCGGCTGAAATATTTAAAGAATCACTCCTTCTATCTAGGGATAAAATAATGTTCAGACTTTACTTTAGCTTTTGTCATTGTAGAACAATTTGATCAAAGTGGAGAATCATTTTGATAAACAATTATAAGCAAAACTGATCCCTCACTTAATGACCTAAGCAACAAAACCAAGGCTAATACGATATGATGATCAGTAATAGAAACATTCTACGGCAGCATTCAGTCCTTCTTCATTTGAAACCACGGTGTCTTTTCTCTGAAGAGCTTTATTAGGTGCCTCAGTTCCTTGCTAGATCATTATGTACCCAGTCTTGCATCTTGGGGGTCTGCACACAGCTTACCAAGCAAGTTTGTGCAGATGGCCTTTTCAAGCCTTGCAATTATTGGACCTTATCACAGCTAATTTTTAATTTTTTTGTCCTTCAGGCATCAGTAGTTCATTACCAAGCATGGATAGCTGTAGTTGAGCGACTTTTGTGGAGAGTGGAATGGTGTTACACATTTTGTACAGAGCTGTTTGTCCATCGGTGTCCTGTGATTACTTGCAGATGTTTGTGGTGGCATTCTTCAAGCTTATCCATAACTATGTTTGGAGTCACCCAGCTGTTATAATTGTATATCATCAAAGACACACATAATGTCAGGGGATTCCTTGATCCATAGATCCATATCTTCCAGAGAGACCAGAATGCAGGGTTGACCATTGCACAACCTGTTAGAGGAGCTGCAGAGCATTAATTAAAGAATCTCGCTCTTCCTTCCATCCTTGTACCTCGTAAGGGATATTTTTTTTACCATTATTTTATGAGTTGGACAGATATACACTCTGGGTTGTATAAAGTGAGGCAAATGAGCACTCCATTGCCTCTAGTTTATTTGAAAATTGGTGCGTATACAATTGTTCGATCTACCCTGAATGCACCATCCATTTAATTCCTAAAATTACTATCAGTATCATAAACAAAGATTGAAAGATTTTGACTATTGGAACAGAATATCAAACAATTTGGTTCATTGTGACGCAGGACTCTTGCACATCATTGAGCGGAAGATGGATGAAGCTAAATACGGAGAAATCTTGGAAGAACGTCTTCCCTCCACCAGGGAGAGCTAATATTGAAATATGGTTGGGTTTTCCAACATGATAATGACGACATGTATACCGCTTGGGAGACTAAAATTGGCTGAACAGGAAGCATTTATATTCTTGAGTGGTCCAGTCAATCTCCAAATCTGATATTCTATTAAAAATTGGCGGCGAGAATCAAAGATTAGGATTGGAAAATGTCAAAACCTCTATTTGGGAAATCTGAAGAAAATATGTGAAGATGGGAGGTCCATTATCCATTCTGATGACTGTGTCTAGTCTGGATAACAGCTTCAAGAAATGTTTAGAGGCTGTCATTGCAAGCAAAAGCTATGCGGCTAAATACTGTTGTACTTTCTTAAATAGGATTTGAATACTTTTTTCCAATTGATAACCAATACCATTAAATTTATATTTTCATCTGTTGAAATCGTCCAGTTTTTTATTATATAGGGAACTGTTACTGAAATAGTCACCAAAACAATAAATAAATAAGTTAATCTGGCTGGCTGATTATGTATGTTATACGTGTACATTCTGTATCACTGGAGCTAGAGGACTGAAACTTTAAACGTTCACTCTTTTTTATGCCTAGAAACACAGATTTTTTTCAAATTTCCCCAAAATACGGTTTTAGTAAGGTGTTGAATTTGCAATATAAGTTTATACTAAATCAGTTCCTTATTGAGTGTCTGGCAGAATTCATGCTTGTTTTTCATAGTGTGACTAACCAGACCTGTTACATCTGTTTGGAAAATTTCAAATAGATCTAACAATTAAAAATATAGCTTATCTCCAAACCAAATATATCTATGAATCAGGTTGAATACTTATCAGCTCCTGTGTATTTAGTTAAAATAAATGTAAAAAGTTTCGTTCCGGGAATGAAGATGTCACTGATTCATGAATGCTGTAAAGCCAATATAACTACTTACTGCTAGTTCTATTGGATTCCCAGGTTGTTTTGACATACTTTTTACTTCGGTAAATAAAAAAATCTATAAAAGACTAAGAAGAACGGAAAAATTATTCAGGATTGAAAGTTCCCTGTTTCCCTACCAATAAATGCCGGATCATTTTATCTGCGGACCTCTACCTGCAATTTAGCTTTACTCACCTGAAACCAAAAAAAAAGTTGCCGATAAATGAAAAGAAAAGAGAAATCCTTGATATGAAGACAGGTAAAGAAATTAAGGATAACAAAACAAGTGAATAGATTTGTGATATAAATAAATAACAAATGGAAAGCAATCATTCTAATTTCAAAACAAGTGAAAAATACTTATAAACGTAAGCGAAAGAAAAAAAATTAATCCTATCCCCACGCCCACAAAAAGTAAGAAGAATGAAGTAAACTCGTAAAACAATAGAAGGATTTTCCGGAAATAAGACAAAAAAACACAAAACAACCAAAAAAATAAAACAAAAACCAAAACTGGAGGAAAAATATATATAATGAAACTGAGGCCCCTACTCCCACCTGAAAAAAAAAAAAGAAAAAATAAAGTGGAAAAAAAACAGATAAAAAATGTATAATAAAACACAATCCAAAATAAATTAAACAAAACAAAAAATATTTTCCAATAAAACTCCCGTGAAATGAACTTGCTCCGAGTTCTCCAAACAACTACGTAACCCTTTTGTTTTCCACCCTCTCATGCCTAAGAAGGAAAAGGAAGAAAAAAAAAAAAGAAAAAAAACTAGGAGAGAAGATTACGAAATGCATAGGAATTAATTTTGGAATAAATTGTGCTTGCTGCTCTAGAAAATTTCTTTCTGTTGATGAGTACAATCCATCAAAAAAAAAAAACAACAAATAAATAAAAAAAAGAAAAGAAAGAAAAATCACAAAAACAGGAAAAAAAAAAAGTCCATGATTGGTATTACTCAAGCAAGCTTCCTCGTCCTGGGAATCATCCACCGGACCCAACATCTTCCACCCACGTTTTGAACCCAATAACAACTCTATACCTACCTCAGCCTCATCCTTACAGCCAGCTCCATCTTTGCCCCCCCTTCCTACCCAGGTACATGACAGGAGTGAAATGCTGGGCTGAAGGTGGGAAACATGGGTGGGTGGCCACTGAATTGGGGTTCTTGTTCTAACCCTACCCTTTAGAGGTGATTGTTAACAAATATTTTGTTTCTCAGCAGAGGTGCCCCGCCCTGCCTTGTTTTTCGCCCTCCATCTGGCACTGTACAAACCCTGCATCTGATGGGCTGACCAGTACAAATGAGACCTTGGATGGAATCGGTAAGTGCCACTGGACAGCAGAAGAGCATGGGGGAGTGGTAGAAGGAAGACATGCGGTATTATTTATTTATTTATTTTTCTTTTTTTTCTACTTTTTGTCCTGGGATGGACAGGGTTTTTATTGGGAAGGTTGCTGGGAAATAGGTGTGTGAGAGTGAATGGGAGCAGTGGGTATCGCATTTAGGATGATGGTGGGGTAGGTCGGAACTCAGAAAGGTTGCAAGGGAGTATTTGTAGAGGAGTAAGAAAAACGTGATTTCTCTACCTTATTGATGGCATTTGTCACTCATGTTGCACAACCTCACAAATGTATATATATACATACATATATATATATATATACATATACACACATACACAAATAGATACATGCATGTGTAGATATATACACATACATGTGAATGATGCATATACATATAAATGCATATATGAAAAGTCATGAGTGCGTACATATATGTATGTGAATATACATCCATGTACGCATGCATTCTTCAATACATTTATAAGTATGCTGGTGTATGGGTGTACAACATATATATATATATATATATATATATATATATATATATATATATATACATACTTGCAAAGAGAGAGAGAAAGAGGAGAGTCTATTTATGCACATTCTTATATCAGTGTTTTATTTTTGAATGTTTACATATTGGTTCTCACTTTCATTTGTATATAAGGAGATAGCCGTGTGTACATGTATATGTAGATACATATATGTATACATATTACACCCAAAATTGCACATACATGGACACACGTACATTCACACTCACATATATGTACATGAATATGCACATGCTTATGTATACACACATGCACATACACACATACACAAGCATATACATGTATACATGAGCAAGTTTTTCTTTTCTGGGAAGATGATGGTATATTTTGGTGTGTATAGGTAAGAGAATTCCATCGGGTTGTTCAAGTGAGGAGCGTGAAAAATCGGAGTTGTGGTCTTTGGGGTAGTCAACTGGGTAGAGGGTAAGTGTTGATTGTCTGAAGAATCGGACATTAGATTGATACTCATAGAAGTGGGTGTTATTTATATAAATCAGATCCCCTTTTTTCTCACAGACAGAAATGTAATACTCTGCTCTGTGGCTTAAACAGAAAAGAAAAAAAAAGAAAGAAAATAAGAAGTATAGACTCTCCTTATAGAGTCAGATTGCATTCTGTAAACCACCCATTGTATGATCACCACAGGGGTAAGCAATGTTGAACGTGGTCATTAGCTAGATGGGGGACTGTCTTAGAATGACAGATGCTGCAAGACTTCTCTGCTACGTTAGGATCGAGCTAACAACTCTAGACCAGAAAAACTCAGTTTGCCATAGAAACATCAACGATTGACAATGACCTATGCCCCTCATAGGGCAAAGTGCTAAATGAAAAGGCCTCCCCCACAATCAGAAAGAAGAGCATTCTATAAAAACCTTTGCGTTTGCCGAAATGTCATAAAGTGAAGAAGTAATTACAATTAATTTATAATGGAAATATTTTTGAGCGTTCCTAGATTGAAAAAAAAAAAATGATGATGGTATTTAGTTGTTGGAAGTTGGGGTGGAGGGAGGTACAGGAGACTGGGGTGCAGGAGAGTTAGAAAGAGTGTATGCACTACCTCTATAATAGTTCACAACAAACCGAATGGTGAACGCTATTTTTTTTTATTTTTCTTCCTGTGAATAAGTGAACTTTCAAAACATTAATTGTCCAAGGAGATAAATAATTTATATGATTTGAAAAATTGAGGATACTAAATATTTTCATATATTCATTTCCAATAATCCGAGAAAAAAAATTTTTTCTAAGGGGGGTATCTTCTATTTACAATGTAACTATAATACTAAAATGAACCTCTACTTTCTATTCAATTTACATATACAAACTAGCTGGAGGAAACCACCCAGCTAGTTTTGTATGTGTATATATATATATATATATATATATATATATATGTGTGTGTATGTGTGTGTGTGTAGACACACACATATATATTTATATACATACATATATATATATACACATATATGAACAGCTTTATATAAAATACATACGTATACGTGTGTGTGTGTGATCAGTATTTGTAAAATATTTTTTTATATACATATGTATGTATATATATATATATATGTTTATAAATCTAAGTGTGATAGATATTTGTTTCGTATGTTATGTACATGTTCTTATATGTATATACATGTTTATATATATATATATATATGTATATATATATATATATATATATATATATGCATATACACATATATATATATGTATATACACATATATATATGCATATATATATATATATATATATATATATATATATATATGTATATATATATATATATATATATATATATATATATATATATATATACATATATATATATATATATATATATATATATATATATATATTTAAATATCATCTTTCACATGTGTGCATCATATAAACAAATACTGATTACAGTACATCACCAAGCCAAATAAACACATTGCAATGTAATCTATTTTTTAAATGACATATACATATATATATATATATATATATATATATATATTTCAAACATATGTTATCAAGAACAACTGAGAAACTTTGTCTATTCTTATTCTTATATATATGTATATGTATTCATAAATCTGTTGCTGCTTTTTCACACATTGTTAAACTTTTGATTTGATGAATTCTTTAAGAAAGATGTTGATACCTGGTTGATATCACTGATCAGAAAATAAATGTTGCAGACAATGATATCCTGAAGGTGGCAGGTGTGGAAAAAATGCCTCATGCAAGGGAATCCATTTTTCCTTGTTTTTGATTTTCTTAAGACTTACAAATTATATATTACAATTGAATAATTGCACAAGCAATAAGGAGCTGAATAAACTTCTAAGATGATTCCAAGATTTCCCTAACATCATACAAAAGAGAATGCTGGGAATGTTCTATCAGCTTGATAATATAGAGTAATAGTATGGTTTTGATTAGTGAATTTAATGTATTGTGATTATGGTATTGCTGTACAGATTAATATACCTAAGTATAGACTGAAAAGGAAACATATTAAATTGTATCAAGACCTGAGATTCTGCTAGGAATTAATGGTACCAGTCAAGGTATAACTGTATTTTCTCTTTTCTGATAATCTCCCTTAAAAGACAAACTGACTCTTTCTTATCGATCAATTTTTAAAATTCAGTCACTTTTTAAACAAATCCACCTGACTCTTTGACCAATACTTCATCATTCTACCAATCTATGCAGTTCTAATCTTACATATTTTCTCAGAAATAGGACCTTATGTTGAATATTTTAGTTGATGAGGATGTTTGCTCGACACATAACTTTGATCGGCGTATTTTGCTTGTTGGTACTTTCATATCTTTTAATGTAAATACTGGAAACGGAGATAGATCTCAAATCTCTCACCCATCTGCTCATTAGGAGAGAGATCAAAAGAAAAGAACTCATAGGAATTATTTTCATAACAAAATTTATTTAAGATTTAGGCTGCAAAGCTCGGTTTGTTTGCAGAGCTTAGAATTTCTGGGGTTGCTATCTGATGTTGGGGGGGGGTGTTACAAGGAGGGAGAATGAAATGGAGGGAAGGAGGATGGTTTGAGAGCAACAGGAAGGAAGGAAAAAAAGGAAAGAAGAGAAAGACGATGATACGAGGAAGGCTGGGAGGAAGGAGAGTGAGGGGATAAAAGGGGTAAGGAAGAAGTAGAAGAAATAACAAGAATTATCATATTTATTCAGGATATTTTCTGTCTAAAATTTTAAGATGAGGTGTTGTTACTATTATACATTGATTCATTTTGTGTCCTTGACAAGTAAAGTGATGAGAACAATCCATGAATATATGTATTTGTTACACTTACAGGCCAAACCAGTGGCACGAGAGGGATGAAAATTTTAAAAATTCACCCCTTTTTATGTCAAGAAAAAAACGGGGGCTGTTTGTGTGATGTTTGACTTACAATGTTAAATTATGCTAAATTGATCCCTTAGTTTATGTCTGGCAGTGTTCCCTTTTTAATTTTTTTGAAATTTCGGACTTTTCAGTGATCTAAGTAAAAGACAAATAAAGGTAAATTATTTTTTCTTCCAATTTTTTAAATAATCACCCCGAACATGGCATGCTGCCAAAAGACGGCAGAGGACTGTTTCTATTGGATGGCTTACCAGACCTGTCATTTTTTATGTTTAACACCCTGTATTATGGTAGGTAGTCTGGCAAATGTTGAGGTTTATAACTTGATATGTTAAGTAGCTCGTTGAGCAGTAAAGATGGATCACTTACTGAGTATTAGACAGTTTAATCATCTATATAAGCTGGTAGTGTCAGAAAAGGTCGAGCGTCTGATAGGGAAATCCACATCAAGATGATAGACTTAGAGTTTGATAGTCTAATTGTTTGATTTCAAAATTCTATATGTTTAGATAGACTTATAGTTTTCAAGAGAGGATGATTGATGAGTTTGATAAAATATAGTTTTGCATCCAACCCTTATTAAAGTAGAATGTTCCTACAAGAAACCTTTTGTAAGCCAAAATGGTGTAAAGCGGAGAAGCAATTACCATTAATTTCTTTTAGGAAATTTTTTTAGTGTTTCCAGCCTCCAAAAATAGTGATCGTAGTATGTTTGGTCGAGTCCTTTGAGGTTGGTTGAAGATACGGGAGGCTGAGATGTAGGAGAGAGAGAGAGCAAATATAAAAGTTCATGGCAAAACAAACACTGAACACTATTCCTTGCCTCTTCTCATAAGAGCAATCAAATGGTGTAAAGCAAACTTTTGGAAAGCAATAGATCCCTGCAAAGAAAGATCTACAACCACTGCATCCTCCCTACAGTCACCTATGGAGCTGAAACATGGAATGTAACCAGGAGATTGACTCTCAATCTGGGAACCAAAGCAATGTCATTCTCAACATCACATGGAAAGATCACAAGACAGCACAGTATATAAGAGGAAAGATGGGAGTCAGATCTATCCTAAAAGCCATTAGAAAACTTAAATGGCAATGGACTGGTCATGTTGCAAGAATGTCAGACAACTGATGGACATCACGGCTCACAGCTTGGATCCCAAGAGATCATACGCGAAATTGCGGTCCACAGAAAATAAGATAGGGTGACGAGCTAGACAAATTCAGGAGATGCTGGCCCTGCAATGCCCACAATAGAGAGGTCTGGTGAATCTTCAGGAATGTGCATTCCTCATGAAGGATTCTAAAAGGCTCATGATGTATAGCAATCGTAGTGTGTAGTTTAGGAAAGGTTCAACATCCAATGAGAAAATCGAAACACTTCATTCTCAAACAATAGTTAGCGAGCCAATCTTTTGTAACTTCAGTCCTCACTATGTGCTCCACATTTGTGGCCTTGTGCCAGACTAAACTAGACTGGGAAATATCAATGGACAAATCTAGATCAATAAATGATGTTTAAAGTTTGATCATTTGTTTGGTTGATTTGAAAATTGTTTTATGTGGTTCATAGTAATTCATGATTTGCTTTTATCAAGATATCAGGTGTATTAGAAATAATCAAGTAGAGCTGTTATCAAAATTTTGATACTGATCTGGCTGGGTTATGAATTAGACCTTCCCCAGGATTTGCCAAACCTCTCTGAGAATTGCAGAGCCAATACTTTCTGAACATGTCTGGTTCATTTCTCCATCTTCTATCTTGCTGGTCTCATTTTTACATGTGATCTCTAATAATCCACATGGTGAGTCATAACGTCCATTGGTTTTCAGCCATTCTTGCAGCATGACCTGCCCATTGCCATTTGAGTTTTCAAATGGATTTTATGATGTCTCAGACTCCTTTTTTTCCCCCAATATATTGTGTTGTCTTGCGATCCCTCCATGTGAGGTTGAGTATGATTCTTCCATGTGCAAATTGCATGGTTATTAGTTTGTGGGTCAGTCTTTTGGTTATCCCAGCTCCATAGGTGACTATTCGGAGTAGGCATTGGTTGTATACTCTCTTTTTCAAGACTCAATGCCAAATTAAAAGCAAGAGGAGTAACTTATCTATTGATCTCCTCTTTTTCAATGTTTTAATTTATCATCCTCAACATGACATGCAACTAAAAGAGATTCATCATGTAAGTGTATATTGTATCAATTGGTATCGTACATCTGGCTCTTCTATTATTGTGTTGTCATCATCCTACAAAAGGTTTCAGATTTCTAGTCATTCGGAATCATGCTATTAAGGTCAATTTAACTCAGTTAGTATTACATTGTAGCATTTCTATAAATCTATTTATTCTAATGTTGTGTATCACATCAGGTTATTCATTCATCATTAACTCTGTTTCTCCACCTTCAAAGATATGTTGACGATGGAGCAAGCACAAAAAATCTTTTAGCATCAATTTAAACCAAGACGTATGGTAGCAGAAACAGAGGGAAGCATCAGTTTTGTATTTGAAGAAAGAACTGCAAACAAACAAACGATGCAATGCTGACTTCAGAAATTTCATTCCACTGTTGAGAATATTCAAAAGGAGACTCTAAGCAGATCTACCAGAACCCATGAGAACAACCGAACGAGAAAAAATGTGGAAGATAAGCCAAGGACAAAAAAAATTTGAATCTATTAGACTCTCAAATTCAATTTTTTTTCAATAATCTCGAATCAAGAGGAATAAGTCCTTATCAAAGTAACTTCCAAATTTATTTCTATTGATTTCACTAAAGAGTTCCATCTTTAGATATTCTGTTCATTGAAAGGTTCCACTGTGTTTAGCAATGGTATTAAGCGGATTATGAATTTAAGGCTTGAGCAAAGACTCTCTCCAATTATTGGATTCCATAAAAGATAGCAGAAAATCAGAAACCCTGCTGTTTTTAGGTCTGGTCTTCATTGCTACAATCAAGGCTCATTCCTGAAATATGTCTTTATCTCAGATAAAAAATACTCCACCTATGGAAACCAAATCATTGGTTATAGCAATTATGGGTTCTCACAAGACCAATGTACTTGTCTGATGCCAAAGATGGACTGCCTTACAGAACTGGAGGGCTCAAACTGTTCTGTAATTTACCCATAGCTAGTAGGGGATTCATGTCCTTCCATTAGTGCAAAGTGAATGCAAACTGTCTCAGCTAGAATTTGAACTTGATTTGCCAATTACATTCTCTGAGCCTTTAACCAAAAAACCATCAGTATCACTTCTTTTGAATGATAATGTATATTTATACTAATTAACTCTTGAATCCATGAACTATTTGAAACCACTTCTAAACCTAGTGAATAGATTTTTAGAAAATAAAGTTCTTTTGTGAGTAGAATGAAAAAAAATTATAAAATCAGCCTAGACTTGCAAGAAAATCAGATCTGAGATTTGAATTTTCAATATGAATTGGACAGTTATATTATTTTGGTTAGGAAAAAAGTGTTGAAATTCAGCACTTGATATCAACCTAATATTTAGATTGGCCGACAGTCTTCAAATCATTTCCTGTTTTATGCATGAAATTATTCAGTCACCAAGTTCTGAAAGGTTGGGAATTCATTGTAATTACTCTCATTGATTTTATTAATCGCTTAACGCAAATTCATCTTGCACAGCGAAAACTAGGATGAGTTAATCACATAAAGCAGGTTTTGCCTTTTAGAAACTGTCAACCAAAACTGTCACCATTGGTTTATTCAGTTTTTAAGTGGGTCTGGCTGGCTGGCTGGGTTGCTGGCTTATTATGTATGTAAGAAATATGCATACAGGCTGCAGCAATTGAGCTCGATGGCTGAAAATTTGAATATTCACTCCTTACAACGTCTACAAAAATAGGCTTTTTTCTGTTTTTCAACTCTTCCCTCATAGGTTCTCTCAGGTATTTATTTTACAATGTAAGTTTATGCTAAATTGGTCCCTCAATTTGTGTGAAAATCTTTTAATGATCATGGCCGAATAAAAGGTGAGAGAAGTAACTTATCCATTGATCACCCCTTTGTCCAATTTTTAACATGGCACGCTGCCAAAAGACATTGTTCACCTGGGAGTTTCTACTGAGTGACTAACCAGACCCGTACTTCTTAATAGGTACTTTTTTCTAAGATATTGTGTTACTCTGAGGAAAATCTGTTTGGTAATCTGATCAGAGCTACACTGTTAGTTGGAATTATAAGTCATTTGCTAAGATTGGCTTTGTCTGGCACCATGGTTACAGCAATGCAGTACCCAGGGAGGATCAAACACCACTTGCAATTACTCATGAAACTCGCTTGCTGATCACTGAACCACATCCGGTACCTTAGTAACTATATGTATTGGTACTTAGACACTGTCAACCAAAACTGTCATTGAAATTGTCAACATAGGTTTCTTTCCACTTTCAAGTCAGTCAGTCTGGCTGGCTATGTATGTATGTATCATGGATATAGTCTGCACCCATGGAACTAGAGGGCTGAAAATTTTAGATTTACTATATATATATATTTACTATATAAATATATTTATTATATTGACGAAAAACTTTTTTTTTTTGATTCTTCATATATCCCCCCTCAAATACTTTTTTAGGGATGGGATTCAGTTGCAATGTAAGTTCATATTAAATCAATTTGTGTCTGTTTGTGTATGCTGGGTTTTTCTCAATATTCAGACTTTTTCAGTGATCACTGCTGAACAAAGAGCAAAAGGAGTAACTCATTCATTGATCACCCCCTTTTCCAATTTTTCAAATGGAAGACTCCCATGCCGCCAAAAGATATTGGTTGCATCGGGGTTTCTATCGAGTGACTGAACAGACATTTATTTTTTTTTCATAATTAATTAGTCTGATATGATGGTCCACAGGTATACCTCGAATAGTGCAGTTAATTTGTCAAGATATTTTCCGCACTGTTTAAAACCATCCTGTTTATAGTCTTATCATAATTCGATGTTTGTTTTTTTTCCAGTGTATGCTTAGCTGCATTAATTAGTACTGCAAAACCTTGACAGCACTACGTCAAAACTAACACTAATCAAAATAGTACTATGTGAGGTATTCATCTATTTATAAGTCTTTTCAATTTTTCACTTATAATACTTCCATATTAATAAAAATACTGATATCCAATTCATTGCACTTATGTAATGTCTCAGTCGCAATAAAAAAAAAAGGGTTACTTATTTATAAATATTGAAATAAAATCAATTAGTTGCGAATTTTATTGTGTCAATGAAGGATCTGTTGGGTTGCTAAAGACCTTCATATAATGCTAGACAAACTGAACAAAGCGAGCAAGAAAGTTAGCCTCCACTTGAACTTCAATGAAACAAATGTCATGTAAAATAAACATGTTGAGGACAAAAAAACAATCAAAGTTGAAAACACAGACCTGGATGAAGTAGATCACTACATCTATCTAGGACTTTGAATCTCCACGAATTCCTCAAAAGAAGAAGAAATCAAGCAAAGAATCAGTGTAGCCTTTGGAAGAGCAAGCACAATTTCCAAGAAAGGAGAATCCCATTAGTTTTGAAAAAGAAGGGTGTACAACTGATGCATCCTCCTGATAGTCAACTATGGAGCTAAATTATGGAACCTAACCAAAAGACTGACCCTCAAACTGAGAACCATGCAACATACACATGAAAGAATCATGCCCAATATCATATGGAGAGATTAAAAAACAGCACTGTATACTAGAGAAAAAACAGGAGTCTAGAATAACATACAATCCATAAGAAAACTCAAATGGCAACGGGCTGAGCATGTTGCGAGAATGGCAAAGCATCACTGGACCTCAAAGCTCACATGATCAGAGATAATTTGCAAAACTGTTGTTGGCAACATACATAATGGTGTGACAAACTAGACAACTTCAGAATGTATTGGCTCTGCTATGCCCATGATAGAGAAGTCTGGCAAATCCTGGGGGTGGGCTATGTGCAACGACAGATGCTAAAAAACTGTCAATGATGATGATGATGATTACATTGTATCATTTGGTATCATGAATCTGGCTTTTCTACTGTTGTACTAGCTTGTGCTGTATGAACTGTAAGATTTGTAATAATTTATGATTTGATGCTGTGTGTATTAGACACCATCAACAAAAACTGGCACTTGAATTTTCAACGTAAGTTTCTTCAGTTTTTAATTTGCTCTACCTGACTGGCTGACTGATAGTATATATACATATCATGAAAATTCAAACATTTTCTCCTTATTAAATCTAGAAAAAATATTTTGTTGTTTTTTGAAAATTACCCTCCCCAAGGTTTTTGATTAAGAGTTCAATCTACAATGTAGGTTTATGCTAAATTGATCTTTTAATTTGTGTTCAGCAGCATTCATGCTTGTCTATTGGGAATCCAGACTTTTTTTAAGTGATCACTATACCACAAAAGGCGAGAGAAGTAACTTATTCATTAATCATCACTTATCCCAATTTTTTTATTTGTCAACCCTGACACAAATTGCTACCAAGAGATGTAAGTCACATGGTGGTTTCTATTGAGTGACTAACCAGACCTGTTATATCAAATGATTTAATGTTGGAAATCTCACTACTTTACTGTTATATTAGGTTGTGACGCATAAAGAGTTGGATTCACAATAATTCATGATTTGGTGCTACTCAAGTCGTTGAATTATGATGTATTCTTAATCTGATTACTCTACTTATATTTGTAGTTTCTTTCTTCCTTGATTAGTGATACGCCAATATATTCGGAAACCTTTTCAATTCTTGGCAACACCTGCTTATTAGGAAGAATGCTAATATCCTAGCTGTTACACTTATTGTAATTTCACAATTTGTACAAAACAAAATTAAATATTCTACTAGCATATACCCATAAAAGATGATGGAGTTATTCATTCTTGAAGCCCAAAGCTATTTTATTTGGTAATTTATTTTTAATAGTTCTAGTATTCTAATTTTGAATTGTTTAAAAGTCTATTCTAAACTCAAGCTGTTTATTTGCTCAGACATGAAGTCTCAGGACAAAGTGTTATGTAAGCAAAAACCCCACTGATGTTGTTTAGTGAAACAAGTCATAGGAAGAAACTTATTTTATCAAGAATATAACTTATTTTTTTTGAAAAAAAAGTTGAATATTATTTCATTATAAAAAAATAGGAAAACATCCAAATTGGCCATTCTTGCCTTTTTAAAAAGCATTTACACACTCTTCCATCTTATTTCAAAACATCCAGCTTTTCTGTGACATATTTTCCATTGTTATGTCATGACAGCCTATCTCATTTTATTACAACCTTTTAATTTTTCCTCTCAGGTCTGTCAATATATTTCACGTAAACCAATCCTTTTAGGTTATAACAGGAATCGCACAAAACGGACGTACGACCATCTCACTATTGTAAATGATTTGTTAGAGCAAAATTCAATTCCTAAAACTGTCTTTCTTTATTCACATATCTCTATGTATAAATGAGAACCATCTGATTGTCTGTTATGATATAGAAACTACTTAAACATGGGTGCAGCCTAACTAAGTTTGGTATGCATATCCAATGGGATTTTTGGAAAAAAACTTTTGCGGGGATCAGCATCTACATTCCTTCTCATAATAATGACCTGATTTCCATCTATTAATACATTATACTAAATGTCTGATTCCCCAAACCAAACTTTGTATGCAAACTCAGTGAACCTAGGGGAATGTTTTTAAAATGAGATGTTCTTGGATTCGCGGAAAAAAGTTTATTTAATCCCTCACCTGATATTTGAATTGAATGTGGTGATGATTTTTAAAGATAAAGTCTGATTTGATAAATGTATAGTTCAAATCCATGATCTCTAATCTCAGGTAAGAACTAACAAATCAATATTATTGATTCTATCTAGTCAAAAAAAGGAGCCATCAGTAAGAACTAGCAGAAAATCCCAGGACACGGATAGGTTTTCAGTTTGTTTATAGATATTGACGGAAACATTGGTTACTGGCCAGCTGCCTGGTAATGTTTAAAATGCTTATTAGATAAATCATCTTAGGTTTTATCTCAGTCTATCTCACTGAATTTTATTTATCTAAAATCAACATCTAGGAAAAATAACATGATTTAATTATATTATGATAGAAATTAGATCGGACATTGAAATATAACTAAATTTGAGCATATTTTTTGATATTTACTAAGCTTGCCTTTAGCAACTATCCACAAAGGGGACCTCATAGCCCCTTTGGGAGCCCCTTGAAGTAGGGGCATAGACTGAAATAGATGAATTAATTTCCCTCTGTCCGTTAATCTTGTGCCCATGTTTGACAGGGGCCCTGGAATATGAGAACCCTCGAAGGGATTGTGGCAAAAAAAGGTTAAGAAAGTGAAGATTGTGTTACACTTCTCTTGTAAATGGGGAAGGTCTACAACATTCTGGATTAGAAAATCAGTATTCAAAATCCTGGCTATTACCTGGGCTTGAACATCATCCTCTAGCAACGATGAGAAATATGTAACTATTCCAGCTATTATTTTAGGCCATATTTTGAGCATTTAAAGAACTGTTATAGAAACTGTTGCCAAAACTGTTGATCTACGCTTCTTCAGTTTTTAAGTGGTTATGGCTGACTGACTGGCTACGTATGTAAGTTGGGATTATGTGTACATGCCGCACCAAAAGAGCTAAAAGGCTATATATTTAAGCATTTATTCCTTATTATGTTTAAAAAAATTTTTTCTTTTGTTTTTAAAAAATAACTCACCATAAACAGGTGTTAAATGGAGGTTCAATTTGTAATACAAGTTTTTGCTAAATTAGTTGTGTGAGGTAGCATTCACGCTTGTTTTTATGAAAATCTTGACTTTTCAGTAATCACAGCCCAACAAAAGCCTAGAGAAGATACTCATTCAGTTATCACCTCTTTTCCCAGTTTTTCAGTTGATCACTGCCAACTCAGCATTCTGCCAAAAGATGTTAGTCACTTGACGGTATCTATTGAATGAATAACCAGACCTGTTTCTTTGGTGGATGATTATTGATGAATAAATATAAAATATTAAAAAAACCTAACTTAGCATATACTTACATTGTAAACCCCCCCATTAAAAAACTATTTTGTAGGGGAATTTAAAAAAAAACAAAAGAGAATGATTTTTTCTAGACATGAGAAAGAATGAATGTTTAAATTTTCTGCCCTTTAGCTCCATTGGTACGGCCTGTTCGTGTGATACATACATACATACATTCATACACTGATGGCCAGACCAATGTAATGGAGAGGCCAATATGTGCAATACATACATAGTAAGCCAGCCAACCAGCTAGCCAGACCCACTCAAAACTGACAAAACCTATATTTTGGTGACAGGTTCTGTTGACATTTCACAATATTGTCTTCCAATGAATATTGATGTCCATTGGTTGTCAGCTGTTTTTGCAACATAACCAGCACATTGCCATTTGAGTTTTTTAATAGATTTTATGTCTCGGACTTCTGTTTTCTCTCTAATATATTGTGCTGTCTTGTGATCTCTCCATGTGAGATTGAGCATGATTCTTTCTTGTGCATGTTGCATGCTTCTCAGTTAGCAGGTCAGTCTCTTGGTTAGGCTCCATGTTCCAGCTCCATAGGTGACTATCGGGAGGAGGCAGTGGCTGTGTACTCTCCTTTTTAGGACTAATGGGACTTTTTTTTATTCTTGAAGGTTGAGCTTTCTCAACCGAAGACTTGCCATCCTAAAGTGATTCTTCACTTGACTTCCTTTTCTTTTGAAGATTTCATAGAAATTTATTGTTCCATGTAGATGTAGTGGTGTACTTTCCCCAGCTTTGCATTTTTGATTTAGATTGTTGTGTGAACAAAAGAAAAAATTCTGCTTAACTTTACTCAAAAAAATAAATTTTTATTGAATTGTCACATTTTTCAAATCAGCGGGTATTTTTTAAGAGAAAATTGTCAAAATTGGTATATTTTTTTCTAAATTGATTCTAACATTGAGTTAGTAAAATACCTGTCAGCTAAGAGATGCCCTAAATGGAGTATTGTGGAGAGCAACAAAGTCACAATTCCTGTTGAATGCATCAGCTTAGTGATCCTTGCAAGTTGAGACCAGGACTTTATAACTGCAAGTTTTATGACCCACCATATATCGATTCTAATATTTAAGATGGTTGGAAATGAGCAAAATATTTTTGCATATCATGCTATTTGTATTCGAAACAATGTAAAAATACGACTCAAATACAATTAAATGGTTATGTGGAATCCAAACTTCAAAGTGGCTAACAAAAGCAATCTGGTGCAAATGATTTTGAGCTTATTTGAGTTTTTTGAGCATGTTAGCTTTCTCCTGCATTGAATTATTCTTAATAAATGCTCCCATTTCAAAGATATCAATCTTTAATGGTTTACCATCATTCAGTCTTCAGATGGATGAAATCTTCAGATGAAAAATTTTGCAAACCACTTTAGATACATTTGATCATTCATTGTACCTTCTTCATAAATGAACCCTCTTCTTCACTCTGCTACACCAGTCTCCTGTACTTTCCACCATCCTAACTCTTGACAACTCAGCCTAATGTACCATCATCACTTTTCTGGGGTCTGGAATTACTTGGAATATTTCCCATAAGAATTGGTGGTAATTGCTTCTTTACTTATTTCATTCAGCTTATAAAAGGTTTTTACTGGAATGTTCTAATTTTACGTAGCTAAGTTACACACACACACACACACACATATATGTGTGTGTGCGTATATATATATATATATGTATATATATATATAGTAATGCTGAGAGCTGAAAGCTGAAGCAGAAAAAACAAACACACGCATGCACACACACAAACACACATATATACATACACATATGTATGTATATAGTAATGTTGAAAGCTGAAGCTAAAAAAACAAACATATTAAATTTTAATAACCTTGAACAGTGCAGTTTTGAATAGTATAGAAAATTTTGGAACAAATTCACCACACCTATTAAGCTATACCTGTGTGTATATATATATATATATATATATATATATATATATATATTTACATGTGTGTGCGTGTGTGTGTGTGTAATTATTAAAAACTTTGCTGAAGGAGAGGCTGTGTTTGATCAACACTGCTCCGGTGCCTTGTTAATATAATTATTTTGTTTTTAAATCCCAAAAATGGTTACATGGTAAACAACCGATGACCCCCAAAATTTGCACGTAAAACCGTAACATCAAATTCTGTGTAAAACATAAAAAAATACCAAAGAAAGTTACTGGAATTACATTATCAGATTTTGGGAAATAAGTGACTGACATGAGTTATATTTAATGTTTAAAGCTGTACAGCCCTCTTGACTATCTATCTATCTATACATATATATTTATATATAGTCTAGAAAGCTTTCTCAACTATATATATATATATATATATATATATATATATATATATATAGTTCAGATATAGATAGATGGATAGATTTTTCTGGAAAAACGTTTTCTCAATGTGTTCAAGGTTTGAAGCTGTAAAGCTATCTAGACTAAATATATATATATATATATATATATATATATATATATATATATATATATATATATATATATACATATCACTGAGGCAGCATAGAGCATTGAACCACCTTGCTAATAGCTTTCAATCTAATGCTCTAACCACAGAGTTATTCCTGGCCACTTCTTTACATTAATGCACTTGAAAAGAATATTCTTGGAGAGACATTCCATTCAAAGCTTCAAATTTGATCTGAATCAAGATGCTTATGGATATGAAGGACTTAAGGATTAATGTCTTTAAGGAAAAGATAAAAGGAATAATGTAGATAATCTGCATAAGGGACATTTACACCAATGCAACATTTTAATGCTATTCTTAATGGATGTGCAATTGTGTTATTGCACTTTGTGTTAAATCTAGACTTAATGCAAATCTAACTCAATCAGTTTATTTCTATATATCAGTAACTCATACATCCATCTATCACCTCAATATATATATATATATATATATATATATATATATATATATATATATATATATATATATATATATACATATATATATATATATATTGTTTTTTTTTTAAAGTTCTGTTGTCTTTGAGTAAAGGGTGCTTAATATTAGGGATAGAGAATATGTAAATAGATATACACAGAAAGTTCAGTGCTCCATGGTGACTGCGAGTTGCATGTCAATGCAATTGTCAGACCAGTCTGATGACTGCACTTGCATGAGACTTAGAATCATTGAAATTTTTAGTGCATATATATATATATATATATATATATATATATATATGTATATACGCATCTGCTTATATGTATATGACCTATACATATATGCTTGCCCGTATGTGGACATCAATACGCATGTATGATTGCACGCACATACAAACACAGATGAGTTAGTAACCAAAATATTCCAGATCTTATTCAGTGCTGAAAGGCGAATATCTTATACTAAATCCGATTCACATGTGCCGTTCAAATTCCCTAAACTTTTGTATAGCACTTTCTACTCTGACACAAAATAGTATATGTACTTACTTAGATGTATATGCATATACAAACTTGTAAATTCCTCCATGTAGACAAATGCAGTCATGTGCACACAGACATAGCTTTAGATCTTCTCTGACAACAATGGGGCAAGAAACAAAGACAGTTCATTATAAGTAATTCCAGCTTTATCCACTCACATTCTAAAAGACCATGCTTACACGTGTAAGCTAATAATGAGGCTTACATTAGTACAAAATGGTCTACATAGACAGCTGTTCTAGTTCACATATATTAGGTTGTTACACATGAAATGTTTGTTTTTTCAGAGGATAATGCTGAAAGTCTGGCTAATGTAATTGTATTTTTTGCACATTCGATGTAAATAGAGGTACAGGTACTCCTCGATTAACTTTGTTTTGTTATAACATCATTTTAGAAATTCCGCATTTTTCGCAGAAGTTACCTCCCTTTTTTTTTCAGGGAAAACTTTAATTTCAGTGAATAATTAAATTATAATCTCTGTTGTCTAAATTACGGTTATTTAAAATTTATAAAGCTGAAATTAAAAAAATCAAACTTGAAGTGTCACTGTTCATCTATATATTTTATATATGCAATCATTTTGTTAGCCTTCAACCCTTTTTCAATCTATGGATTCAAAAATGAAATATTGGTGACGATAGTCAATTAGCCCATATATGTAATGGAATGGTGTCTTTCATTTTTTGGTATTTTTACTTAATTTTACTTTCAGTTCAGATTATTATTCAAACAAATATTAAACTTGAGAAAATGCTGAGGAATGTAATGTTTTTGATATTATGTGATTGCAAAATTTACTTAAATATCTAAGACTAATAAAAATATTGTTGGTGGAATTGCAAATTAAGTGCTTTTCCTGAATAGACATTGCTGTTGTATCCGTAGGAAAAAAAAAGTTAAAAGCAATATTATTCTTTCATTTTTATAAGGTGTAATCGCAAAATTTGTACACTGGGAAATTGAATTTCAAAATTTGTCGCCATAGAAACACCTATGAATTGCCGGCCGGAGGGAAGTGGGTTGGAGAAATTAATGTAGTGAATAAGACAATGAAGACGTCAAGTTTCAGAATTTACATTTTTATGACTGGACTTATTGATTTTGACTTTTATTTATCTGGTAAATGTATAAGATCTTTGAAATGAATATTTGAAATGGATGAGATTCTTGTATACATTCGTCTTGCTTTGGCAGTGCAAATGAGACATTAAATTTGGCGGCTTGAACATTTTGGCCACTTTTAAGCATGTTATTGACCATATTTAATGCCTTTTTGGTAAGCTTTGGCCATTTTTGTCTATTCTCTGTGCACTGAAGGAACGTTACTTCTATTTATATAATTGTTTCTATGGTGAAATCTGTCTCACTCAAAGTCGCCGTTTTGAACCTGTCTATATGATATTTATCGGAGAGTGCTTGTATGATTCTGTAATTATTGGAGATTTCTGACCTCTTAACAGTAATGGTGTCAACCCAAGACGAATTTTCAAATACAATTTCAAACTAAACCATAATGCTGCTCAAGCTGCTGATAACATCAATAAAGCATTTGGAGTTGACACTACAACAGTGCAAACTATTCAGTGTTGTTTCGATCGATTAGGTCTGGAAATACAGATATCAATAATAAACCCCAAGGGAAGCCCAGATATGTTCTTGATGATGAAGAATTATTGACAGCAGTGACCAACAGCCCTTGAACAATGATTTGACCACTTTCTTATGACTCTTGGACTCTGAGAGAAACCATATCACGTCATCTCAAGGCAATAAGAAAGGTTAAAAAGTTTTTGAAATGGGTCCCACATGAACTGAATGAAACGATCAATGATAGCCCTTGACCTCTCAGCTGACTGGGTCCAAGCTTAGAGAATTGGGATATCAAGCCTTGCGGCATCTTCTTTATTCAGCTGACATCTCTTTTACCGATTATCATTTTTTCAAGAATTTTGAACTTCATGTATAAAAGGTTCATGGATTCCATAATTTGTGCTTTCAATGAATTAGTGATCTCCAAAGCTGAAGGATTTTCCAAGAGATGATATATTTTCATTAGAGGGTCATTGGAAAAAGGTTATTACTTCAAATTGGTAATATTCAGATAAAGTGTTATTGTCTTTTATATGTATTCAAGTAATCTTTAATCTCACTATCCAAGATAATGACATTTTATATGTAATAACCTAACCCAGGCCTCCCCTGTTATGACATAAGTGTTGGGGTCCAAGAGAGCCAACTCCACATTATAACCAAGTTATTTTGGTGCTAAATCTTGGTATTTTAAAGCTAGATTTATATTTTGGTGTCAGCCATCATTCCACTTTGGAATGTGAACTTCCTTCTAATGGACCTCGTTATAATGAGGAAGGAGGGGTGGCTGTAGTCTCAAAAATGATGTCATCGTAACTAAGTGAAGAAAGAAAACAACTATAATCAAACAATTATTCTCCAGCCGCTGCTGCTGTTGCCACTTCAGATGATGACACAGACGAAAACTGTTGTTGATGTCAAAGATTACAATCCTAATGTTATTGCCAAAGACAATGCTGTAGACTATCCTCATGGGAACAACAATGATAATGACGTTATCAATGGTTACAAGGATAGTGATATCAATGATGTTAATGCTAGACCCTCCGATGTTACATAACAGGCATCGAGATAAGTAATTGAAATCAGCTGTTAACGTGCCTGGCATTCATTCTGTCTGTCTGTCCGTTGCTGAAAAGAAAATTCTTGGTTTCTGTGAACAGCTGGATAGCAATAGAGCTACAAGATGCATTATTCACACCGATTACATTTGAGTTTTGGATAAACTCTGAATGGATTAGAACTATAGAAACAAACTTTGCTAGATACAGGTCTTGTTAGTCACTCAGTAGAAACCATTGTGCAACCAATGTTTTTTCGCAGCAAAACGTGTTGGGGGTGATTAATTAGAAAAAATTTGAGAATAAGATGATCAACCAATAAGTCACCTCTCTTGCCTTTTGTTGAGTAGTGATCTCTGATAAAGTCTGAATTTTCAAGGGAATGATTTAGCATAAACTCACATTATGAATACCCCCCCCTCTGAAAACTTGCTATGAGATGGAATTTTCAAAAAAACAAATGAGCATTTTTTGTAGACATACTGTGGAGTAAATATTCAAGTTTTCAGCCCTCTAGCTACATTGATGCAGCACATACGCATGATGCATACATAGCCAGTCAGCCTGACAGACTCACTTGAAAACTTCAGAAACCTATGACAACTTTGGTGAGTATTGGATGATGTTTGTGTATTCACTCAAGTCTTTACCTCTATCTATCTGTCTGTTTGTCCAATCAATGTCTCCTAAAATCATCCATGAATTTCAATGAAATTTTCTGAAAGGTTGGGAGATGGGTTATGTCAGAAGTGATTAAATTTTGGGACGGATCCAGGAATGTTGACCTCCCCTGCATCATAGCTATTTGTGAACTGTTTAACAATTCAGTTTTGAGTGACAATGTTATTAACAGAGGCATGCACTCTCTAGTGCAGTTTCTCAATGACTTTACATCAATATAATTACCAACACTTCATCCCAGAGTAGGGTCAAGCAAACTACTCTCGTAGACCACTACCAATGTAGTGAGTTCGATTCTCCCTGGGTGTCCAATACTTTAAGCTGTGCACACATGCGTGTGCTCATAGATTTTACAACTGGTTCTCAAAGGAAATTAATAAGTGTAGAAAGATCTGAAATTCTGCAGATTGTACACTTTTTCATTGAAAAAAAAATTGATTCCTGAAGTCAATTTTAAAAGTGCACACATACTTCTTTCAGGATAAAAAAAATTACCCACCCTGAGATTTTTGCACGCATAGACTTTAAAAAATTTGAGGGGACATTGGATTAGTGATTTTGTACTATACCAAGCTAAGCTAAATAAACGCCTATATCAAAGAGCTTGTTTATACCTATCTAGCTACATACAACGTTTTTGATCGAATTTCTATCATTTTACCTGGGCTTGAACACTGACTGCTGGTGCTCATACAACCATCACAGCCATAAGTCAAACTGTTCCTAAGCTTTGCTTAGTCTGGCACAAGGCTACTGTAATGAGGTATTCAGTCAAGATAGAAAGTACTATATTAGCAAAGGGGTCTTCAAGATGACTGTATTATGGTGCGGGACCTTTATTGCATTACATTGTGCAACTTTTTTTTGTTCCTGGGTAATAAGTATTATTTTCTGATTGATTATGTTTAAAAAGTATTGAAAATGCTGATTATTTGCTTTGAACTTTTCTTTCATGACCAGAAGAGTGATAATTTGAAATCTATTTATTTCCAATTGGACGGCAGGCAAATTTGTGCATCTTCAGTCACATAAAGTAAAAAAAACAAATACTCATGAATATCGAACACTTGGAAAATCGCAGTCACTTGCCAAGAACAAGAACTGCATTCCATAGTGTTATTATCTTTGATGCAACCTTTCCCATGGTCATCATTGCTATCATTATCATGACCGTAATTTTGGTTATCAGCATCTCTCTATTTTGTTTTACTAGAATAACTTTTAGGTGACTCCAGCACCTGCAGGGCTTGTTTGACCTAATGGTAACACCAACCATGCTCTGCTCTTCTCTCACCCATCTGCCTGTATCCTCTCACTCTCTCCCTTATCCCTTCCAGTCTTTGTTGATGGCCTGTGTTTTGATCTAAATATTATATAAACACAGATTAGTTTCATATGCATAAAAGGAATAAGGTATGTGCAAATGATATTTTCAACTGCACCCTCTCTTTTATCTTCCTTTTGCTCTACCTCAGCAAGAAGAACTTTGATGTAGTTCAATTTTTTATACCTCTCCATCCCTAACAAGCTTGCTTTTTTTATTTCATTTTACCCTCTTTGTGTCAATATCCAGCTGGTAAGCTGGTTTTTCTGTTTTCCTTTTGTCTCAATGTCCCCCCCCCCCCGTGTGTATGTACAGTAATACTTTGATGGGTGCGTACTGTTCAAAACAGCACAGTACAAGGTCTTACAATAATTCAATGCTTTTGTTTCCAGCTTATACTCATTTATATTAATTTGTCTATCTCAACCGTACTATGTCGACACCTGAACAAATTAAAAGAACGATATTTAAGGTATTGAATTATTGTAGCCCCACAAACGGCCTGCCTGCCCAACCAGCCAAGTGAGCTACAGATTCTTCTCTCATCTCTCTTTGTGTGTCTCATCTATGAGTCTATTTCTGTCTCCGGGCATTCCTGGTCTTATCTTGGGTGGGGTGGGGTGGGGTGACAAACTTGTAGAACATTAGTACCACTTGGCACCATCTAGAAATGTTTTCTTTGTATTTTTTCAAAGAAGTGTTTTACGGGGTCCCAATGGTAGTCTTTTGACCAACAACACCCGAATCTTGTGTAGGTATTTTTTTTTGATAACTTTAGATAAAAAATCTCTTTTTTAAAAAGTTTTTCTCCTTCCACACCTTCAGTACAATCATAATCACTTTCATAATTGTCACTACCACCACCACAAATGCAATCTGTAATCGTCATACCATCTTTATTACCTCGTCCATCATCATCAAAATCATTTTTAGCAGTATACACAAAAGAGGTGGAATTAACTTTAAAAAAATAGACGAGTCTGGTTAGTCAGTCAATGGGAACTATTGCGTAACTAATGTCTTCTGGCAGCATGCAGTGTTTGGAGTAATCACTTAAAAAAAATTGGCAGAATGGGGTGATCAATAAATATGTTACTTCTCTCACCTTTTGTTGGGCAGCGATCGATAAATAAACCTGAATTTTCAAAAAAGAAAAAACAAGCTCGAATGTAACCAGACCAATTTAGCCTTAACTTTCATTTTAAATTGAACCTCTCCACCACTAAGAACTTTGGGTGCGGGGGATTGCAGAAGAAAACGTTTGTTTTTTTCTGTTACATTAAGGAGTAAATGTTTTAACTTTCAGCCCTCTAGCTCCACTGATGTAGTTTCTATGTGTAATATATACATAGCTAGCCAGTCAATAAGCCTGCCAAAGTCACTTGAAAATTGAAAAAAAAAATGATGTTGTCTGTTTTCATGACAGTTTAGGCTGACGGTTTCTAATAGATATATAGGAGATCCCTGCCTATCTATACTTACTAACTTCTAACAACCCGACTTCTCAATTCTTCTCTATCTCTCTCCATCTTCGACATACCTGCCCAAATTTCATCCATCCACCTTCCACCATTCTTACCTGGTTGCCCCCCCACCCTCCTCCCCTCCATTCTTCTTAAACCAACTACATATTTCTTCCAGTGAAAGTTAGTAAAGATACCTGCTGTTTTAAAACTAGGTATCGGCGCCTTCATCCCGAACTCACGTGGTACGTATTTATAGATGGTGAAATTGGATCTTTTTTATTTACTGGGTGCATTTATAAGCTTGCTTGAATTCCACTAAAAACTTCTTGTGATGCACAGCTTTTTACTTTTTAGAAACCGTCAACTGAAACTGTCGCTAAAACTGTCAACATTGTTTTCTTTTCAGTTTTCAAGTTGGTTTGGCTGCTTGGTTGGCAGGCCAGGTATGTATGTGTTACGTTTACAGGCTCCACTGACTGAGATTGAAAATTCAAACACTTACTCCTCATGTCTAAAATAAGTTGTTTTTTTTTGTTTTTGAAAATCCCCCTTCAGGATAGGTTTTTCAGTATGGGTTCAATTTGTAATGCAAGTTTATGTTAAACTGGTCTCTTAGTTTGTATCTGGCAGCGTTCACACTTGTTTTTTGAAAATTCGGATTTTTTAGTGATCACCTGCCCGACAAAAAGCTGGAGAAGTAATTTATTAATTGATCATCCTCAACATGGCATGCTGCCAAAAAAAATGTTGGTCACATGATGGTTTCTATTAAGTGACTAACCAGACCTATTTTTTCTTTTATTCCCATTGTACAGGTATGCACTAATGATTTGGTAGCTCTCGTAACTATTCTGTCTGTTTGATTCATGGTCTGTTCACCAAGCCCTCATTAGCAACCATCAACCGAAACTGTCAAACTCACTTTAGTCAATATTAACATTGGTTTCTTTAGTTGAAATGTAGGTTTGGCTGACTATCTATCTATTAGAAACCCTCAACAAAAACAGTCATCAAAACTGTCAAAATAAACATAATCAACATCAACATAGGTTTCTTCAGTTTTCAAGTGAGTTTGTCTGGCCAGCAATCTCTATATGTGTCATACCTACAGGCTGCACTTGAAAACCAGAGGGCTGCCAATTTAAACATTTGCTCCTTATTATGTCTCGGAAAAACCAAATAAGGTTTTAGTTGGGGGTTTGACTTACGATATGAATTTTTAGCTTAATTGATCTCTTGTTTTGTGTTCAGCTGCATACACGCTTGTTTCTATAAAAAATATTCGGACTGTTTTAGCGATCAATATCCAACAGAAGGCAAGAGAAGTAACTTATTCAATTGATCACTTCTTTTTTTCAATTTCTCTATCGATCATCCTGCCAAAAGATGTTGGTTATATGACGGTGTCTATTGACTGACTAACCAGACCGGTTTATCTATTGTTCTCCGCATATATTGAGCCAGTAAGCCAGACTGCTTGCTAGGGAAGTAGCCAGTAGTATCATCTACTTATTCAATTTTAATTACTTTCCCATCTTGTTAAAATCTCAGTCAGTTTGTATACAACTATCAAACTACTTACCTATGTTTGGCCTAACATATCTATCATCTTGTCTTATCATATATATCTTTATAATCATCTATCTATCGAATCAGTATAGCCCGATAAAATGGTTCGTCTGACCAACTAGCCAAGTGGGCTGCAGATTCTTTTCTCAATGAGTTTTCATAGGCGTGTGTCTGTGTAAGTGTCTCCGGGCACGCTAGGTCACATTTTGGGGGCTACAACTTTGAATGTGTGAATGAGTGCACCACTAGGAATCATCTATTCTGGGTCTCTACAGTCATTCTGGACAAACAATGCCCAAATCTTATGCTGATATTTTTTATAGAAGATCTGTTTTTTCTAAATCATTTTTTTGGATAATTAGTTCTGGTACATGAGTGGGCTATGGTGCTTCAATTATGCAAGATACTGATATCTATCGATTGATCTATCTTGTTCATATCTATTCTATTAGAAATCGTTAACCAAAACCGTCAACATCAACATGGGTTCCTTAAGTTTTTATGTGAGTCTGGCTGGCCAGCTGGATAACTGACTGGCTATATATGTGTTGGGTATACAGACCACAGTAATAGCGCAAGAGGGCTGAAAACAGGGCTGAAAATAGGGCTGAAAATTTAGACATTTACAACAAATTATGGGTAGAAAACATTTTTAAAAAAATTCCTCTTCAAATTAATTTTTAGTGTGGGGTTTATTTCACTGTGCGAGTTCAAGCTGAATTTTTTCCTTAGTTTTTGGTAGCCTTTATGAAAATATGGTTGATTCTAGTGCTTTGCTTGTCTTGAAAAATCATCATTATTTTATCTGGGCAAGAACACAAACTCTAGTGGATTTCTGTTGCCAACCAAGGTTTTATAAGCTTAGCATAGTCTGTTTCTATGCTGGTATACAAGGACTCCCAATGTACTTAGTCAGCCAAGCTTCCAAGCTATTCTTCCATATTAGTCATTCAGTTTGACTGTTTAATTCATACACTGCTTGTAATTGGCAGTTGAACTCCTCAATGAATAGCATAAAAAAAAATCAAACTCTTCAGTGAATTGAATTTTTAAAGAAGAGAATTCACAAAATTATCAAAGGGTGATCATTTCAATTGGAAGCCATTTCACCTGAAGTTGACATTTTATTTTCTTTGTATGAATTTAAGAGTCAAGCATTTATGAATAGATTGAAACAGATGGAAGTGCTTACATTCAGCTAGACTGGATGAAACCAGTCTAGAAATGAATGAACAGATGCAATATATACAAGGTCTTTCAACTATCCGCCAATTTAAAATATTTTGTGAACTGATTGAGAAAGGACCTTACTCTACATTTATGTCACTCCTGTGGGGTTACTCAGTTGGCAGTAAGATGCTAATGAGTGATCTTGTATATTGCTGCCTTCACATTGACCAAAACGAGTCATTCTTCATGTCTCATGTATGTTTTCTTTGTAAATCATTGCATCACTAAGGTCTGTCAGCCATCTAACAGACTAGATTTGGTTTCCTGCAACTTTTGGCTCTTCCCAAAGAGATCTCAGACTGTGGACAAGATTAAGGAAAACATGATAAAACAGCTGATGGCAATCCTGAAAAAGGGCCTTGCTTGCTCTTTTGAAAGCTTGAAGAGACACTGAGATAATGTATTTCTTTGTACATAACATGAGAAATTTTTTATCCAAATCCAAATGAATATACAGGAAGTTTTGCTATACTTGAATGTATGCAGAAAAAAAATCTACTTATGTAGTGGACCAACTGTAGAAATGAAATAAATGAGACAAAAATCATCAGTAGTCAGTGAATGAAATTTTTTCTTTAATTAATTTGAGTTTCTCCCCTCATGAGATCAGGTACAGGATATTTGACAGTGTAGGAGCCAAAGGTTGAAAGGATTGACTGTAATTCTTGATTATCACAATATTAATTTCTTTCCTGTGTCACAAAAATGCCCTAGAAATGACGGAGGTAAATTAAAAAGATTGAATTGAATTAAAAAAATTACTCAATTTAAAAACAATGGCTCCAAATGGAGTACACAAAATATACAAAGGTAAGTCCCTTTGTTTTTATTTTTTTTCTTATGTCATTTTATTTGATGAATAATAGTTGTAACAATAAAAAACATAAAAATAGTGGGCCTCTATTGTATATATGCTGTATTGCAACACGCAACATTGAAACAGAAGATACGTGGTACTGCCAAATTGTAGTGCTAGATCGAGAACCTACGTTATAAAAGAGGCCACAATTTTATACCTATTTTCCACACCAAAATCTATTACTTGTAATACACAAGAATTGTATTACACACAAAGAAATACGGTAAGTGTACATGGCCTCGAGGGGAGTCCTTTGAAAAGGGACCAAGGCGCCATTGCCCTAGCTAGACTATTTTTTCATTGTTATTAAATGGCTGTATACTTGCTGGGTGGAACTTGTAGACACATTAAACATGTATATAGATAAAAAGGTTTTAAAAAGATGGTTTGTAAAGGAGATATCAATTTAAAATTCCATTTAATTTTTTTTCATCCTCCCGTTTCATGTGTATGATTTCAGATATCAATCATTCTCCGGTCATCTAATTTGATTTTTCTGGCTCCAATTTCAGCAAAAGACCCAGTAAAAATGTCGGGCACCCATAAATACTCTCCAATAGTAAAACCTTAATCTCCCATTGATTCTACAATCAATCGGTCACTCTAGCCATTGTTTTCTTTTTACTGTTTCCGAAAGATCAATTACCAGTCAGTGCACTTATATAACCATTAAATTTGTCTACATCTATGCTTACATTGATGTCTGCAGTCATATTGGCATTTAAATCTAAGAATATTGAAGCCAGATTTACAACAAAAAACAAGAAGGAGAAGAAACAACAAAAAAAAGAAGGCTTCCCTCCACTAATCAAACCTGATGGATCACGGGCAAATTTAAATTACTTATTGATTGGAATAAAACAAACAATTTGGTAAAAACAGCATCAAGCTAAGAGTTCATCATCATCATTGTTATCGTCGTCATCATCATCATTTTCGTTATCAATTTTTGTGCTTTTACACAGCATTTATTGTCAGATCTTCAGATGGAAAATGAAAATTAAGCTTTCAATCTATTTTTGACATATTTTTTCAATAAACCATATCAAACAAATTATATGTCGATTCATATAAAAATAAGCAACTTAGCCTTACTAAGCTAATCTGAGAAAATAATTTAAAAACAAAGCTTTTGCTGGACAAGAGTGAACATCATAAAAACAGAGCCTGTGCTTAAATGAACTAAACCAAGTAAATCTGATAAAAACGGCGCTTTGTCTAATACAAAGCTACAAAGATAAAAGTACCTTGTAAGATATAAGTAACAGCTTTAGATCTAAGGGAATATTGAGGCTATCCTTTTCATGAAACAGAATGGTACAAGAAAAAAGTTGAATTCATTGTGCTCATTCTCTTAAAACCTGTGCTATTTTCCCCCAAGAAAGGCTGGTGTCATGAGGTATCTTCATTTTATGAAATATGGTTGAGTAGAAAGTTTGTATAAGTTACAGATAAGATAACAACCACACAATAAAGGTCCTTCAATGCATATTGGGTGATGTTCATTTTGAGTGTTATGCTATTTGTTCATTGATGATTCACTCATTGTTTCTGTTGTAGGTTTTTACAGAGCTAGGGTGTTAGTCTGTTGGCCAACTTTCTCCATATTACAAATGAGCTTGAGACCAGTGATTTCTATGTTGGTATTTCTGTCAGAGTAACCTTCTTGGATGAACTGGCTAACAGGGCTTAGGAGCTCCAACCGTTCAGCTATATATCCATAGTTGGGTGGGGGAGATGTTAATTCATACTTTTTCCTTGTACATAAGTACAAATTTGTATAATTCACCTCTTTTTTAGGCTATAAACCTTTTAACAAAAGCTTTTAAGCTAATAGATGAGTGCATTCATTGTTTGAACCCCACAAAGTGCTACAAAAGGTTTTGGGCTTGCTCAATAATACGCTAAAAGGTTACAAGAGTGTGACCCCGAGAAAGATATAATTTTCAAGATGGCGTTCAAGACTGAGACCAGTTCCTTAAAAGCCCTTATCCCCCTTCATTATTAATCCTAGACATGTTTTCCTAATCTTTCTTTTGTTGTATCGAGTGTTTTTAATAAGGTATCAAAAGTCTACCACAGTCTGACCGCAAGTAAGGTGTAATTTTCAAGATAGCATCCAAGATGGCTGCCAAATTCTTAAAATGCCAATTCTTCCTTTATTATTTATCCTAGACAAGTTTTTCTAATGTTTTTTTGTAGTATCAAGTGTGATCAATAGCATATCAACAGTCCACCACTGAAAAATTGAAATTTCGAGATGGTGTCTAAGATGATCGCAAAATTGTAAAAATGCAAATTACTCCTTGATTATTCGCCCAAGAAAAGTAATTTTGGTGCCTAACTCTTGGTTTTGAGTATCTATGAATCCACACATGTGAACTATAATGAACTGATTACAATAGCAAAGTGATTACAAATTACATAATATCTGTTTCTGAAAAATACATTCGCACCATGTTTTAAAATAGTCATCGTCGCACTTCATCCTGTGAAACTCGATCATGTGGATTCTTGACATGATCCACAAAGGGAGCTTGCGTGGTAGTCTTTATCCTTTGCAACTACACCCTGGTGTTTGGCAGGCACTTTTTCAATTGCAGTGGACCACCTGCAGCAGGCTCTCTAGGGGTAGTGTTTTTCTTTGTCATGACTGGCACAAACCTATTGCCCTTCAGTTTTCACCCCAAATCAATTGGATTCATGTTATTCTCCTTTCCAATCAACGCCATGATCTGGTAATACACTCCCAGGCAATGATATTTAGTCAAGAACTCAGTGGGAGGGAGACGTTCTGGGGAGACAATTGATTTGGCAGAAACGATTTGCTTGCTAGAAAGGTTAAAGCACAAAGAGGCAAGTGAATCAATTCTCTTGCCATCAAACATAACTACCATCACCTTGCTCTCAAGGTATTATTTGAAAGTTTGCTTGATTAGGGAGCAGGAATACATTAGCACGGGTCTGGATGGTCGAGTCACTATTTGCAAGTTTCTGGAATACTGACCTTTTGCCAACACTTTGAATACGTGAAGTTGTATCAAAACCTGTAAAAGCACAGATAAACAGCAACTGAGAACACAAATCACAACGCAGGGCTTTCTGATGCCATACACATTAAAAGCTGTGAAGTTTGAACGAAAATAGAGGTACCTGTAATTTTTTTTCAGTATAGCAGAGAAGAAGAATGAGTAAGTCCATATCCTCCCCTATCAAGGTTTTAGACTGACGTGCTGATGTCTTCATGGCAACGATGTTCATGTTTGCATCCCCGACGCATCTACAAGAGTGTAAACCGTCATCTCCGTCACAAGATCAATGTCTTTGTTCACTACCAGGCCTGCGAGAAATCGTACCTGCTTCGAAACTCATTTTTTGCATTGAAGCTGATGATTGGATGGATGTTGTGTCCATGCCTAGAATACGGATTGTATTTGATGGAAGGACCTTCACTATAATAACTGAAAGCTTCATTCGCTTTACTATAATGGCGCACGGCGAAGTCAGCGTAGCCCTGTGCAATGGTATCCAAACTGTCACCTCTTTTCCATGGTTAGCCATGAACTAACGTCAAAGACATAGTGTTCATTTTGTGGAGTGAAATCCATGACAGTTTTGTTGAATTCCTTGCTTGAAGGTTCAGCCATTGCATGAGCTAGTAGAGGCTTGTCGGCTTTAAAAAAGATTTGTGCAAATGAGGTAATGGCTTGAGCTCACCGATCATAGCCTCTTCCGGGGAAAGGTCTCCTGCTCTTTAGACACAAACAGAAATTGAAACAACACATCAGGATCAATGGTTGATCTTCGACACATTTGATGGTGAACTCATCTGCACAGGGTTTTCACCCGATATTTCCGTTTGAATTTCCCGTCGTGGAGAATGAGATCTCCACAACAGGATTTCCGACCATTTTTTATTCAACAATTCAACTCCCAACAGCCTCTAACTCGTGCACATTCACATCCTTTCTGGCGACCACACCAGTAACGGAGTTTCTCTTTGATTTGAAGTTTTACTTTGATCTTTTCCAGGTCAGAATGATTTAGTTTCAACTCTGCTTCTGTTGATTCTCGGTATTGCACGCTGGTCGTATAAGTGAGATTGAATTCCTGCATGGCGTTGTTGTACTCAGATTTGATCGGCGTGGACATGATCCACAACGCGTGCATTTTTCGGTAATCCTACTGCCCTGATCAGCTTGCATTACTCTTCAAAGACCGCATCAATGTTAACTCGATGACAAGGTCAGAGCTTGGGCCTGTCCGGAACTAGTTGTCGTGTATTACATGGAAAATTCTGGAAAGTGTACACATCTCGAGTTGGCACATAGAAATATGAAGATTTCAGGCGGCATTTATGGGTAGGCCGTCCGACAATCCAGCAGATCCATCACAACCCGGTGATCAGGAAATTAGTCCAGCAGCAGATGTTCACAGAAAGTTCTTTGCACTTATTTTCTAGTCATCATTTGCTGGACGGCGTTTTCACTGTGAACAACAACCTTAATGTTCCTGAGACCCATGCTTTTCACCCATGTGACCTTTGCACGAAATATGTTCATGAATGTTTGAAAATATCCAACCATAGAGACAATGCTTTTCAATCGGCTACCCTGTGCTTCCCCCATGATGATATCTACAGCTTTTCAATACTAGGACTGATCAAATGCAATAATGGGTGGAGAATGATGTTTGATAGCGAGATCAAAGACGACGCATGTCCCAAGCATACGTCAATCATAGGAAAGGATACCGTTGATGATTGGCCTCAGAGTTCTAATCCTTTATGAATAGTATTGATCATTCCCTATCACCAAGAAGTTCCCTCTTAAGTTTACTGAGAGTTCTCATCCCTCAAATTTCCTATCACTGTTGACCTATGCCAGGAATCATTCGAATACGATGGTTTGACGCATATTTTCTTCAGAGCGATATCCGACGATTCTAGGTTGGTAACGTTTCTCTTTGGAATGACACAGTCCTTTTTTTTCGTCCTGGTGTGAGTGTTGCTGTATCCTCATTCCATGGAAGGCCTCCATGTCATGGATAGTAAAGATATTGTGGTCAACATCGTCTCTGGTGAAAAGAAGTATCATATCTGAGGAATCAAAGTCATCTGTTTGGGAATATGTTGAGCAACTGAGTCGGTTGTATTCTTCAAAAAACGTAGTACTTTTTTCATAAGAACAAAAATCCTATCCTTTCATTGAGGATATCCACGAAGAATCACAACTGATACAAATTATGTGCATGCACTGCTGGGAAGACCTGGAAAGGAGCAATAACGGCACATGGCCGAACTACTTGGACAATTGTGAGTCCTCTCCCTGCCACCTTTCATCATGCATCCTTAGACACGACAGGACCATTAAAAATACCAGCAGTGTGTCAGTAACAAACGAAAGGGCAAAATTGAGCTGGAGTGACTTTCCGTTCGGGACTTGATATCATTTTCGATTAGTTGCTACGCCGTTTCAATGATTGCCTGTTTCTATGATTCTTTGTCCTTTGCTTGGATGTTGAAATACGATCTCAGTTTCAGTGCTGTCTTTCCCCCTAGTCACAAAATGAACATTATCCTCATACAGTTCGTTCGTATAGGCCCTTATATCATCATCATCATTGGTCTTTTATCGCCTGTCGTAGGACATAAACCTTCCCCAGGATTCATCAGACCTCTCTATCATTGGCGTTGCGAATTATATACTTCAGAAACTTGTGGATTTCATCTCTCAATTTTGTATTCTGTCAGTCTCATTAAAGCATGTGATCTCTAGGGATCCATGTTGTGAATCATTGGTTGTCTTTCATTCTTGCAACAGGACTAGCCCATTGCCATCTGAGTTTTTCTTATAGATTATATAACATCCCGGACCACTGCTTTCTCCATGATACATCGCGCTGTCTTGTGATCTCTCCATGTGAGGTTTAACATAATTCTTTCATGCCTACGTTGCATGGTTCTCAGTTTGAGGGTTAGTCTCTTGGTCATGTCCCATGTTTCCGCTCTATAGGTGACTATCGGGAGGAGGTATTGGTTGTATACTCATCTTTTTAGGACTAATGGGACTTTTTTGTTTTTGAAGGTTGATTTTGCTCTTTGAAAGGCTTCCTATCGTAGAGTGATTCTTCGCTTGGTCTCTTTTTCTTTTGAGGAATTCATAGAGATTCGTTGTCCTAGGTAGATGTAATTTCCAAGTGATACAGAATCTCTTCTTGTCAGAGATTCCTTCATTTCATCTTGTAAATGTGAAATTGTTATCTGTTTCTGTGGTTTTTATGACTTTAATTACTTTTCTAGAATGAATGATGAACAATTGATGGTCATTTTGGGAATTTGGTGGCCATCTCGGATGCAACTTTGAAAATTTTAACTTTTCAGCGGTTAGACTTTATTAGGATTCGTGTATATTATCAAGCATACCTGGTATTAGAAAAATATCGTTAAGAAACCTTTTGTAATTTTTTTTTTTGGGGGGGGGTTCTCTTCATAAAGGCAGCCAACTAATTTAGTGTCCATCTTAAAAATTATACATTTCGAGTGGTTAGACAGTAGTAGACTTCTAGCATGTTTTTTGAGCAAGAAACAATTGAGAAATCTTTCGTAGCAATTTTTTGCGGGGGGGGGGCTGTGTTTCATAAATGCTCTCAACCATAAATTGGAGGGGGTATACACGTTGAAAAACACGATTTGCTTATGATTAATCCCTACTGGCAAAAACAAACACTTTCATATCTGTTCGTTTAAGGTATTAAACTATGGCAACTTTGACACATATTTTCAGAGCCTAAACCTCGGAATTGGTACCTTGCAAGATTAACATGATTTTCCATTACATGATAGTGAATATTCTATAGGGGTCTGTCTAGCAAATACCAAGTCAATTACTATTAATGGAAAAATAGCTTACCTAGGGCAATGGTGCGTTAGGTCCCTACAAAGTACTATCATCGGAGCATCACAGACATCTTAGCATCACTTTCACTTTCCAAAACACACGTCAAGGTCCAATATCAGGCTTGCTATCAGCTGCCACGTTGTGTTCCCTTAATCTTTGCACAGTCTGAAATTTCTTTGGGAAAAGTCAAACGTTGTAGGGAGCCAGATCTGAGCTGTAGGGGCTTAACAAACCTGGGTAATGTAATGTTTTGTCACAGAACCTTATATAAATGTGAATACAACTGTCACACAGAATACGAGCACACACAATTGTGGACTGAGTAAGCTCTTTGAAGAGTGACTGTTCACACATGAGCAATAATGCTCCCTCTGATTGGTTGTCATTAAAGGTTCTTGAGTCATAGGCTCGTTTATTAGACTTACTTCGAAGAAAAATAATAATAATAATAATAATAATAATAATAATAATAATAATAATAATAAGAAGAAGAAGAAGAAGAAGAAGAAATTTGTGTAGGTTAGGTAGAGAGAAGACATCCTTCAATTCCCCTTGTCCTCAACTGGTGCTGTGGCTTAGAAGAGAAGGAAAGGTGGAGTCATTCCAATGTTTGACATTATGTATGTTTATTGCTTTTTAGTCTGCTGGTATTCACTGAAGTCCGGACCCAAAGTAAGCATTGAAAAGTAAAGAGACCACACACACACACACACACACACACACACACACGTGCGTATATCTATACATTTGCATATATGTTTGTATGCATTTACAAATTCGTATAAGCAATTACACTCAGCTAAACATCTATCTCAACTAACCGACTACAATTTTTTTAAAGGTAGTTCTGCACTTTTGAGTGCTTAAGCTGAACTATTGTACGTGATAAAGACATCGTTCGTGTTCGATTCATTTCCAAGGATAAGGTACGCAAGTTCAATTTTCATGGAATAGACGAGAGAAAAACTGTCCAAAACCTGATAATTGTCAGAATTGATAAGGAAAATTTTCATAAATCTGGACAACCCATGACCTTTTTTAGTGTCTTTTGTAAAGCAAGATAGAAAAAAGCAATTATTGATGAAGTGTGATACTAACCATCATGGATCACTTGAACTCAATTGGTTTCCCAAAATAATATTTTCCAAAAATAATATCAATATGATTGTTATTAAATGGTGGAGAGAAGAACAGGTTTTATCTTTCAATGGTCTCTTATGTATCAACCTGTGACGTATTTTACCTGCGACGAACATCAACAAGTCTATGAATACCAAAATCTTGTTTTACCAGCGGCGAACCTCGACAGGTCTATAAATGCCAAAAACTTCTTTCTTTCCGACCAAATTTGAAAAGGTTCAAAACATCCATAAAAAAGGGGTGGGGAAGAGAATATATTTTTCTTACACCTCACTGCGTTGTATGATTATTTTCAAAATCAATTTTCAAAATAAATATCTCACGCAAGATACGTGTGTGATTTAAAAAACTTTTTTTTTAACACATCTCATATTGTAAGTGTATATTTGTTTGGAACACAGACAGGTACACAATTGGATACAAAAAATAAAAATGTAGAAAGCCTCATGAAGATCAGTCGGTGCCCATTTTCAGAAAGTTTCTTTCTTTCTCTTACGAGTTAAACATTATTTTAGAAAAATCAATTAGGAGCAGGTGTTGCAAAATGCTGACATAAATTGTGTAAACAACGTCGCAGGTTTTGAAAGTAGTCTGTTCTTTTTCTTGTTAAAATTTAGTGTGTCCCGATTTGAAAAAGATCTTCCAACTTCATTCAAATCTGTAATGCTAATAAAACTACGAAAGTTTTCCTGACTTTTGAACTAATTGAATGTACATCTGGGTACGTCCATCAGAAAATTATAACTTGATTTTAGAAGGTTACACTGGAAAACGTGATTGCAAACAGAAGCATAGCTGAGGAAGGGGTGGAAGGGCCAATTTGAGAACGCCCCATTGGCTCCTGATGGAGGGGGGCATAAATCTTTATAAATAATAGTTTACTGCATTTTTCACTGACAGACCTGACTAAATTTGAGAGGGAGTCCCACCAGAAGCCAGGCTCTTGGGCCTCCAAATCCACCCAAATCTGTAGCTACGCCTTAGATTGCAAGTAGTCAATATATATTTTTTTAAACCAGAACCACAATTCTTGTTGGTAAAATATTGATTACTTCAAAGGAGTGCTATCCAACATTTTGGAACCCACGGGTCACAGTTCTGTATTCCATTTAAGGATGATGATTTTCCTTTCTTTTTACATTTCTTGCTTTACAGCTAAAAGGAACTCGTTTAACTTTTCTCATTTTTCTCATTATTACAAAACAAATTATATACAAAAAAAGAAAAGAAAAGAAGTTGCCTAAAAAAACAATTATATAATATAAAGTTTTTATTAACATTGCATTTAATGAGATACTTGGCCCTGAATTGATGCAGCAATGTCTTTAATTTCTGACTGGTTATTGAGTTGTTGTTCTACCCACAAAGTCTTGTAAATGTTCACTAGTCAGACATGTTGTTTTCTGGCGTCACTCCGAGTCGGCCTTAAACATGACCCGCTCAAAATCGCTTAACGGGTCGAATTGGACAGCACTGTTTAAAAACATACAAGCATAGAAATTACTTACATCCTAAAAACAGTTTTGTCTTTTAAATCATTTTTTATTAAAAAAAATTCAATAACCTACAATTGGAAAGGAACTAACTACAATCGGAGAAATCTCCGTGTGCCCCTATGTGCTTGTAACTCGATATAACTCGACGACTGGTCATTGTACAAAGTTGTCATTTGTCAGATGTATCAGTTAGCACAAAAGACAGCGCAGTGTCGAGTTTGAAGTCATTTAAATCAGCAGTTCTTAATTTAATCTAATAAAAAATGAATAGTTTTTATTAATTATCCTTATCAACTTCTGCTTTTTAAATCATCTATATGTAGATATAAAATATCTAGATTGGCAAAGCTGAAAAGAAGTAATCGAAATACTTCAAAGTCGTATTTTCGTATGACAGACAGAAAATCATTTTACATGACAATTATTGGCAGGCTGTTCTACGCTCCATAAAGTCCGACCCTTTCCAAACATACACCTTTGGACGGGGTCAACCCTTCCAAAAAGTGAGATTCATTGAGCATCACCCAGTAAGGAACAAAGTCACCATCAATGGCATGCAAGCATGCAACGTGCACATGAAAGAATTATGCTGGGCCTCACGTGGAGAGACCACAAGACAGCACAGAACATCGGAGAAAAGACAAGAGTCAGGGACATCATAGAATCCATTAAAAATCTCAAATGGCGGTGGGCTGGCCATGTTGCAAGAATGGCAGACAACCAATGGACATCACGACTCACAACATGGATCTCCCGAGATCACATGCAGAACCGAGGCCAGCAGAATACTAGATGGAGAGACGAGCTAGACAAGTTCAGGAAGTACTGGCTCCGTGACGCCCATGATAGAGAAGTGTGGCAAATCCTGGGGAAGGTCTATGTCCAACAACGGACGTTAAAAGACTGATGATGATGATGATGATGATGATGATTCTGTGAAAATAAACATTTAAAATATTAGATATTTGTCGTGCAGAACCAACATGGCACAATGATAAATTCACAGAGCACCTAATGTGAAACTGACTCACTGTATTGCTTTTACAAAGATTTGTTCTCACTTTGTTAGGTACGTACATATAAGCATAAATAAAAACAGATTATGATAGATACATACATACATACATAGATTAACAAAGGCGGACAGATAACAAACACAGGCAGACAGATAGATAGATACGTGTAGGTTCTAAACAATAGGTATATTCATCACTACCCCAGGAATCTTTCTCATTATCTACCAGAAGCTATGGTCAGGAACAGCACTACTATCAGGAAAACTAAGTAGATGCCATGGGTGCTAACTTCAGAGGACACAGTATAAAAGACTCAGTGGAAATTCCTATTGTCATGAAGGCCATCATTCACAAGATGTAGATTCCGTATCCATATATATAGTTACAGCAGCTCCTTTATCAGGCTACATAGAGACTTGAAACCCTTTCAGTCACCAAAGGGGTAAGACAAGGTGATACCAGCTCACCCAAACTCTTCACAGGCTGTATCGAGACAATCTTCAGAAAACTAGACTGGGAAAGTGAAGAAATCAAAAAAGACGGCGAATATCTGAGCAATGTCAGATTTGCAGACGACATCGCCCTTTCCGCAGAAAAATTACATGACCTCCATCTGATGATGGTGAACTGAATGAAGTAAGCGAGAAAATTGGCCAACACATGAACTTCAGCAAAACAAAGGTCATATGCAACAACCACATCGGAAATAACAACACAAAGATCAAAACCGAAGATGCAGAACTGGAGAAAGTAAACCACTTTATCTACTTTGGACAACGAAACTCCATGAATTCTTCTTCAGAAGAAATCAAACGAAGAATCACTCTTGGGTGGCAAGCCTTTGGCAGAGCAAGCTGAACCTTTAAAATCAAGAAGAACCCATTAATCCTGAAAGGAAGGGTGTATAACCAATGCACCCTCCCGATAGTCACATGAAACATGAGACTAACCAAGAGACAGACCTGCAAACTGAGAACCATGCAACAAACACGTAAAAGAATAATGATCAACCTCGCATGGAGAGACCACAGGACAGCACAATGTATCCGGGAGAAAACAGAAGTCTGAGACATCATAAAATCCATTAAAATCTCAAATGGCAATGGACTGGCCATGTTGCCAAGCCGGCAGAATTCTAGATTGAGAGACGAATTGAACAAATTCAGAGAGTTCTGGCTCTGCGACCTCCACTATAAAGAAGTGTGGCGATGCCTTGGGAAGGTATACGTCCATTGACGGACGTTAAGAGACTGGTGATGATGTAGCAATCTGGTGCACATATTATAAGTCTCGCCGAAGGTCCATAAAACTCTCGGGGAAATTTTCTCGCCTAGGGTGCATGAAATCTTAGCGCCATCCCTTTGTTATGGTTATGGTGTTTTCTAGGGAAACGTCGACACTCGAAAGTCCTCTCTTGCATAACACGATTTTTACGTGACAGGTTGTTAAGTGTGAAGAGGAAAAACATTCCGTAATATGTGAGAATTACGATTGCTATTGCAAGGAGGTCTATCATAAAAAAAGCTCATAATCACAAGGGCAACTAAACTAAGAAAAAAGAAACCATTCCGAGGAAAAAGCACCATCTGCTGTTTGCCGTAGGAAATCCATGGATGTCTTTCTATCAGTGTTTATGTAAGTTTGGCAATATTTTTTTTTCAAAGGAATCTCACCCTATTCCGTCAGTAACACACATTTTTCTTTTAGCAAAACCCCTAACCCTAGCCCCCCAACAAACACGACGATAAAACATGGAAACTATCTAAATCCAACATGACGTGAAAACCACTAATGCCAAAAATTCTCAGGTGCCCGAGGGTTGGCACAGGCATGCACGGGTATGCCCCAAAGTGTTTGCGAGCCCAACAAGGTTTGTGTGCAGCAGTTCACCCTCGACCCGGTTTGGAGTATTTCAGGATCATTTTATGAAATCTATATATAATATTTGTATCATGTTATATTTAAAATTTTCAACCTGTGTCAATTGAAATGCACCACCCCGATATTCACTTATGGAGCTGAAACATGGAACACAATCAAAAGATTGGCTCTTAAATTAAGTACCGTGCAATACGAGTAGTAGGGGATCATACTTAACATCACACGGAGAGATTACGACAGCATGGTATACTAGTGAACTGACTTGGGTCAGAGATATCATAAAAACATAAGAAAACATAAATGGCAGTGGTCAGGAATTATGGAAATGGGGAGGCGCAGGGGTACAGCGTATATCTACCCTGCAATTCCCATTTTTTGAATATTCATATTCAATGTTTACTAAGACATAACCACACACTTATTCCCCAAACCTAGCCTTACAGCAAACCTAGTTCCCCTAACTCATTTCCAACACTGATGGGCAGGCCATGTCGCAAAATTGTCAGACAACTGCTGGACATCACGACTCACTATGTGGACCCACAGAGAACATATGCAAGATTGTAGCTGGCAAAAAATTAGATGATGCAAAGAATTTTACTTCCAGCTAACATATGAAAAAAACTCATACAATACACACACACACACACACACACACATATATATATATATATATATATATATGTTCGTGTGTGCGTGCATATTATACTTTATCAATTTCTCTCTCTTTCTCTCTCCGTGTTTTCCTTTCTCACACTCTCACATACACGTGCAAAAGTCTTCCGATACATTAGACCATTGCAAATTTCTAATAATTGACAACGATATTTGATATCAAGTCATTCACGCATGAAATATTGATTCTTTCTGAGTTATCTTCATGTCTGATCATCATAACTTGCTGTATGCTCTCTGAATGAAATGGAGCAGCGTGGGACCATTCATTCCGAATCATTGAAAATTACAACAGTTCCAACTGGAGGAAGACTTTTGTGCTATAGATACAAAGAAAGGACGGATTCGTGATGTTCACATTTTATCAGTTCATAACCACGTTTTTCCCTCGCAAGAAGCAAAACCTCCACCAGAAAGTTCACAAAATGTAATACGGCGAGGAAGTAGATGGATTCGAGAATATTGAATGTAAGATGGTCTTTCTTATCTTTGAGATATTAGACATTCTATTTTATCGAATTTATGTATAGATTGCATTTATTAGGTATCCTGTTGAACATATTAGTTGGTTGGTATGAAAATAAAACAGTTTTACGTATGCAATGAAGACTTTTTATTTTCATCAATATCCTACCAGAAAGACTCGGCAGAAGAGTTTCCACGTTAAACTATAGATCACTAAGAGAGTGCAGAATTCTTCCAGTGCCATTGTCAGTGGAAGTGATTGTTTATGGATCCGTTCAAGAATTTGATCTCAAACATATTTACTTCTTTCGTAGACTATCTGACCACCCTTCCACAAAATTCCATAGAAGTTTTGGCAATATTATGTTATATGGACATATTACAACAACTTAGGGGAGGTAATTGTGCATGGATCCGCCACAACGTTTAATTACTTCCTCTTTAGCTCATGGTTCACCTTTCCGCAAAATATCATTAGCATTAATCGAGAACTTTTGGCGATATCCTGTGGACAGCTAAATATAAATTTATATATATATAAAAAAAAAGAAAAATGTCATGCAAAAAATATTTTGAGATCCGCCCCTATATTCAATCAATTCTCCCTTACCCCATTTCCACGAAATTTCATTGAAATTCATCGTGCACTTTTGGAGATATCGTGTGAACAGATGGAAAGATGGAATTCATATACCTACCCAAGTTCATTGGCAGATGTAGAAAACACGCTTGGCATCCAACAGGTGAAACAAACCACATACTGTTCCAAGCATATTGCAAAATGATTAAAACATTGAAACACAAAACTTATATCTTCCAGACAAAATAAATGACGAATTCCACATTCTAATGATGATAAGCGACTTGAACAAGAATTGTTTGAATATGCTGTAATTTTGCACTCTCTATGCTATTGTTTCAGCAAAGAAAAGGTTGGTTGGAACTTCTACTTACTGTCCTGGTCTTTTGAGAAGAAAAGAGAATTTAAGACAATGTTTAAAAGAACTTCTGATGTTCAGATTCCTTAATCTATCCATCTATCTATCTATCTATCTATCTATATCTATATCTATATCTATCTATCTATCTTTCTATCTATCTATCTATCTATCTATCTATCTATATATATATATATATATATATATATATATAAGCATATGTGTGTATGTGTGTATAAACTTGGTAAAAATGAAAGAAAAAAAAAGCTAAAAGGAAAACAGTAAGGAATATAGGAGACAGAGAACAAAACGTTACATCAATATTTTAGTTCAACTGTCATATCAGAGATCCCAGAACATTTCTTTTAAAGAATTAAAGGAGACAGGCTAAAAAATCGTTTGAATTATAAATAAACAAACAAATAAATGAATGAATGAAAAGCGGTTTCGAATTTAAGAAAAAAAAAATCATTATGAAACAAGCTTTATCAATTTTAATCAAAAACTAAAAGAAGAACAACCTCAACAATTTTTATAAAATTTCAAAAATTCTTAGTTATTTCCGTTTGTCTATGCAGTATTTTTTTTTCTTTGAGTACCTCAGTGGATTATTTATTTTCGGATACTTTGTTCTTAGGGGAGCACAGGAGAGGATTGAAGACAACAACAACAACAACAACAACAACAATAATGATAATAATAATAATAATAATAATAATGATAATAATAATAATAATAAGTTCGGAATTGAAAAATGTGCACAAATGGTACTGCGCAAAGGAATGTTCGAAGCAGCTGAAGGAATCGAATGATTGAACAAAAAAAAAATCGGGGCATTGACCACACAATACCTTAGGAGGATAAGGAAAATATAAGAGACCAAACTAAATAGCAGGAATCTGATAAAGGGAATGAACACGTTGGTAGTATCAGTAGTAAGGTATCCCAGACCATTCCTTGGATGGATAAAGGAAGAACTCCAGTCAATGGATCAGCGAACAAGGGAGCTTATGACAATGCACAAGGCCTTACATCCCAGAGATGACACTGATAGAATGTATATAAAGAGGAAAGAAGTGGGTAGAGGAATCACCAGCATAGAAGACTGTGTCCAAAAGGCCACAACGGGATCAGAAAAGTATGTGTAAGCATATAATGAAGACATTATAAAAAGCACCCGAAGCAGTTCAACAAATAAAGTAAAAAAAGTAGCTGATGAAGGAGCAGATTAGCAAACAAGGAGAGGAAATGGGAATACGAAAAAAACTATATGAAGAATTCAAGACGGATATAAATAGACATGGCTACACAAAGAAAACCTGAAGAGAGAAACAGAATCGCTCATTGTGGTAGAACAAATGTATCAAGACAAACTGTATCAAAGCGAAAATCAACAGAACCCAAAGAAACAGTGAATGCCATCTATGTGGAGGAAGGGATGTGATCGTAAACCACGAAACCAGTGAATGTAATCAACTAGCCCAGGAAGAGTATAAATTCAGACATAACTGAGTAGCAACAGTGATGCACAGGGAACAGAACAAACGAATGGAAGTCAACAATGTGGATAAGTAGTATCAGCACGAACTGGACACAGCCCTAGAAAATGGAAGCCATAAATTACTCTTGGATTTTGACATCCAAACTGACCACCCCATCCAAGCGAGGAGACCTGGGCCTGGTAATCGTAGACAAGGGAATGATAACCTACCAAATAATAGACGTGGTCGAGCCTACGGATTACTGAGAAAATGAAAGAGTGAACTACAAAGGAAATACCAAGACCTGGCAGGGGAATTAAAGAAGGTACGGAACATGAAAATCAGGGTAGTACCAGTGATAGTACGTGCACTCGGAACCTTACCAATGGCACTGAAAACGAGATTGGAGAAACTGAGGATAAGAGGAAGAGTTAAGACTATGCTGACCACAGCACTACTGGGAGCCGCATGAATTCTGAGGAGAATACTCGAAATATGAGTCCTCCGACCTACGACCCCCAGCTGGTAGCAATGGCCTAATTAACAAAAAGAAGGCATGGCGGAGGAGCTGCTAATCATGCCACTGCTGAGACAGGTGAAGACGATATGAGAGGAGGGCTGGAGACCCGTGGAGACTTACTAAGTCATTAAGTATCAAACGATAACAGTGATTACCTTTGGGTTATCTATGAGTGACTGTTGTTCAAGATACGGTCTCCAGCGTAAGTATCTTTCGAGTTACTGTTTTACCTACACATGTCTCTTCTTGTCTGTTGTCATCTGTCTGATTGTACTCTTCCAGACCACTTCTGGACCTCTATCTGGAGTCTTCTTCAGCTCTAAAATAGAGTACAATCAGCTGGATAACAATGGACAAAAGAGCAGGTAAAACAGTTCTTTCATTTAAATGTTGTTTTTTTTTCCGCTTTTGTGAGTCCAGTGTTTCAAAAAAAAAAAAATGTTTTAAGATGCAGTGTTACCAATTTAGATGTTTTCAACTTTTCGAATTTGAGATTGACTTCCAGATTTGAAACAATGTTTAGCCACCATTGTTTAATAATTACTAGAACGTGCCGCTTCAATATGTTATGAACACGACTTTGTTATTCGACATCCGGTCTCTGTCGACAGAAGACGTTCACTACAAATCTCATCCAAACGACAATGAACTTTCGTATGTTTGATAATGTCTGAGTCAAAGGCTAGATTCTGTTTTCAGTGCTGAGCGGGTTTCCATGTTTTATTTAATAAGCCCTTTTATTCATATTTTGATAGACCAAAGTTCGACTCAGTGAGTGGAGAGCTACACTCGAGAGAAGCATTTTAGATCCCATGTTTATGGCGTTCACACAATCAGTTGCATCCTATATTATTCAATTCGTTATTTTTACGAAGGCCGTGAGTCTCTCTAAGCTTTGAGATGATCCGAAATCGAACTATATTCTTACGAGGGGCATTGCTCAGTGGATAAAAGCGATGGTAAAACACGTCTGGATATTGCGAGTTCCTGGGTCAGGTAGCGTTAAAGCATGCCGGACAGCGAATCTCCGTGAGATCCTCAAAAGAGGAAATCAAGCGAAGAATCACTCTAAGATGGCAAGCCTTCGAAAGAGTAAGATCAACTTTAAAAAACCAGACAATCCAAATAATCCTAAAAATAAGTATACAACCAATGCATTCTCCCGATAGTCAATTATGGCGCTGAAAAATGGAACCTAACCAAGAAACAGACCTGCAAACTGAGAAGGGTGCAACGCGTGCGTCAGTGAATCATGCTCAGCCTCACTTGGACAGATCACAAGACAGCACAGTATATCAGAAAGAAAATGGGGGTCTGAGACATCATTGAATCTATTAAAAAACTTAAATTGCAATGGGCAGGCCATGTTGCATGAATGGCTGACAACCGATGGACATCATAACTCACAACATGGATCCCCAGAGTTCACATGCGGTACCGAGGCTGACAGAATATGAGATGGAGAGACAATCTTGACAGGTTCAGAAAATACTGGCTCCGCGAGGCACATGATAGAGAATTTTGTTGGATCCTAGGGAAGTTCTCTGCCAACAACGGGCGATAAATAAAAAAAAACCGATTGTATCATGATCATTTTGTTAATGTCTGTCATTGAACATAGACCGTCCTCAAGATTTGGTAGAGCTCTCTATCATGGGCAACGCAGAAGCAATAGTCTCTGAATTTATCTAGCTGGTCACGCCATCTTACTTTCTGTCCACTGCATCGCACCTAATCTATAGGGATCCACATTGTGAATTGTAATGTCCAGATATGACATCCTTGCAACATGTCCAGCCCATTGCCATTTGAGTCTTCTTACAGTTTCTATGATGTCTCGTACTCCTGTCTTTTGCCTGATATACCGTGATGTCTTAAGATCTCTTCATTCGATGTAGATTATCGAATACGACACATACTTGAGGAAGGCTGGAGAGTAGACAACAACAAAGAAATTTTCTTAAAGGAATCAATGTATGATAGCAACAACCCCTCATCTCAGAAATCCAGACTCCCGTTTGGAAGGAGGAAGATTTTCTCCATGCTAAAAGGTTACCGATATCAATTCTGATAGAAGAAAACAATTGGAAATGGTTGAAATCAAAACCAAGCGTGAGTCGATTTTATCACCACACTCGATAAAAAGAATAATCCTCACCAAATTTGTGGGAGTAAACTCTTTGCTGATTGTCTGTCATCTCACCTTAAACGAAACCTATATATACAATGAACATTTCCCCACCGATCATTTGATTGGAAGGCGGCTCCCTTACCTTAGGTAAACTGACAAGTCTTATTATGTAATTTTTATTCTGTGGACTCACCTACGAATTTATCTATTATATATACGAATATAAAAGTTGCAGTAATCGTCTTCAGTCGGAATAGAAGTAAGGAGGATTTTGATCCTTCAGCTGTCAGGTTTTTATGTGTGTGTGTGTGTGTGTGTGTGTGTGTTTAAGAGAGAGACAGAGAGAGAGAGAGAGAGAGAGAGAGAGAGGGGGTGGATTGTTATGTATTGTTTTGTGTGTACATCAACAGATAACCAGTAGATATTTTAAGCACAACTTGTTCGGCATTAAGGTCACTAATGTAAGTTAGGGCCGAACTCTATACTAGCGGGTGGTTAGCGATATTACCTTGTTATCTATGATTCTACGACCGGAGCGTTCGCACATGCTCTCTATCTATTTCTCTCCCACCTCCCTCTCTCCCTCTCTCTCTCACTATTTCTCCCCCCACACACACGCACATAAATATAACTTCGAGTGCACATATACTTGATATCTACTAAAGCAAGCCTATTACTCATAAAAGCTGGGTATCCCTGTGAGGATGGAACTCGCCATAGTGTTAAAAGACGTATGGTATGCTCCCTCCGACAGAGTAACTCCCTTTCTCTCCCTCACACACACACACACACACACACACACACACACTTTTTGAGACTGATTTACCCATTATTCATTTATTAGAGGAGACTTACGACGATTGCAACACTATTTTACATTTCTTTCGGTCACTCAGAGATTGTTTGGACTAGACCAACGAATTTTTTCATAAATTAAGCTTACATATCTGTGCTTATTACCCATACCATTAAAAGATTATTACATATGACATTGTTCACAATATTGAATGGAAGAAGTCAGTTGTTGCAACTGATTCCAACACTAACGAAGAACAATTGCGACTTGTAAAAAAATATATTGAACTTCATCAATTAACTTTTGCTTTTTGTCTTAATCAGCATAGTATTCCAGAAATTTGTATTGCTTTATAATAATATTTTAATATCATTTATTAATTCATCATCTAACAGTTACTGGTTTTGTTTACGCACAGGCTTAACTTGAGTCAATGCGCAGACGTTACAGATAAAATTCAGGCTCTCCATATTTTAGTGTCAGTCAGGAAGAATGGAACAATTTGCAATTCAACAAAATTTTATCATATACGTATTTTTTGTACAAAACATCAACTGATTTAAAAAACAATTTTTGTCACATTCCAGTAATTGTGACCTTAGGATAATGAAGGGCTTTGAAAAACTTTTTAAAATGATCCCAGAATGACACATCTAATGAGCTTTAAAAAAACTTTTCCTAAAAATGATCTTTAGCAACTTGTTGCGACCGACCGTCCCGAACCCTATCAGCCATGGTAGAACATCATGTGCTAGATAGACACACTGACTTTGATGCATTGACTTTGATACAAGCTAACTATATCATTTAAAAGTCATCAAAACAGCGATTCAAAATGAGTAAATTCGTACAAATGGTCAGGACAGTATGATGAAAATGCGAAAGAATTACACACGTTATTTTTCAATAAATGCAGCTGTTGAATATGTCTTCTATCTTCCTATTGGGGAGGGTCTCTCTTTGCATGTGTAGTATAAGAGTCATCCTTCTAACATGTTTTTGATAGGAGAAATAAGACTAGTTGCAATCGTCGCTTGTTTCAACCGTCCTAAGTTTCCCTTATTCCATAAATCGGAAAATATCCTGAAAAAGGTTCGATGAATTGAGGGGGAGCTAAATTAAGGTTTAAAATATAGATATCTGGAATTGGGGGTTAAATGCACCAAAAAAGGGGCCTTTTTGATGTATTGGTTGGCTTCCCAGTCAGGTTTTTATCTGGCAACCCTGCAGTAAAATGTTTGTTGTATTTCCATTTTCTTTTTATGATATTTAGTTTTAAAATTTGGGGGCACGTTATACACCGTGGAATATGGTACATATATAAAACATTAGTACATATAAATAGATTTATTTTCAATGGGAGTATATATAAGACAGAAACACAGATGAAAGGAGTTAAAATAGAATGAAACCCGAGAAAACTTCTTAGTGACCCCTGGTCTTTTTGGAGAACAAACACTAAAATGAAAATAAAAATGGGGTGATATGAGGCGCATATGCGGTTGGTTTTCTTTTTGTTTTCAGTCCCTTAAATCAGACCCGTTTTTAATTAAGGCAAAAAAAGAAAGAATCAGTTTGAGTGGGTGAATACTCCTGAGAGACAACGAGAAAAAGTTCTGGTGTGTCGGTTGTTGTGGGTGGGAGCAGTTGGAAGGCTTTGTCGAAAGGTCTTCGGGTTAGAACGGTAAAAGGGAGAGTGGAAACGAAACTTTAGGCCACTTAGTGCAATTTTGTTTTGAACAGAATACCAGGCAGATAGAGAACAGGCTCCTGAAAAGTTATTAATTCCATGTGTGCAGAATAGCATCGAGGGATAGCTAAAGCCATTAGCCTTGGGCTAGCCATATCAACACCCCCCATATATATATATATATATATATATATATATATATATATATATATATGCATGCATGTGTGTGTATTTGTGTATGCATGTGTGTATATGTGTGTGTTTGGGTCTCTGCGTGTGCGTATGAGTGTGTGTGTGCATGTATGTGGTCCTATGTGTGTGGATCTTTATGTGTGTGCATATGTATGTGTATGTGGATCTGTGTGTGTGTGTATGTGTGTGTGAGAGGATCTCTGTGTGTGTGCATATGTGTGGATCTGTGTGTGCGTGTGTATTTGTGTATGCATGTGTGTACGCATGCGTTTGTATAAGCCACACTTTGGTTCTCAATCTCTAAAAAATACTCTGTATATCTATCTATCTATATGTGTGTATGTGCATGTGTGAGTAATCGTACACACGTACGTATATTCCTCACCTTATCTTAGCAAATACACACAGCGATTGATAAAAGGGTCGATCAATTACTCTGTAGCCTGTCACATTATCATACGCTGCATTTTGATCAGGAATCTCCAATGGATATCGTTCGATCAATGCAATTAATATTCACCACTGAATCAAGTGCATTGACTGGGAAGGATATTATCTTGAAAAGTAAATATTCATGTGAAATAAAACCTTTTTCATCATTAGGCTACAGATTTACAATATTATCGGAGGATAATTCGCATCTCCATAGTCCGTAGTCCCCAAGCTTAGTGCAGAATTTTTGGTTCCTTGTACCATGTCGGAGGGGCATCCATGTCCTTGTAGGTGTGTCTTGGGCAAGATAGCCCGACAGAGTCCATCCATCTCCGGGCTCCCTCAGTCCAACAATTTGTGCCAAATGTTTAACAGAATGGCGTTTAGTACCATTTTCCAAGTCTTTGGTACGAAACGGAAGCGAGCATTGTACCACCGGGCCACCGTGATCAGTTTGATAATCGTTGAATAACATTCAATAATGTGCAATACGTGTGTTTACATGAAATACAAATGGGAACGGAATTACAAAAATAAGGGATTCCGCAAGGGATTTATCTCAGAATCGACGATTATTTCTAACAACTGTTTAACGCCCGTGTAGTTTAATGTCCCAAATGATAGCGTATGTTGTAAGGAGATGAAGAATTAAAATAGATATTGTTACAACACGAATGAACAATTACAGCTGATTGCATTACAACACAAACACTTATAGTACAAATTTTAACAATACAATGTTTTCAAATATCAATTCAAATGATGTGGGGGCACGAATACAGAGCGAAACATGTCAAAATTTTGAGTATACACCACTATGTTTACCGATAGGTATAGGAAAATTTTTTTGATTTTTTTCCCAATTTTTTTCATTTTTAGTTTTTTCAATTTTTAATTTTGATTTTAATTTCAATTTTTGATTCCAATTTTAATTCAATTTTAAATACGAGAATTATATAAGTATAACTGGTATTTTCCCGTAACCATTCGTGAAAACAGAGGACATTTGTAGATTTTGCTTTTTACAGCACTTCACCCTCCATATGATTTCCTTCAGGTAGGATCGAAAAATGACTAGTTCCGCTCTGTTTTCTTGATTTCTTCTTAGCCCTCTTCCAGATGGACTCAATTGGTTGTGCGGATTATATTATCAACATCATGAACATACATTCCATCACCTTCAAATTCATTTGTTATACAGACCATCCATCGGAATTTATCTGACGACCTGGTGTTATGTTCTGTTCTATGAGTGGTTCTATCATGGCCCTTGTTGTATCAGGAACAGGTGTTTAAAAGCATTTTTTCAGCCGTACCACTCGACGAAATACCAATTGAATTGAGCCCATCCTACCCTGGGATGGGAAGGGGATACATAGAGCGGTATGGCGTATTCCTTCTTCACAATTTCCTGGTTTTTATTATGTTTGATACTTTTCAGGCTTTTAGTAAGGAAGAAAATAGGAGTCAGAGACATCATAGAATCTATGATAAAACTTAAATGGCAATGGGCAGGCCGTGTTGCAAGAATGGTAGACAATCGATGGACATCACGACACACAACATGGATCACCAGAGATCACATGCAGAACCGAGGCCAACAAAATACAAGATGGAGAGATGAAGTGGACGCCCATGATAGAGAATTGTGGCTAATCCTAGGGATGGTGTCTGATTAACGACGGAAGTTAAAAGACTGATGATGATGATGAATAGAGACATTACCTTATAGTTAGTTCCCCAAAACTAGCCTAATCATCAAAGTAGTTCCCAAATAGATGGGTTCGGACGAGCGTACGTCGTGCCTCACTTTAAAACTTCATTGTGTAGACTTCTGGCTTACTTGCATACAGGTCCCACCGGTAAAACCTCAAAAACTCTCGTCCGTAAAGCCAAGTCACCAGTAAGTCCAATCCATATTTGATTCTCAACACTTGTGGATTTGTGTCGCGATGCCCATGATAGAGAGGCTTGGTGAATGTAGGGGAATGTCCATGTCCAGCGACGCATGCTGACAAACTGATGATGAAGCTAAGTTAAGTAAACATTAAACACACCTTGCCGTTGAGTAATGGTTGGCAAGCAAGTTTCGCAGATGTTTACTACTTATCCTCACTGGGTACTCCACACCCAGGGACGTAGCTGAGGGAGAGGGTGATTTTGAATAGCACTCCTCCGGGGCCACAATGAAGAGAGCCCCCAAAAGCTTTATTATCCGTAGTTCACCTACCGTGTTTCTAATAACATAACACAATAACAAATCTCACATTTGTTGAAAGGGCCCCTTGAGGCACCGAACCCTCACCTGGGCTCTTCAGTCTATAGCCATTTCACTTCTTTTAATGGAATGCTTCTAAAAAGTTCACGGACCTCAGGCTTTTGAGGGATTAGTCCGCGAACCGCCAGTAATAACTTCAAGGAATCAGGTAAAGGGGCCTCTCAAGAAGTCAAGCCCACTTGGCCTCAAAACTCCAACTAGTGCTGCCATCCACGTTTGTAGCCTTGTGTTTTGTTTAATAAATTTCAGAATTCAAGACACTTCACTTCAATTTTCAGTATTCAAGACCCTTCACTTCAATTTTCAGTATTTAAGACACTTCACTTCACTTCAATCAAGCTAGCTTTGCAGACCATCAAAAATTTCTTCGCCCATATGAAATCAAATACGACAAAGTTTTCCAAAAAAAGTACTTGAATTGATGGACGAATATAAAAATGAACTGTTTTAAACTGGCCAGCTATGAGTCCTAATCTCAACCCCATTGAAAATCAAGAGTCATGTTTTCTATGCATACCTTACACATCAGCAATGCTGCAAACACACAAAAGATTGAACAAATTGAAAAGAGTTCGAGAAACTATCAGTTGACAAGTGTCAGAAGCTTATAGATGGCTGCAAGAAATATTTGGAGGCTGTCATCATTGCCAAAGAGGGCATGCAGCCAAATATTATTGCTGTCTAGGTCATATTTTCAATTTCTTCTTTGAAATTACTGCATGTGAATTGAAAAATAAAGACATCCAAATTTGGCAGATTTCCATTTTTCCCCCCGAAGATATTGTACAGGTTATACAAAAACTCCGAAGGTATCAATAATCTTGGCCGGCACCGTATGCATTTTCATAAGAATTTATTCCAGGATCTATATTTATCATGATAATTCAGGAAGAATTAATTTTCTTAGGGTTGCTATATCTGAACGTTTAAAAAAAAGGGGGACGTTCCTGAACATGGCTGGTCTACGCCCAAAACTCAAAAGCAGTCGTGATAATCAGTTTAGGGAGCTTTTGAAGAATTTTGAAAATTCCTCCCTAACAGAGATTTCGATGCCTAAATGAAGGGACATGTCCGGAAAGATACGGGCATATGACAACCCTACATTTTCTGAAATCTTACAGTGCAAACATAAAACAATAATAACGCAGAGTTCTGGTTAAGGTCAAATCATTTAGAAAACCAACGCTTGCTCGCACACACACACACACACAAAATGTGCACACTGAATACACTCGCAAATATGCACATGCACTTATATACATATACACAAGTACGTATTCGTACAAATGCAACCTTGTGTTTATCTACAGGAAACCCCAATTATTCGAACTTCAATTATCCGAATTTATTTGATTTCAAACTCCTGTTATTGTGATCAGTATGGTTTTCTTGTTTATGATCGGATCAGTTATCCGAACAAAATCCTCCCCACCAGTCACGTTCGGTTGATCCAGCTTTCTCTTCATATTCGCATGCGTATGTGTGTGTGTGTGTGTGTGTGTGTGTGAAGCGAGTTGTATTTGCTTATGTATGTACGCGTGTGAGTGTTGGCAAAATCTGACACACATTTACTCTTATGATATGAAAGTACAATTTGAAATCGTTTGCTATTAGCCAGCACACATAGTTCATCTTTAGAATCAAAAGCGTTCACATATTGATGAAAGGTCCAATCTTGAACGAAATTCACCGAGAACCCTCGAACAATCATTCAACAAATTAAGTCGTAATTTCTACTTTAGATAAATAAAAGTCGAAACAGTCATCTCCTATCTTTCCTTCTGAATTATAGTGCTTAACGTTGTATTTTTCAGAATTTGAAAAAAAAAAAAACAATCTTTTTCTGAGCATGGTAATAAGACGTAAACAACAGTATCAATCAGACGTGTACATACATACATACACACTCGTATATACATGTGTGTATGTGTGTGTATGAGAGAGATAGGGGGAGGGAGAGGGGATAGAGAGGGGGAGAGAGGGGAGGGAACGGAGCCAAAAAAGTTGAAATTTAATAAAAATATAGACAGGAAATAATGGCTGACGCCACTCAAAACACCCCTCCCTCTACTCACGTCGTATCTGATTTCTACGCAACAAAAATTCTTTCTTCTAATTATCAGACAGTTTCTTTTTTGTTTTTACACACACGTATACATACATACATACATACATACATTTAAATACACGTATTGTGTATGTGTGTGTAGACAGTGCGGAATATGTGTACGTCTCTAGTATCTCTAAACGTGTTCCACTGGTATATGGTATATCCCGGTGTGTATTCGTTCATCACCGCTTGTGAAACATATTTCATATAAATTTCTGGTAAAAACCTAGTTTTTGCCCATTCTTTGACAAGCACGCCTTTTTTTTTTTTATTAAAAAAAAAATGTATATTTCAAATTGAAATATATTTTAGATAAGTAAAGGTTTTTATTTGCCATATGAAAGAAGAATTTTCCTATAAAAATTTCTTCACAAGCCGAAATTGCAGAAAAGAGATGAAGCAATTACCATTATTTCATATGGGGAAATGTTTTGAGCGTTCAAAGACCAAAAGAATGATCATGATGGCGTGAGACGTCCGAATTCGGGATGTATGTGGTAAGTACTGGAGACGGAGGTGTTGGAAAAGGAGAGGGAGAAGGAGAGGAAATGGGTACACGCAACCTCTACATCGGCAGGCTCAAAAAACAAACGCTGAATATTGTTTTCACTTTTTTTTTCGTGAAAGCTGAAGAGTGGCTTAAAAAAAGCCTTCGAATCGCTGGGAATATCAGTCATTAATAATTTCTACCCAACATAACTTTTGCATGCTCTTAAGAAGAAACTGTTTCTACTCAAGAATCACTTTATACAATTGGTCATAGACTGATATTGCATAAACAACAAAGCAAAGTAAACAAATTATTAAAAACGCCAGATTTGGCCAGGTTACCTTCTCTGATATTCCGCTCCTACTGGGTGTCAGGCTTCATCAAAGCGAACTTTTTGGTATTTTCATATTTTGAGACATTCTGTATCATCTTGAGGGCACCTTTTATTGGATAGATCCTCATACTGCACAGTAAACGCAAACAAGTCCATACTACAACCATCTCCTAGCAAACATACACACGGGCATAGCTGCAAACTTCAAGGAAGCTGAAGGGCAGAGGAGGTACTTTACAGATGCCAGAATGACCATTCTGTGCAACAAACTCAGGCAAACGACAGTCACATCGGAGAATAAACATTCTTTCACAAGTAACCTAGAAAAGAATATTGATCAAGGAAAAGTCAATTACCTTACTTGTACTAAAAGCAGTTTCTACACTCAACTGAGTTAGAAATAACGAAAAAACAAACCCTGTCACCGAAAGGAAACGCTGATGGTCACAAATACCCCTTTTTACTGGAGTATCAATTTGGCTAAGATGGTGGTACTGTATATAAAGTTTGCGTTTGATGATATAATTGATCTGTATTATTAAGCATATTGAACAAATGGACTTGCGTTATATACACCGAATTTTTCGGAATATAAAGCGCACTTTTTTCTTCAAATTCTTTCTCGGAAGACGAAAGTGTTATCAGTTGTTTACTAACGTTACTGCACTATGCAAATTATGTGAACAGTCACTGTAATGGTTGATATAGATTTGAATGAATAATAGCATTAGAATAACCCAATGGCGTGTAGCAGTGGCGGGCAAAGCAGGAGGGCTGGCCTGCCCCGGTGGACACCAATAGAGGGGTTAACACCAATGTAAATTCCTAAAGATTTTCAGTGTAGTTTCTTGATAATCCTTTTTTCTTGATTAAATATCTGTCAGCCCACACAATATCTACGATAGTACTCAGGAATATTTTTCGACTGAGAGATATTTTTCGTTTTTTTCTCATACATTTGGGTAAACGCTCATGAATGTTCACACGATATATCTAGAAGTTCTCAATGGATTTTTAGGCTCATGCCATCACATTCAATAATATGGGAGAATCATGATGGATAACGAATAGTACTTGTACAAAAAGGTCACCAAAATTCTAGTTATCCCAGGAAGAGAGCAAGTTTTGGAAAGAGTTATAGACCTGGGTGACATCAACCACTGGCATAACGAGCAATGAATCAATGTGCTTGTTTGTTTTGTTTTTTTAATTTTTTCGAAAATATACCTGCAAAAATTGAGGTACGTCTTATATGAGCATGCGCCTAATACGCCAGAAAATACGGTAGTTATGACAATACGAAAATAAGACCCACGTCAAAGTAGGAGCAAAGTAGCAGAAAAAAAAGAAAAAGTAATCGTAGATATTTTTATTATCTATTTCACTTACCTGAAAAAAATATTAAGAGATTATCAAAATAAAGTGATTGTATTAAATTACCTCCCCATGAGAATAAACTTTATACAAGGTGTGTTCAAAGAAGGTTCCCGTTAAGGTGCGTTTGGGCAGTAGCACTCCTTAGCCTAGCCAGTTAGTGCAACAGGGAGGTGCAGCCAGGAAAGGGAACCCTAGAAACCAGGCAATATATCTTCAAGGCTTCTTGGCCATGAGTGATGTGGTTCGATTCTGAGTTATAAGGATAGATCGATGGGCGTATATTTTACCGTGTCGTCTTCTCAGCGTGTATTTGATTCGTTTAGACCAGTTGTCTTCTAAATTTACCTACTCAAGGACCCCTTTTTGAAAAGAACATATATTCCTGGTGTACCTATTGGATTTTGACCTTTTTTATGGGATTATCCAAATATGTATGAACCCCAATATATAAGCCACGAAAGAATCACTTATATGATGAAGAATTATTAAGTATATTGCAAAATGTCTTTTTATTTCATGGAACCCCTGGAAAGGTCGCTCAGAACTCTGGGTTTCCGCAGAAAACAGATAGAATACCATTTGTTTGAACCACTTTTCCCCAAACTTTATCAGAATGCTGTTCTCCTTTTGGAAAATATATTCCATCAGTACCCCCACACATAAAGTCTTGTGTATTTCATTGCAAAGTTATAGTGAACGGGGAAGGTGCTATTTTGATATCTCCTACGTATAAAGTTGTTGTAGGTCTGAAATTCTGATTTTACGGTAGAGTTCCACACCCCCATGGATACTCAGGCCCCTCTTCTCTTTACCAGCAACGGACATTGTTTTTCTGGTTTCCAGTTTTGCATATTGTCTCAACATGTAACGGACTGCACTTTCTACAGTTTTCTGTAATGTTGGCGAATAGTTACGCTCCTAGACGTATATTTGTGCATACAGTCGTATATAGATATACACCTATTTAGTTCCACCTATAAATATATACACAGGGATACATTCGACTTTATGCGTGAATATACGTCTAGAAGCCTAATTACATGTCTCTCTAGACATATACTATACGTCTATGTACAGTGTTCCAGATGATGCGTATTGGGACACGACGACATGCATAAAGCCTTATCTTAATTGAATTGTAACACACATTCCCAAGCTTCCATTTCCACAAATTACTACCACTTTCCATATATAGATATAAAGTCATGTTTCTATACGTATAATTACGGTTCCAGATGGATATTTACATATGCAATCGTATATATTTCCCCCATATATCTATAGAAGGGAATATATATATATATATATATATATATTTATATATATATATATATATATATATATGATTTTATGCATAAAAACACACCTAGAAGCGTAACTAAACGCCTACAGGAATAATCATACGCTTGAAGACGTAACTTTATGCTCACTAGCGTAACTTTACGCTTTCAGGCGTAACTTTACAACCTGTAGTGACCATAGGTCGTATCTTTACGCATATACATTGAAGTCAACATTTGTAACTACTCTATCGGGCATATTTATCTGGGAGTACTTTCAGGTCGACAGGCGTAATTTTACATCCATAGGTGTAACTATACATCGACAGCTATGTATACCAAAATATACGACAACGTAATTATGTGCCTACAGGTGTAACTATACGTGCAAGACGTATCTAAATATGTGAATACACATGTCATTGATGGATATATATTCAACTTATGACTACGCTCACTGACGCAACTTTACGACTACTGGCGTAATTTTGCGCCCACGGGCAGCTCTTGGATTTTTTAAAATCGGGTAACTTTAGGTCTACAGGCGTATTTATACGTCAATAGGCGTATCTATACGTCCACAGCGTATGTTCACCTGCGATACGCCCACCGGCATAGCTTCACGCTCACAGGCGTGTTTACGTCTACGAGCATAAATATACATTTAAAGAGTTTCTCTACGCTTACAGGCGTAATTTTACGTCTACAGGTGTGACCACACGTGTACAGACGTATCTATACCGTTACAGACGTAATGTTCACACCTACAAGCGGATGCATACATTAAGTCTACAGCTTAGGGTCTATACGCTTAGATTCGTGTACAATATAAGCTTCCCGGGGTATCTACGTCTGCATTCGTAAACATACGCCAGGGACGTATACATATGAATATTTACACCTATATACACGGAAGTATAAATATTTAGCTTACGTCTACAGACGTAACTTGACGATAACATTTTAACTATACACCACTTATACAGGTGGAATCTACGCTTACGGGCGTAACTTATGTCTATAGACGTAACTTTACGTCTACAGGTGTAAACTTATACCAACAGTCGTATTTAACGAAGTTTTCACATATACAGGCGTTTCTATACGTATACATGTTTCTATACTTTATTTCTATTGATATTCGGACCATCCTCATCTTTGTTGTTTTTCATACAACGTTTCGGCCGTTGCACTCTACGGCCTTCGTCAGGTATCATCTGGGAGATTTTGGGAAGTAACGAACCGAACCCTTAATTTATCCGGGGGTATATTGACACGGACATTGATATGGACACATAGCGCAGTGGTTACAGCATCAGACAAATTACTGTTAAGTAAACTGATGGTTCTAGGTTCGATCCTAGTGTGAGACAGTATAACAATACTACTAATGCTAAAAGAGGGGAGTATGGTCAATATACCCCTGGATAAATAAAGGGTTCGGTTCGTTACTTCCCAAAATCTCCCAGATGATACCTGACGAAGCCCGTAGAGTGCCACGGCCGAAACGTTGTATAAAAAACAACAAAAATGAGGATGGTCCAATTATAAATAGAAATAATAATAATACCTCATCTCAAAAATTCCAAGATATACTAATGTTTCTATACGTATAATAACGCTTCCAGGTGGATATTTAAACATACAATCATATATATTCCCCCCATATATCTATAGAAAGGAATATATATATATGTGATTATATGCATAAAAACACATCTAGAAGCGTAGCTACTTACCTACAGGAAAAATTATACGCTTGAAGACGTAACTTTTCACTCACTAGCGTAACTTTACGCTCACAGGCGTAACTTTACGCTCACAGGCGTAACTTTACAACCTGTAGTGACTATACATCGTATCTTTACGCATATCTAACATTCATAGCTACTCTATTGAGCATATTTACTGAGCGTAATTTCAGGTTTACGGGCGTAATTTTACGTCCACAGGCGTAACTATACGTCGACAGTCATGATCACACCAAGTATCTGTACTCCTATTATTACATGCAAGTATTTAAATATACACTATATATGCCCACCTGCATATCGAAGACTACGTAATTATATGTACAGGGGTAACTGTACGTCCAAGACGTATCTAAATATGTGAATACACATGTCATTGATGGATATATATTCAACTTATGACTACGCTCACAGACGTAACTTTACGGCTACTGGCGTAATTTTACGCCCACGGACAGCTCTTGGATTTTTTAAAATCGGGTTACTTCAGGTCTACAGGCGTATTTTTACGTCAATAGGCGTATCTATACGTCCACAGCGTATGTTCACCTACGATACGCCCACCGGCATAGCTTCACGCTCACAGGCGTGTTTACGTCTACGAGCATAAATATACATTTAAAGAGTTTCTCTACGCTTACAGGCGTAATTTTACGTCTACAGGTGTGACCACACGTGTACAGACGTATCTATACCGTTACAGACGTAATGTTCACACCTACAAGCGGATGCATACATTAAGTCTACAGCTTAGGGTCTATATGCTTAGATTCGTATACATGTAAGCTTCCCGGTGTATCTACGTCTGCATTCATAAATATACACCTGGGACGTATCCATATAAATATTTACACCTATATACATGGAAATATAAATATCTAGCTTACGTTTACCTGATGATAGCATTTTAACTATACACCACTTATACAGGTGGAATCCACGCTCACGGGCGTAACTTTACGACTAAAGACGTAACTTTACGTCTATGGGCTTAATTTTAGACCAACAGTCGTATTTAACGTAGTTTTTACATATATAGGCTGAACCAATTACTTCTATTTTTTCTGTGAAACAAAATCATATAATATAATAAGTTTACGTCAAAGGGCTCTGGAATTCAGCTTTCCCAAAGCACCTGAGCTATAAACGATTTTTTCTCTCTTCCGATTGTTTCCCGTTGGAAATTATTTCGCTGTCGGCAATGCACAAAGAGAGATCATTTCGAAAACAGTTGGCTTGACTCAAAAAAAGGTATATTTGAGCACATCAAATGCGTATGACAGAGCTGGCCCAACGCATAAGGGAGCCCGTGGTTAAGAGTGGGCCTCCCAGTGGAGGTTGGAAGACCCCTAAATAGAATTTTGCTCAGAATCCTGTGAAGGCTTATGTTGGCCCTGGCCCTTTCGAAAAGGGAAATGAGATTATTGCTTTACATTTTAATGAGCAAGAAACCGCGCCCAACAACACTTGACTTGTTTACGCAATTTGACCCCATGAGCTGAATAATAGAATGAGCTGAATTTAGAATAAAAATACTTTTTATTCTAAAAGGAAAGTTGAATTTACAATCCTTTTTAATCACCAAACGAATTACCATACAAAAAAACAAAGACAATGACCGGTCATAAGGTCTTTGGCGCCCGGGTAAGCTTAACTTGAGAGCTCTTAAAAACATCTGACTTCACGTCAAGGAATTTCCTTATTTCGACTGTTTTTCATACCTAATTTATTCATTTTCCAATTAAAATTGAAAAACGGTACTTAGCACCCCAGGCGACTGCCGTTGATGCTGGTACCTAGAGTAGGCATCAGTGATGGCAATTGATTTTTGGTACTATGTATGCGTTGAGGCAGGTCTCGGACAACTTGATGATCTGTAATGTCTATATTAGTAGATATTAATCATATGGAATATTTTGAAATTGAAAAGTAGGTATACGCCTTAACCCCCCCCCCTTATGTTCATCTGTGGTTGGTCTTGACAAAGACCAAAAAACTATCCGGAAAACTTAGTGTGTAATCATCGTAATATCTTGTCTCAAAAAACTCAAACAAAAACTGTCCTCGCCAGTCTCTGAAAAGAAACCGTTTCGTAAGCAACATCTTTTGGTAATATAGGGTTGATTAATTACCAAATTAGCCAAAAATGGTGACCAACGAATAAATTAACTATCTCACCTTTAGTAATTACGTAGAAAGTCTGAATTTTCATAAAAGCAAATGTGAATGCAGCCGGGGTATAAACAAGGGACCAGTTTAGCATCAACGTATATTGCAAATTGCCCTTCCCCCCAGCACACACACAAAAAATCTAGGGGGGGGAGATTAAAAAACTAACAAACGAAAAACGTTTTCATCGAGATAATAAAAAGTAATCGTTGAAAATTTCATCTCTCTAGCTCCATTGGTACAGCCTATAGGCGTCAAACATACATACATACATAAATACATACATACATACATACATACATACATACATACATACATATCCGGTCAGCCTGCCCGACAGACAAAAAAAACTGAAAAAACTTACGAAGACAGTTTTGGTTGACAGCTTCTAAATGTAATTTGTTATCAGTTCATTGGGTCGTAGTTATTTGAACGAAACAGCCATCTTCATTTGCCTAACAATGGAATCAGTTTTTAACAAAATATTTAAGCAGAAGAGTCTTCAAGTCTTTAGGAATTTCTTATTTTCTTTCTACATCAATTTTATGGTAACTTCCAATCTTCATCGCAGATGAATCAATAAAATACATTTTTGAAAATGCTGTGAAGGAACTGAAAGACCCTAGTCGCTATCCTTTCTTCAGCGTCACTATGCGATAAATAATCATTCCTTAGAATTAAAAGAAATGTCTTAGAAGGTTTTCTTCCGAATGTCGATAATCGTTTTCTCCAATTCTATCCCGTCATTTTTGAGCCTAGATCTTTGAATTCCTTATTTTTGTCTTTCTACAACAATAACATGATCAAACAACAATGTATTTTTCTCAATTAAATGTAAATCTTATTTTTTGAATTATCAGGACTACGTGTCTCATCGTCGTGTTTTTTCATGAATTCTCGGTCCATGAGCTTTCCTTAAGTGTATTCAGTACTCTTTTAGTGTCTTCCAGGATTTTTTCCGTTTCTATCTTGCCACTTCTTCAACGAGATCAGTTTGCAAATCTGAGCGTCAAAGCTTCATGCTGACACGGGAAATTCTCCGGAAGTTGTTTCTCGGAAGTTGTTTCCCGGAAGCTCAGGGCATTCTGTGAATTTCCTCCATTGTTTCTTGTTCCATAGATCGGGTTTTCATTTTATTTTTATTTTTGTGCCTAGTTGTCCATTGTCATTCTACTGAAATCCTCTTAAACCCGTCTCTCATCTTTTATTCGGATTTTAGCCTGGTTATAATTATGCAATAGTCTAAACCAGTGATTCTTAAAGTGGGGGTTACCACCTCCTAGGGGGCACTGGAAGACTCCTAGGGGGATGCTGGTAGGCAATGGGCGATATAGAACGTTTGAAGTATAGTTACTATCCTTTCATCTAGTTCTGCGTATTCAATCCAGCTTTCAGTTAAGCGGTTCTCGAGATATTTAAAATGGCAGGTTATTTTCGGACAAATTCTTTTTTTTAGATAAAATCTTGTCCTACAAGCGGGCTGAGCTACTACTATATTAGAAACTGCCAACCGAAACTGTCAACATTAACACAGTCGGCATCAACATAGGTTTCTTCAGTTTTTGCTGGTCTGGCTGACTATGTGTGTGCCGACTGTATTTGCTGCATCATCAGAGCCAGAGGGATGAAAGTTTGAACATCTATTCCTTGTTATATCTTTTTAAAAAAGTTGACTTTTTAGAAAACCCCCACAGTATGTTTTCAGGGGGGGGTTATAATGTAAGTTTATGCTAAATTGGTCTATTAGTTTATATCCGGCTGCGTTCGCCCTTGCTTTTTGAGAATTAGGACTCTTTTAGTGATCACCGGCAATTTTTCAGTTCGTCGCCCTTATCATGGTATGTTGCCAAAATGCGTTGGTCATGTGACAGTTTCTGTTGAGAGACTAACCAGACCTGTATACAATGAGATTCACTCTAGGTGTGATGTGACATTCTCTGCTATCAGCAATATTTTGTCAGTTCAAGCAATATTAAGGTAATCCCCAAGAGAATATTCCAAGGTATTCGACTATTGGTAAACAAATAAGGAATTCATACGATTTTGTCAACTTTCCGAAGTGTTTTAAGTATAATGAAAAAAAAAATTAGAAGATTTCATATTTTTTTCCCCCGAATTTTTCGAATGTGGAAATGGCTCAAAAATCAGGAAATTGAAAATGCACATGTAAATCAGCAATACCCAACTTCCTAATTCGGAAAAACTTAAAAATTGGCAACATGGGACTAGTAAATTCGAAAACGAAATCGAAAATGGCAATACTCTTCTATGCCGATACGATATATCCTTAATAAAATGGGTTGACTAAAGCCGATCGGTAACTGGCGAGCAAATATTGTATGACATGCTAAAGGGGTTACAACGAATGATAATAGGATGGCTAAAAGACAAGGGAATACGTGTAGTGTGAGTCAGGGAAGGGAGAAAAACATCCCTCGGAGGCGGTGTTTTATCACAGTTTTTCCAATAGTTGAAGTGTATAAGATAAGCAGTTATATAAACCTTTGCTGTAACTGCTGTGAAAAAAATAACATGAAAAGTACTGGTTGAATCCCACCAATACGGCAAGCTTGGTACGAGATATGTGCGGAAATAGCGGACATTTCGCACCAGTAGAACTTGAGCTAAAAATGGAAAATGATGCATATATTGTATTGAATTACGACACCGATACAACTTAAGTAAGAATAAATCTCGATATGTCCTATTGGACTTCTTGATGACAAAGTGCTAGTCCTTTACCGCAAGTTTACAATAATGTATCATAAACATAAATAATTTTTTCGAGAAAGAGCGCAGAAAAGTAGTTAAAGTGATACCTGTGAAACATGACGTAAAATCATAAAAACACGTACCGGAATTTCGATAAAAATGTAATTATTAGTTGATTTTGGATAGATTAGATGTGATGTTTGTCATCTGAATTTTCCTCCTAATGCAAAAAAATATAGAATGCACATAGATAATTTTTGTATTAGAATTTTCTCCAATCTTTCTTTTCATTAATGCCACAACGATTTGGGTGATAAAATTGACTTTCATAAAAGTTTTTTTTTTCAGATGTCGAATTCACGTCGATCGCCGGAATCAAATCACTGTCCCAAACCATTGGAACTGCTGGAAAAGTGAATCCTGGATTAATGATGTCCAACATGCCGTTGTTATGAGCCTCGGTAGTATTGTCAGAGGTAGCTTTTTTTACATGCAATAATTTTCATGTCGTTGGGTATCATCATCATCATCATCATCATCATCATCATCATCATCATCATCATCAACATCATCATCGTCATCATCATCATCATTGTTATTTTCATCTCACTTTGGACTTTTATGTTGAATTTTCTTATCATTAGATGAAGCATTGTCAAGTATTGTTCATTTTTACTCGTTCTTCTTTCATCTTGATTTCCATGGCTTCCTATCGCAATCATTCAGCCTTTCTACTAACGGTCGTTGAATGATGATCGAAGTAGGTAGCAACTGAAATAAAAATGAAAGATAAAAAGACAAAAACTAATAATAATTGACAATACTTCATCAAATAATGATAAAATTCAAGATAATATTACTATTAAAATTACTACAAATATTATAAGCGTATGTAAACAAAACATCGAAGATAACCTCACAAGGAGTTCAAGAATAATGAATGATAAGTTTACTTGTTTAAATTTGATCTTCTGCGAAGGTTGGCTTTCGTATCTGAAGCGGTGAAGCAGCTGCCATGCTAAGACCGTCTTCCCAAGCAGAAAAAAAACGTTATCGTCTACTTTTTCCACTTCTATGTCTTCGATTTTGATCATTTTGTTCTCATTTTCAACACGATTATTGCACATGACCTTTGTTTTGCTGAGGTTCATGTGTACACCGTCTTTCATGCTTTCTTCGTTTAGTTCATCTAGCATTAGTAAGAGGTCGTGTAGGTTTTCTGCGAAAAGGACGATGTCGTCTGCATATCTGAGATTGCTCAGATATTTGTCGTCTATGTTGATACCTCAGTTCTACCAGTCCATGTTTCGGAAGATCATTTCGAGGCAGGTTGTGAAGAGTCTGTGTGAGCTGGCGTCACTTCGTCTTACCCCTTTTTGAAGCTGAAAGGGCCCCGAGTCTTCATATAGCCTGATAAAAAAGCTGCTGGGACTGTATGTGTGTTGCAGTTCTCGGGCGTATACAGGGTCTACGCCTTGTAGAGTGATGGCATTCATGACCCTTTGAATTTCCACGGAGTCGAAGGCTTTCTTGAAGTATATAAATGCTACTGCAAGTGGCATTTTGTTCTCCGTTGCCTTTTCTTTCAGCTGAAGTATTGAAAGGAGATGGTCCATGTTCGAGTAGATTTTCCTAAAGCCTGCTCGCTACCGTGGTTGATTTTCATTTAGTGCTTTTGTGACTTGGTTGGTGATGATTTTTGTAAAGAGTTTGTATATGCAGTGGTAGGCTTATAGATCTGTAGTAGCTGATGTCCTTCGGATTTCCTTTTTTATATATAAGCATTATGATTGCCGTGTTCCAATCTTCTATGACTTTACTTTGTTTTAGGCATATGTTGAAGAGAATAGCTTCTATGACTTTACTTTGTTTTAGGCATATGTTGAAGAGAATAGCTTCTATGATTTTACTTTGTTTTAGGCATGTGTTGAAGAGATTAGCTAATTTCCTAGTAACGATCTTTTTTGAGTAGATCGATGGTGAAATTATTTAGTCCAGGGGTTTTTCTTATTTTTGTTCGATGGCTTGCTACACCAGATGTAACTTCGGGGAAATCCTTGAACTGATCGCTCGTGTCTTGCATATCATGTTTGTTGTTATGTACTCCTTGTCCAAAAGAGTTTGACGTAAAAAAATATAAATTCATTGGACCAATTAGTAATTTACTCATACTACTAATTAACTTGTCATAACTATCAGAACTTGATAGTGTCAGTGGTTGACGAGACATTGACAGTTGAAGAGCAATAGGTTGACTCTGAAGAGGAAGTAGTAGTTGCAAGGCTGGTCCTATGGTTCCTGACACCCTGGGCAAGATTTCGGTGTCCTATGAAATATTAAACAATCAGATATTCAGGAAAGATCTGACTTAACATCAGGGTATTTTCTCATTTTGAGTATTTTCATTCGGTATGATTTATTCATTTTCCATGTGCATTTGGAAGGTTCTACGGTCTCAGACACATGATAGGCGCCCCTAGCACTTGGTTCCCTATGCGACTGTCTGTGTTGCCGATACATTGAGCCGGCCCTGAGTTGCTGCAACAATCTTCGTTTTCATGTTATACGTTTTAGTTTCTTCCTCTCAACAGATGTTTCCCATAAAAAGTTATGGATATTATTCGTAATAAATCATTCTTCTTTGCTTTTAAAATAAGTCGTTGTTGGTCCATCATTGTTTCCCCATGCCATAGGTTAGAAAAATTATAATATCTCCTTTTTTTGCTCAGGACCTTTTTTTTCCTCCCGCGGAAATAATTGATTATGGATCCTATTACTACTCGACTAATTCCAACACATAGAAAATATTTAATTTTTCTTTTTAACATACACACATACGTGCATGTGAGCGTGTGTTTGTGTGCGTGTGTGAACTTGTCAGTGTGGCGGGGCGTGTGCGCTCTTGTGTATGCGTGTGAGTGTGCGTTTCCCGAAGGAACATTTTTTGTTACTTATTCAAACATTACTTATTACCTTCTTTCCTCCTCTTCCTACAACTACAACAACAAAAACAACAACAATAATGATAATTATGATAACAATGATGATGATGATGATGATGATGATGATGATAATAATAACAACAACAATAATAATAATGATGGTGATGATAATGATCATAATAATGATATATTATCATCAGGAACAAGAACAAGAACGTCCTAGTATAGAGGTTGGAACTTGGAAATCCGTGAATGAAGTGAGATTGTATCGGCGAAAACTTTATTAAAGTCTGGTAGAATACCGTGGAGAGTCCTGGAATATTGAGGGAACTTGTTGTCAATCGACCCCAGTGGGAGCCACTAGTCAGCACTGGCAGAAAACCATAAAACAACTACTACAACATCAAAGAAGATGAGGAGGGTGGGGGTGGTGGCAGGGTTGCAAAAATTGGGATGAAGTGTAACATCCAGGTAACACTAGAACAAAAAAAACAGTCTGTGTGACACGGTTGGTTCCCCTCCTTCAGGATATTTTATTCTACAATTTTTTTTTATATTATGCGTATATTTTTCTCCTTCTCGACCCTGTGACCCACACTTGAAATTACAAGTGATGTCGTAAAACTTTAATGGACACGTCAATCAGGAGACCGTTAGTTGGACCACACACGTGGATTGTCATTACCTAAAAAAAAAAAAAAAAAATTAAACAAAAATAAAACCCATGAGTGGGTCTGAGAGGTGAAATGATGTTCGGGGGGAGGGATGAGGGCCAGGGAATGTAGAAAAAAGTTCCTTTCCTCAAAAGATTCTTGTATTCTTCAGATTCCAACGCTGCCAAAACGTACAGAAGTGGGGGTGGATAGAATTTTAGGGGTGCAAAGTCATTTTCATTCTTGCCCTTGCCTGTCTTTCTCTACACCCGTTTTTTTTTCTTATTTTTCTTCCCTCCCCCGTTCTAATTCCTTGAATTTCAAGACACCCTTCGATTCGTCTTTGCCATCCCCCCCATTTCCGTTTTACCCCCTCTTTTTCCAGTCTTTCCCTCTATCGTAATTTCCCTTTTTTTCTTTTCCTACCATCCTTTTGTCAAAACATTTTAAAATTCCAAGTGACTCTCAAACTCATGAGCGTTCACAGCCACTTTCCCCAGTCATGGGAGCAGGGGGTGGCTATTTACGGGGAAGGGAAAATGTTAAAGGAAATATTCGGAATATATCTTGTCGGCAATCCCCTAACTCATCATCATCATCGTCATCATCATCATTACCCTTCTAGCATCACAAAGACTTTCCCCAAAATTCGCTAAACATCTCTATCGTGGGCGTCACGGAGACAGTTTTTTCTAAACTTAGCTAGTTCGTTACGCCATCTTATATTTTGTCGATCCTAATTTCGCATACGATCTCTGCGGATCCACATTAAGGGTCATGTTGTCCATCGGTTGCTTGCCATTCTTGCAATATGACCAGCCCATTTCCATTTAAGTTTCCTCATGGATTCTATGATATCTCGGACTCCTGTTTTTCCTCTAATATACTGTGCTGTCTTATGATCCCACCATGTGAGGTCGAGCATGATTCGATCTTGTTCATGTTGCTTGTTTCTCAGTCTAAGAGTCAGTCTTCTGATAAGGTTCCATGTTTCAACTCCATAGGTGACTATCGGGAGGATGCATTGGTAGTATATCCTTTTTTTACCAATAGACGATCTTTTATATGGGTACATAAGGTTACTTAAAACATTAGTACTTCATCATAATCATTTATTGACTAAGATTCAAACGTGGAGGGAGCAAAAATTCTTTAGGTTTTCTGAATAGGTATAAAGTTCATAAACATTTTTTTTAATGAAAAGATATTTTAATCTATTTAGTGATGACATGAACAATATTTTAATCAAATAATACTTTTTGTGATTGATTTACCTTAATATGTTGGCACAAAGTTGGGAAGGTCGTCCTGATCGTTAAGTTCCACATACTCTCTAATTCGATGTTGAAAATTGAACAAATCAAAACAATTTAACAATAAAATGTATTCAAATTAATAATAATATAATTCATTTGAGGGGTTGGGGGTGCCATAATTAACTTTGTCCCCTGGCACCGAGAACCCTTGTAGCACCACTGGTGAGAAAGCCTGACCCAGGAGGGATTCAAATACCCCGTTTGCCATGGGCGCACATTCTCTTGCTATTTATATTCTTTCTTGATTTCATTCTTCAAATTTTATTTGTTTTCCTTGTTAATCTACCTGATCTTCATTCTTTGATTTTTATCTTTACTTTTCTCATTCTCTGTTGATTCTTCACATTGAATTCGTTTCTTTTTCTTTTTCATAATCTTGCTTCTTCCTTTTCTTCATTTATAGTTATCATTCATTTTTCTCTCTGTGTTTGATAGTCCATATTGATCATCTTATTCAATAATTCTTTCTTTTCTTTATGTTATTATGCAATCTACATTTTCTTGAATCCTCTTTTTCACTTATTCTTTCTCACTTCTTCATATTTCCATTTCCATCTCTTTCATTCATTCATTCATTCATTCATTTCATTCCTTTAATTTTTCAATCACGTTTTCCATTCTTCCCTCCTAGTTTTTCTTTCTTTCTTTTCCAAGTTTTCATTGTTTCAATACCTTCCTTCTTTTCCACACGTTCCTCTTTCCCATTTGTTCTTTCTTTTTTTTCTTTCTTTCTTTCGTTCACTCTTCCTTTCTTTCATTCGTTCTGTCTTTTCCTTTTGTAACTCTTCATTGATCCATCTTTCTTTTTCCATTCTTTCTTTCATTCATTCTTCCCCCTTCCTTCCTTCCTTCCTTCCTTCTATCCTTTCTTCTTTCTTTCCTTCCTTCCTTCGTTCCTCCAATCCCCATTCCCTCCCCTCCTTCGTCCCTCC